>JAGFMF010011768.1:11830749-11847261 GCA_019455555.1 Galemys pyrenaicus
CCCCACCAGGTGTCCCCAGTCTGTCCTTGACTCCTCATTTTTGGTTTCTGTGTCTTTATTGCTGTTATTGTTATTATTAATATTGTTCTTATTCCTTATAAGCAGCTTTTAAAGCTACCAAGTATTTTCTCCTTCCTTTTAGTAATTCCCTGAATTCTGCAAGACAACTACCCTTTTCCTGATTCTTGGCTTATATGATTTGAATGGAGTGAATTCTCTACTTAAAGATCCTGGCAGGGACATGTAGCCTGGACACAGCACTAGAAATGCTGTGTTATCTTGGTAAAATTGATTGGCTCGGGAATGAGCATGTGACTCAGCTAGCGCTATGACTGCGATGAGAATCAGCAGGACTTTTGCTGTGAGTGCTGGAGAGCACTTGTGATTGTGAACCGGGAGAAGTTGGCTTCAGAAATGCTGGCTTTCATCTTGCCTCCGACTGGTAGATCTTGAGAATGAAGCAACAGTGGAAATCCAAGATTTAAATAATTTTTAAAATTATTTTTAGAGTTTTTTGTTTTGCTACGTGTGATATGGTTGCATTGTAAAGTTTATTTTAAATGCATTCTCTTAGGAATTGTTTTTGCATTTTTTTTACATGAGGTTTATTGAGGTAAAATACATTGATATATGTGTATCTTCTATAGGGGTTAGAGGCTTAAAAATGCCACTAAAAAAAAAAAACATAAGATGGACGAGACATGCATGAAAGAATGTTCACCATTGTTCATCATTAGGGAAACACAAATCAAAACCACAGTGAGATAACATCTCACACCTGTGAGAATGGCCTATATCAAAATGACCAGAGCCAACAAAAGTTGGTGAGAATGTGGAGGAAAAGGAACCCTCATGCACTGTTGATGGTGGGTCCCTATAGAATCAGCTGGAGGCACCTCAAATGAGTAATGTTGCAAACTAGAGGTTTTTGAAACCAAGTTCTAGTGACATCATCTCAGATACTTGATGAGGCCATATCCCGAATGTCGCTGGGGTTTTCAGTGACATGTGTCAAATGGCCTTTTTACCCCCAGCCAGCTGGAGTTTATCTTTCTGTCACTTGCAGCTCTCAGAGTTCTGACCAGAGGGAATATCGTAGCATTCCCTGCATGCCGCAGCAGTGCACAGAGGCGCCCCAGAGTTTACGAAATGATTAGGTTCAGTGTAGTCAAGACTGAGTCAGTTTCCTCTGATTGATGACCTTAAACTTAATTTATTGACATGTTTTCTTTATTTATTCAACTGTTTAAGTCCACTGTTTTTTTCCAAAATGGTCAACAATTGTCTCTACAATTTTGACTCCCAAAATGTGAAATGCCTACTTTATCACACCTTAAACTTTCAGATAATTTCTTTCTAGATTCTGTTCCAGATGTCTGAATAATCAAATGATCAATTGCTGTTTTGTAATTTATCTTTATAATAATACTTATCACATTTATTGAATTTTCTTTAACCATTTTTCCTGATGAGAATTAGAAACATATTATCAAGGTCTAAAGAAATACAATTGGTTGTAAGATTAGAAATAATTGAATCTTCTTCTTCAGGATGTTGGTTTATATTTTTCATTCATTCAGGTTTTTTGCATACCACTCATCTCATTGAAAAATATTCTTCAGAAAGTCAGACCAGTGGACTCCCACTTCCATACCCTTATCCCTTCTTATCCCTTTCATCCATTGACCCTCTGGGTCTTGGCTCTTTATTTATTTAGTTCTTAGCATACTTTTTCTTTCATTTGCAGCTCATGCCTTTTTCTGGATTAATTTCAATGGCTATGCCTTACATCTCAGGCCTGACTTCCTCATCTCTAATAAACTTACCTTCTCCTTCATCTCAGTCATCCACTCTGACCAAAGCCCCCTCCCCCTCATCATCACTCCCAAGCTCTTCCACTCTAAATTACTAATTCAGTCTTGCAAACCTCCTATCCTCCCAGTTTACTCAAACAAGTTTATTACCACTGTTTGTATGTTCCTCTCATAGCTACCTTTAGGTGAATGTTTCCTGTAACCCTCTGGCACCATTCAAGAAAAAGAAACCACACAAGCTATTTGAATAGAAAAATGTTAATATGGTATTGAAGAACTGAAAGGACAAACTCTCTAACTTTCAGGTATAGCTGCTAGCACCACTTTATAGTGAGACAGGAAGAAGCAAAAGTGAAATTGTTAAATTGTGTTGTGCAAGCTTGGAGGCATGGTGGTGGTACAGGTGTGAGGACCGAGGAGGGTGTGGTGCGGCCAGCCCTACGCCTTCCAGAAGCACCATGAAGTGGGCTCTGAGACTGTTAGAAAAGCTGCAAATTGGCACTCTTTACAATAGGAAAGACCTGGAAACAACCTAAATGCCCAAAAACAGATGAGTGGATCGGGAAGCTGTGGTACATATACACGATGGAATACTATTCAGCATCAAAAAAGAAAAACTAGATGCATTCATAGGAACATGGATGGAACTGGAAGGGTTATGCTCAGCGCAGTAAGTCAGAAGGCAAAAGAAAAATACCAGATGGTTCCTCCCCTAGGAGTAATATAAAGGAACCAAATAAGGATCAAGGAAAGGAATAAGAACAATAATAACAACAACAATAAAGACACAAAACCAAAAATGAAAAGACAAGGACAAATTGGGGACACTTGGTGGGGAGGGGGAAGGGGGAGGTTGAGGGAAGATGGAAGCACGGGGGACTGAGGTGATGGTGCACTGGTGAGATGGTGATGGGGAATACATGGGGATTACAATTGATGTCAAATATATATAATAAAAAAGTTAATATATATATAATATGTATATAAAGCTGTAAACTGGTTCAGTTGCTGCTTCAGGAGGGAAGTGTCCCTGCCACCTCGAAGAAGCACGGCTGGGGCACAGTCACCCTCTGCGACTCTCTAATGGCAGTGTCTAGAAGCCAGCTGGCCAGGCAGAAATGTCATTAGCAGAGCACCAATCCCAGTGCTGTGTGGGTTTGAAATAGAAAGACAACAGCTTAATATTGAGACAAATTTTTACTTTCTATCTACCCATCATCCCCACCTGTCTTCACTTCCATGTCTGTCCCGGTTGGGATTAATCATCCCAACTTCAGCTCTTCTCCGGCTGATATCAAAACTCATTTGCACCAAACAAAGTGATTGGTATCAGTGATTACCAACCTTACACTGCCCATACGTTTTACTCCATTCCTCTAGGCATTGTGTTTCTCCACGCTCTGTGGAGGCTGCTTTAAAAATTCCCCACTCTACTCACATTTCTACCTCCTTTTCTCTTTTGCTGGTTTCCGCTTCAAAGATGGAAACTTCTTTTCAGCTCTCACTAACAAATCAGTATCTACACTGCGTTCTCTCCTCCCACCAATAGGAGGTGATGTTCCACTTGGAAGGCCAGTTCTTGCATCCCTTTCCCTTCTCAGTTTTGGCAACTTTAAGATTCACCCGCCCCCACTTTATTCTGTGTCTCTGCTTTTTCTCTCTCTTTACCAGGTCCCTTGTCTTTGGCTTTTCATATATTTAAATTTCATCCACTAATTTTTGACATTTATTTTTAGCAAAAATGGCATAGCCACTTTATAAACCATTTTGGTGGTTTATTAGAAAATTTAACATGCAATTGTCATATAATTCAGCCATCCCTCTCCTAAGTATTTACCAAGATAAAGAAATACACACAAAAACCTGTGTGTAAATGTTTTTTTGCGACTCTCTTATCATCAAAAACTAGAAATAATATAAATTTCTTCTTGTTCACTTGCTTTTAAAGCTATGCACAATTTTCTCTTTTTAATAAGTTCCACTAGACAGCATACTTTTGTTGATTCTCATTCCATATAATTTGATGAGTTCCAGGCAGTGAATGGATAAAAAACTGTGGTACATCCACATGAAGGAACACTACCAGCACTGAAAGGGGATGAACCATTGATACAATGGACTAACCCAAAATACAATTTGCTAAGTTAAAGAAGACAGAGTCACAAAGAGACATATCTTATGATTCCATTTATATGACATTTTGAAGAAGGTGAAGGAAGGACAAAAGCAGACATGTGATTGCTCTTAAGAATCTTTTGAATAAAAAGAAAACGTTCTCACCAAAGGGTCTTTTGAATTTCACCTTCCTCTGGACACTATTGTCAATATTACTCTGACATTCACAGGAAATTTTATCAAAATGGTTGTCTGCACCCATTCCCCTCCTACCTCACTTTCCATTCATTCCTTAAATGGCTCTGCTCTTGCTTTCATGTCAAATCTACTGAGCATTTCCCTGTTTTTGTCTTTTTCAGTCTTGCTTAGTAACAACACCAGAGTTGAATTCTCTTCTTGCTTAGTTCATGGAAGAGTCTTCCTGTCTTGGCAGTGCAAAGGCAGTTGTCGTGTTTGGGTATCTCTGTCATTGGCCAGCATCTAACACAGTTCATGCCATAGGCTAGGAAAGGCCCAGTGAATATTTCTGGAATGTGGCTCTGGAATGGATCATTGGAGAAGATAGCACCATGCCAAGGTTTCAGAAAAATTCACTATCTTACCTGCTTTGCACTTTCTAATGTTTCCTGATAAACACCTTTCTACTTTGTACACCCAGTCATTGAAAAACAAGACAAAAACGAATTGGAAGCAAATACAATCAAGAATTTCTTATTAACTGAATTTTATTTAATTTTGATTCTCTAAATATATTTCCCAAAAGCATGTACTTTTTAATTGAACTTTGAAGGAGATACCTTTTCTTCCTGGAATGGGTTCAGATTCTGGATTTATTGCATGTTCTATGTATTTTCTTTGATTGATTGGTACTGAACAGCCGAGCAGCAACATTACTAATTATCCTTAGGATGTAATGCAGTTGAAGAGTCATTAAGGACTCTCTAAATTTGGAAAGCATCCACTGCCAAACAAAGGGACTCTCTTCTCGCCTCAGCCAGGAGGAGAATGCACAGTCAGGTCCCTGGGGTCCCCTTTGACTTAAGTTGGGCTTCATTTATGTTCTAGCAACTCCACTAAAGCAGGGCATACCCCTAATTTTGCCCGGTGACAAAGATGAAACAGAATTCTGCTGAAATGCCAGCAGTTTATTTTTATCTTTTCTTTAGTAAGAACTTGCTAGGATTTTCTTTTCCTGGGCACGGGGCTGCTATAGGGCAAGCAGGTAGTATTGGCCTTTTTGAGATGGAAGAGCCAATCTTGAAATTTGAGGGGCCCACATATTGCCCCGTATGCCCATATCTGATGTCAAAATTTCTGCTGTTCAATATATAGGAAGCACCTTATGGAATTAAGGAGTTGTCATCCAATAAAAAAAAAATGAATGGGAGGGAAAAATGCACTGAACTTGACATATGCACTCCGATCATCCATGCAAAGTACTGAGTACAGTATCTGAAGAAGAAAAAATGTGCTCAGTAAATAGGAGCTGGTATTTCTCTTGATCTAGTCGGTGTTTGTTTACTGTGTTGGATGTGAGCTATACAGGATGAATTGCCATAATCCCTTCTCTCAAAAGGCTCATGCGATCAGGGCAATAAAACAGGTAAACAATTAGAATATAGCATTGTAAAGTACTCTCTTATTAGGGGTACTGAGCACCATGTGAGACTGGAGGAGGAGGTGGTAGCTCGTGGTGTTTGTGCAAGAGGAGAACTGGGCCAGGAAGATCATTTAGCGCTTTGCCAGGTGAAGAATGAATGGAGAGGGTGTTCTGGGCTCTTGAGACCACATGGAAAAGGCACAGAGACATGGGAAAAAATCCAGAATAATGGAGGAAGTATAATTTGTTCAATGTCTTCAGAGCATAGATTTCATAGAGTGTAGAGGAAAGTAGAACTAGAAAAAATATTCTAAAGAGTGAAATACTGGGTGCATAGAGTTAATCCTATAATAAACACAGGACGAAGGGCATATTTTAAAGCAGGAATACACTGATATTTACTGTTTAGAAAGATACATTCAAAAACAAGGGTCAGCATACTGTTGCATATGGGCCAAATCCTTTTGTCTTTTTATTTTATGGTTCATATGCTAAGGGTTGTTTTGTATTTTAGGTGACTGAAAATCAACCAAAAGAAGAATATTGCATGGTATATGAAAATTACATGAAATTCAAATTTTGGTATCCATAAATAAAAGTTTCAGAGGAAAACATCCATGCTCAGTTGCTTACTATGTTAAACAGAAGATATCATAAAACATGTTTACTATCTATCCTTTACAGAAAAAGGTGGCCAGTTCCTGGTTAACAGATTGAGGTTTGAGCAGAGAGAAAACAGAGGTCAGGGAAGTGGTTACCAGTCTGAGGGAAGAGATACTTCACCAGTGTGTCTTAGACCCAACCTATGTTCAAATCCTTTTACAGAACTTCTCTGGGAGCTCAAATGGCCCTCTAATAGTTTTTATTCAAATATAAATTAAGTATTTACAAGCAGACATTTTGGTAAAAATTCCTATTTTTTAAATCGCATAACTCTAAAACTAAATATCTAAAAAACAAATTTTGAAAGTAAATACAAACAAAACTACAGCATCAGTGATTAATCTAAAGGGACATGAGGGCTTTCTACTGCAACATGATTGCTGTGTTGAGGTCTAAGGCTTATTCCCACATTTTCTGAGTGTGAGTACAGGTGTCTACCACCATATCTGTGTGATGACTTAATTCACTCATAACCTTTTCTAGGTGTAAGTAATTCTGAACTCTTCCTTCATATATAGCACGGGTTGACACCTTTTTCTCTAAGGGCAGATAATAAGTATTTTAGGCTTTGCACATCCCCATTGTAACAATTCAACTCGACCATTGCACTTCAGAAGTACTCCAGACAATTATAAACAGATGGGCATAGTGGTGTTTTAATAAAACTTTATTGGTAAAACAAGCAGTGGGCCAGAATTCACCAGTGGGCTATAGTTTACCAACATTTGTTCTAGATCATGATCTTCCACCAGGAGAGTGGAAAATTCTTAAAATTTCTATTCACCCCCTCTGTTCACATGCTCTACAGACCAAGAGACCATTGTGGAATGAGGAAAATTGCTATTACAACCAACCATAAAATCTATTTACAAACACAGACAATAGACTAGATTTGTTCAGTGAACTATACAATAGTGTCAGGTAATGATCACCTCTTAACATCTGCATCCAAACCAGCTCACAGCAAGAATGAGCATATTGCCATTTTCCTTTGCCCAGAATGTGGTTTCTACTCATAGTACCTCAACTTTAAGAGGCTCAAAGATGCCTGAAGGTCATAACTACTTGGTTCCTGCTGGGACATCCAGAAGGGCTGGGTAATTATGGACTTTGCACATTAACCACCAGAGACTAATGCATACTAACAGAGTCTGAGCACCATGGTGTTATAGCTCTGAAAATCTAAAATGCAGTAAGAAAGAAAACTTCTTTATAACATGATATCTAACTTTTATCCACACAGCAAAGCATCTTGGATAAGAGATTTGATTCTCCTTATGAAACCCTTCTATGGATAGAATCACATTCTACCGGTATTTTGCAGCTTGACACAACAGATTATTAATGATGATAATGAAGATGCTTCAATTTAGTAAAAGAATACATTCTGAAATAAATAAGATCCAGGGAACACCATTTGGATAGGAAAAAGCTTCACATCATGGAGTGTTGCAAGGGAAGAAAGCCTTACTGTGTTTCTATAACACGGTTACTCTTCTTTCCTCAAGACAGTAAATTCAGGAAAAAAGGGGGGAATAAAATCAGATTATGGTGTGTGTGTTGGTGTGTTTGCATGTAAACTTCTCATCCTTATGGATGTATGGGTGCCTATTGAAAATCAGATAAGGAGGGTGAATTCAAAGTGGGGCTGTGGATGTGTTTCTCCAGGTTTTCTTGGCCAAAGTGCATTCATTACTCATGTTTATCCATGACAGGCTCTATTCCAGGTATTGGTAAACTAGGATGGCAGACAAAGGGTCAATGTCCCCGAGGAGGTGGCATGGGTTCGCTTTAATTAAATACTTACCATGTGCCAAACACTATGTTAAGTGCTCTAACACTATTCCTCTAGTCACATGAATGATACTCCCACTTAGCAGATACTATTGTCTTATCTTTGCAGATAAAGAAACTGAGACTCACGTAAGTTAAATAACTTGCCCAAGGACAGAGAGCAGTTGGGTGGCATATGGGTTTCACCATTTTCCCTGAGCTTCTATGTGTTCTCATACAGAATATGGACACATAATAGATAATTCCACAATAGTCTGTTGTTCTACAACATGGAAGAGATAAATCAGAGGCTCTGGGAACAAGGACAGTGGGATAATTTTAGAATGTAGTCATCTGTATCTTAATGACTTTGTGGTCAGTGATAGACCGCATAGATGACAATGGTCCAAGGCTGTGGCATGAAACCTAGGTATGTAGTAGGCTGTACCATTTAGGCATGTACAGTTACACACCCATGAAATAATCCAACAACACATTTTTCATAACGTGTCCCCATTAAGCAACCCATACAGTATTATAGAACAAACTGAGTGAGACACATGTCTTAGAGGCTGACGCAAGCAATACATTACTTCTGAACCCAACAGAGTGCTGTGTTAAAAACCCTACTTTAGATTATTCTGGAATATTTTGGAGGGACAAATGAAACAACAATAAATCAGGCTTCCCTTTTAGAGATTGTCATGACATACTCCCTCATGACTTTCATTAAATAATCTTTTATTGATTTGCTATTGGATTATAATACTATCTTAGTTTGGGGAGTACAGCTTCTCACCTCCATAAGTGTATATATCTCATCACACACACAAAAGCTCCAGTGCTATTCATACTATCACCCCTCTATTGTCTATTTCTGTCCCTTCTCCCCTTCCTCTCTGGCAATCACCATCATTTTCACAGAAACTTAGAGTGATTTTTATGTTTTGCTAGTTTTTTGCTTTGGTCATTTATATTTTACATGAGAGAAACTATTTAGTAATTGTCCTTCACTTTCTGACTTATTTTGCTTAGCATAATCACTTCACATTCCATCTATGTTCAGTCATGCATAAAGCATGATTTCAAATTTCTTAACTGGGTATAATCCCATTGAATACATTTACCACTATGTCTTTGTCCAGTCACCTGTCAATGGGGATGTAGGTTGTTTGCATATTTTGACTTTTGTGAATAATGCTGTTATTATGAATATACATAACATATATTTCAAATTGGTCTTTTCATATTCTTTAGATAAATACTACTAGTGACTAGATCATTTGGTATTTCCATTTTAGTTCTTTAAGGAATCTTCATGCTGTTTCCCATAGACCATGCAACAAATTACATTCCCACCAATGATGTACAAGAGTTCATTTTTCTGCTTGCCCTCACCAATATTTGTCTTGAGTCTTTTGATATATGCCATCATCATAGGTTGTGTTTTTGATTTTCAGTTCTTTAATAAAATGATTTTTTCATACACATATTGGCTGTTCATAGGTAGTTGTATGAATTCATTACATATTTTGGATTTTAACCCTTTGTCAGATATATGATTTGCTAATATTTTCTTCCATTCAATGCATAGCCTTTTTATTTATTGGCAGTCTGTTTCACTATACAAAACCTTTCTAGTCTGATGTAGTCTCATTTATGTTTTTTTTGCTTTGGTTTCCCTTTCAGTTAGAGTCAAGTCCCCAGAGATCTATCTCTTTGGTCAGTATTCAGGAGAACATAGTCTATGTTTTCTTCTATATATTTTATGGTGTCATACAGGTCTGATAGCTAAACTTTAATCTACTTTGGGTTAATTTTTGTGTATGATGTTAAATAATGATATAGTTTGTTTTTTGTATATGACTGTTCTGGTTTTCAAAGGCCATTTATTGAATAGACTTTCCTTACTCTGTTGTATGGTCTTGAATCCTTTGTCATAAATTAACTGTGTGGGCTTCTTTCTGGGTTATTTATTATAGTTCATTGGTTTGTGTGTCTGATTTTGTTTTAATATCATAGTGTTTTGATTTCTGTCACTTTGGTATAGTTTAAAGGCTGGGAGCAGGATGTCTCCACTTCTGTTATTTTATTTTTTTTCTTTCAGAATTGTGCTAGCTATTTGGGATCAGTTGTGGTCCCATAGACATTTTAGAATTATTCTGTTTTCTTGAAAATAGGGGTTTTCATAGGGAGTGAGTTGAATATGTAAATTGCTTTAGGTAAGATGGCCATTTTACCAATGTTTATTCTTTAATCCATGAACATGGGATATCTCCCCATTTATGTGTATTTTCTCCTATTTCTTTCAACAATGTCTTATAACTTTCACCTGTATATAATCTGTGGGTTTTCACCTCCTTCACTGAGTTTACTCCCAGGAATTTCACCCTTTCAGATGTGATTGTAAATAAGATAGTTTTCTTAATTCCTCTTTCCTCTAATTCACTGTTTGTGTATAGAAATACAACAGATTTGTGTATACTGATATTGTATACTGTCTCTTTATTGTACTCATTATTTCTAGTAGTTTTTTGGTGGAGTCTATAAGATTTTCTATACATATCCTTTTGTCATCTGCAAATAGTTTTATTATTTTTACTTCTTTTATAGTTTGATTGCCTTAAACATTTCTTCACATGTCATTTTCATAATGAAAACTTCTTGATCACCTTATTTAAGTTGCAACTTTTGTTTCCCCTCACTATCTCTATGCTCTCTTTTACCTTGCCTTCCTTCTTTTGTTATACACATGTTTTCACCTTCTAACATATGGTTCTTTATAACTTAGTTATTCATTATGTTTATTATTTGTTCTTATTGTTTATTACTTAAATTTTCTCTTAGAACACAAAATCAGTGAGAGGAAAGATTTGTGGCTGTTTTGTTCACTGATATTTTCCATGTTCCTAGAAGAGTCCCTTGTATATAGTAGGTGGTTAGTAAATATGAATTAAATTAATGAATGAGTGAATAAAATGTGCGAGACAAACTATGGATATAAGATTGTTCTGAATGATCCAGTTCTGGTATTTTGCTCTATGTCTAAGAAAAGCAGAATTCCATGTCGGATTTAGAAGTATTGGAAAACAACCTCTTACTTGTCTAGAGACTTGACTTAGGTTTCACTGGGATTTTTGTTCTTTTGAACCTGGATAACACCTACTTGTTCAATAAACTCTCATTTTTAGCCTACAAGGCTCATATTCATTCTAGTCCTTTGCTTTCCTGACACGGGCAGTTAAAGAAGAAAATTTAGTGCAGACAGCAAATATTCCCCATGTCTCAATGGCAGGCAGAACAAACTCTGTGATTTGAGTTGGAAATCTTTTTTCAAAATTCATGGGAGTGTCTTTTGAGTTTGAATTAACATAATTATAAAATATACAGGCATCCAGTGTACTTTTTATAAGGTGTCTATAATGTATGTGTCAAATATCCAGTTTTGAAAGGACATCATAATTCAGTTACAGTTTCCTTTGGGTTAAAGATTGGAGTCTGAGAGTTGAGGAGGGGGGAGTGAGAGCAATGCATTTCTTGACATGCCATCTGAATGCAGGATAAATTCAGTCTGTAATAAAGTCTTCCTGTTTTTCTTTTCTTGTTTTGTTAAGTCATATCCCCTTACTAGGTTGAGACAACTTCCCTTCTTTTAAGAATATGGAAACTGACTTCCAAATTCTGTCTTGAGTACATTTGGGTATCACTTAGATTCAGTTTCTATTTCAACCCCAGGGATGGAAAAGATGGAGGGTATCAAAATGTATTCCTATCATATCCTATTCCTATTCCTATCCTATCCTAAGAGTTATCAGTTCTTCCAGCAACAATGTAGGTTTATTTGAAAATAAACAAAAGAAAAAGAGCTGATTGGAAAGTGCATGCTTTATGGTGAGACACATGTACCCTTTCCCAAAACAAAGGTCCATGAAACCCCTGTAGAATGTTTGGAGGAGCTACTTCCTCTCTTAAATAAGATTGACACTTCATCCAGCTTTACTCAGGGACTATCCCAGTTTAAAATGAAAAGTTCCACATCTTATGATCCCAAGTCACACCTCTCAGTCTTGGCCAAATTGGGACTGCTGGTTCCCCTACCTGGAAGTCTTTGTAACTCTCTGCTCTTTTGTTTGTTCCAGTCCTACTGACTTTCCAGTGATTTGAACTTGACCATATTCTTTCCTACCTCCAGATCTTCAAGGTTGGTTTTCTCTCTGGATTGCTTTTCCAATCATTCTTTGCCTGGTTAATTCATTCTCTCTCAGAAGATATTGGCTTAAATGTCATATCCTTAAAAAGCCTCTCTTGATCCAGAATCCAATCCCAAGTTAAGTTTTGACCGTGCTGTAACTTCTCATTGTACTCTACTTTTCCTTCATACCTTTCTCAATTTGTATTTTTATTTTATCTTCTTAAAGAAGTACTTTTTTATATGAAATTTAGTTCCTAAAATTGAGAGGGCATATTTCTTTATATAGTTCTGTTGTCTCCAACACCTAATCCAAGAACTGGCAATATTAATATTAAGCACTCTACAAATATTTTGCCATAAATTTGCCATCTTTCTATTTTCTTTTTCCCCTTGATTAAACTTGAAATAACCCTGTCAATCCTCCATCCATCCCTTTGTTTTCCCTGCCCATTTCCTTTTCACTCTTAAGTTCTTTCTTTTAAAGAAAAACTTTTGGAATTATTTGTGAATCCTATTGTCTTTATGATTTTTAAACCAATAATTTCTGCTTTTACTAATACTATTTTATTCATAAATTTTTCTTCGCTATATTTTTTACTTTATATTTTGAGTCACCTCTCTTTTGCCCACCTGATTTAACTATGCTGAGTCTGCACTTTTCTTGAAGAAACTGAACTGTTTTACTTTGTCATTCACTTTGCACACATTGTTTTCTCTGTGACATGTTCTTTGTTTACTAATCTAATAAATATTTAATGGATAATACCCCACCTTGTCTACTAAGCTACTAATTTTTTAAGACCTGACTCCGTTTTACCTTATTTCTGATGCTTTCCTGCTTCCACCCTTGGTGAGCTAATCCATTTCTTTGTATACAACTGTACTTGAATAGGCATCCATTATAATATTTGTGCTGCATTGAATTTCTTTATACTCTACCCACTGAACTCTGAGTGCCACTATGACTATGTCTGATTTATATTCCTATTTTGGGGAGGTTTGATTATGGAGGAAGGGGCATACATAATTAACATGATTCTCTTTATAGTCTCATTCCACTAATAAATAAAGAGATCATTTACAAAATAAGTAGAACAAGTCAATAGGAAAATGGGTAAGAAGACATATAGGCAGGAAAAACTTTTTGAGTCATGAGCCTTGTGCATTTTCAGTTTTGTTAGATAATGCCAAGGGATTTTTTTTTGAGACAAGAAAAAGAGAGTGAGAGACAAATACAAATATAAATTTGATTCAGATTAGAGAGGCTTTGAGAAAACTCGCACTGGATGAACTTGGTCCTACAAAATATGATTTTGTAGGTTTGCATGGTAGGGATGGAAAACGAACCTTGCAGAGTAGGATGGTTTTGAAGACCTTTAAGGAGGTCAAAGGATCAACAATATTATAGCCATCAAAGGGTCTAGTAAATGAAGAACAAGTAACACTTGAGACTTCACTTAGCATTGCTTGATTCTCTAAGTGTGAAAAGGGGTAATGCATGGCACAGGGTGGATTGGAAAGGGGCAATGGAAGATCATGGAAATAAGGGCATAAAGGATGCTCATGAGACTGACTGTGAGGAAACAAGCAAAAACCAAAGAGGTATGAAAATGGAGCTCTAAAGCAACACGTTCTTAAGCTTTCTTAAGCTCTAAGATAAGCAATAGTTTCTGGGGGAAAATAGAGATGAAAGAAGACTTTATTATGGGAAGAGGGGAATTCACATATTAGAATTCACACAAGGTTTAGAGTAGGTCAACATTGGACTTATGTCTTCTCATTGGCAATGCCATGCTTTCATTTCATTTGATGGAAATGAAATAAAAATTATGAGTTATTGAAAGAATAAAACTACTAATGGGCTTATCAGTCCCTCCATTATCTATCAAATCCAATACAGAGTCTTACTCATGTATTTTTCCTATACTATACCTGCCTTCTGGCTAGAAGCAGGACAGGCTGGGACCCAGAGCTGTTATGGTTCATTGTGATGGATCTGGTAGCAGACTGATTGTCCTGCTTTGCAGCTGAGTCTTTGTTTAGGGGTGACAGGAAAAGAGTTTCCTCCTTCTCCTGGTGTTACCAAAATACAGGCTCTTTGATCTTATTTGTAATATTGAGGGGTAACATTCTCTATACATTTTATAGGAAGGCAAAAGTATGATTTTTTAATCACATGGGACTATACATTGCTGATTTTCAGGCAAGATTTTTCCTTTCCTTGTTGTATATTTCGTTCCTTTCTGGGAAGAGACACACGGATCTTGGTGTTCCTTTCTTTAAAATGAGAGAAAATGGTCAAAACAGCTGATCATGCTTCACATGTTAAAAAAAAAAGTCCACACACTGGTAGAAGGAGAGCTTTGGTAAAAGAGCTGAAGTAGAGGATTTCCCCAATGAGTTCCCATAATGATGTTCTTAGAGGAGAGACTCAAAGTGGAACAAATATCCAACGTATCACCAAGTACAGGAATAACTCAATTGGTATGGAAGTGATAGTCACACCCCAGGAGAACTCAGGAGTCACAGCCAGAAGATTATGGATGATGACAGCCCTGAGGATAATGGCAGGACAAGACATATGGAGGGTAAAGGATCGGGAATCAGAGGTCAAATTTTGAAACTTCAGGAATTAAGATGAGAGTGTTGTCATACCATAAAGAAAAATGTAGAGGAAAGTGCAAGCTCACACTGTGATTAAGGGATTGAGTGAAACTAGCCTTCTTGTGACTGTAAAGAGATGGCTTGTCTTGCAGTTGCAAGAAATTGGGGAAATCATGGTGGATGTCCACTTGACTACTTCCCTTTACCAATATAAGATCTGCATGTTCTATCTTGTTCTTAAGGATCACATGCCAGTGCTCCCAATTCCTTACTTGTGCATTTGGAGAAATGACTTTCTAAGGCAGCTATCATAGTGACTGAAAAGGATGGATTATAGTAATCACTGGACAGTAGTGAGAGCTTTAGGTTTCGGTATCCTCAAATTGATACTGGCCATTTCATTCATTCACCTGTGTATTTCCATTAATAACATTAAAAGTTGGAAAGATTTAAAACCCTTCCTCTGAGATTTTTATGCATGTCAAATGAGTCCTGAGTGATTGTCTCATTCACTCTCCATCTACCATGTCTGCTATTCCAGTTTCATAGCATGTGTGAGTTGAGCTCATGCCTGAGAGAATTTCACAAGTGACATCACAGGGTCACTTTCAAATAGTCTAATTTTAAGTACTTAATATGTAAACAACAATGGACTGGCGTTTAAACATATTTGCATATGATCTCATTTCCAAATCATCCTGAGTTTCTTATGCCTTTAGTCAACGTCTCTATAGGCGCTTCAGACATGACTACATCATGTTTTATTAGTTTGTGTTCTTACTGTGGCTCCCAAGGAGTTACATTTGGGAGAAGAAACTTAATCATGGCTTTGAACTTTGAACTTTTCGGTAAATAAACGCCAAATGCCTTATCCTTTGCCACATTAGTTTCAGTTCAGGGAAAGAATAGATCAGGAATTGACTTGTTGGTTCTTAAAGATTAACACAGAGTAGCATTTATATTGAATTTTAGATTAAATGATTTTACTAAAGTCTCTAAAAAATAACACTTTTATCAGGTCAGACAAAGAGCTTTGCTTCAGAAATGCCAGCACAGCCTCCAGGGTGAATTCATGCATGGGTGTCTCTTTCTCTTTTTCCAATTCCACTTTCATGAGGAGAAGCTCTTCAATGTCCTCTGATGGGGGGTTATTGTGTGTCCTGCTCCCGGGGCGCTATTACATTCACATCTCACCATGTGAAGCTCTACCACAGTTGGAGTCAGGGATAAGAGAGGAAAGTTCTCAATTATGTAAATAAATAGATAAACCTCTTAAATAAAGTTTTTACGTTATGCCTTCTAGAAGTAGGGTCTAAACTAGTGATTCTGGTGAAAATGATTAATTGAAGGGGTGCTCTCTGGAGATAGGGTGTGAAGGAAGCAGGAGAAGACAGGAGGAGAAATAACCTAAGCAAAAGTGTGGTCTCAGCTGAAAACTTTAACCAGATAGCCTGAGAAGTTCTAATCTACTTTGAGACTAGGCAGCAGGTCTTTTATGCCCTAATAACTCATCGCTCACTGTTCCTTGTGGCAGACAGTAATCTCCCAAATAAAGCAGCTGCACTTTTGCAAAGTATACTTTCAGCAACTGAGGAAACGAGTGGCCTAATAGTTGCATGTGCATTCTGAGATATCAAGACTAACTCCTCCTTAAAAATTTAAATACTTGGGAATAAATCTAACAAAAGAGGTGAAGGAACTCTACAAAGAAAACTACAAAACATTGCTAAAAGAAATAGAAGAAGATACAA
>JAGFMF010011768.1:11853048-11896205 GCA_019455555.1 Galemys pyrenaicus
AGTATTCCATTGTGTATATGTACCACAGCTTCCTGATCCACTCATCTGTTTTTGGGCATTTAGGTTGTTTCCAGGTCTTACCTATTGTAAAGAGTGCTGTGGAGCAGTCAATCTTAATGCCCTTCCCCAGCATCAGATGTGATCTGAACTTTCTAATGTTGGAAGGAAGTAAGCTATGGAATGACTACTGTTAAGGGTGCAGACTTATAGTTGTGAATACAGAAATAGCTTATCTAGGAACAAATTCTAAATATTGTAGAAAAACATTAGGGTAGTGCTATCACAATATCCCTCCTTAGCATATCAGGTTATTATTTTAAAGAATAATTGGCTTTTTAAACTAAAGAAATTAATGATAGTTGGCTGTTTTAAAAAGTTGTCTATAAAGTTGTTCACGTCAAATAGTTCTCCAACTTAAGGGTGATAATAAAAGATTGGATCACACAACAACCCAATGGGTAGTCAAAGGAATTGAGGAAAAAAATTTATATATATACACATATACATATATATATGTAGGAAAAGGCTATAGATTTCTTGTTAATTAATAAGCAGAAGTGGAAATAAAATCAATATACATCTAGCCATGAATCTTAGTCTTATTTTTTCAGAATTATGTGGCATGAAGACAGAAAATTTAAGACTAAGGGCTAGAAGAGGAGTCTTTTCTATAAAAGGAAGCAGGTGCATATTTTAGAAATCACCCATTATGTTTGTGTTCTCAACAAACTTCATGACATCGTTTGCTCTATGAAATAAAAAATGAAGTATGATAAGTTGAGTGAATGAAATGAAATGGGAAATGAAATGTGAGAGTGATAGATAGAAATAGAGATTGATAAAAATGAAATGTTTTGAAAAGAATGTAATTTCCCTAGTGATTAAGTACAGTTAAGAAACAATATAGACTATTTATACTACTGGGATAAAACAATTTATACTACTGAGAATTAAATCATTAACTTTGGAACTGTTCTTGCAAAAGCTCTCAGAAAAAAGGGGGTAAAGGAAAAGAGATAAAATAATGAATGAGAAGATCCCAAGGGTGGAAGAGATTCCAATATAAGAATGACTGATATGTCTAATAGAGAAAAGAAAACAAGGGGAAAATATTTAAACACATCATAGAAAACAACTTTCCAGAACTCTAGGAACAACCAATTTATGAAAAAGACGAATCTTATACTAGGCAAAATAGATGATAAAAAAGATTACATAACTAATATTGAGAAAGTTTTGAATTAAAAGAATAAATAAAATTCCTAGTTATCTAAAATAAAAGAGAAAGAAGCCATGTTCGTATTAGTATGGTTGTCTGTAATTCCAGAATACGATAGAGCAATGTAGTTGCGTGGAGATGAACAGTCAAATTTTGTGAGATAAAAATTCAGTATCTAGGCAATCAATGACCATGAATGGAGAAAAAAGAAAGAAAATATGTTTTACACTAATGTGCAATAAAATACCTTGTCATTTAGTAATAGTACTATAATATAGTATAGCAATAATACTGTAGAACTAAAAGATGAGTTAGATTCAGAAAAAAAATTAGCAAAACATAACATAGTTATGCTTAGTAACAATATTGAATTCAGTATTGATATTGATATTGAATGCTTAATAACAATATTGAATTCAGTATTGATATTGATATTCATTAGTGTCAATGAATGAACAAAGAAATTGAATGAATAATTCACTGAGAAACAAATATAGATGACCAAAATGCAAATATATTTGAATTAATTCATTAACAATAAAGTTTGCAATAGAATATAATCTTCAACCTTCACATTAAGAAAACAATGCTGATAATAGTATGGGTAGTTACATATATATGTGTATACACACACACACACTCTGGGAGAGCATTCAAGATCTGAATGATAATAATGGTTAATGCTGACAATTAAAAGTTCAAACAATAAGAAAAAGGGTGGACAGATCACAGGGGAAAAAAATGAAGATTTTATTAAAATTAAGAAAAAAAATCCAGAAATAATAAACTACTATTTGCCCTAGCAAGAATGAATTTAACTGTGAAAATTTCATAAAAACATTAAGAAAGGCAGTAAAATGACCAAATGATTGAAATGGAAGATAGACAAAGAAGGCCCAACATATATCCAACATATGTGTGTATGCCCATACATATATATACATATACACATACCCAACATATATGTGTGTATCCACATACACATCAACATGTGTGTGTGTGTGTGTGCAGATTGGTGGGGTCCAGGAGAGAAACAATAGGACAGAACTAGTATTTAAAACTGTAACCTAAGACAACTTTCTGGAACTAAAAGAAAGCAAATTTGCAATTTAAATGAGCCCATGATGTTCCTGGGATAATTGACCTGGAACAATTGATTCTAAGTCATATCTTTGTAAGATCATTTTAAATACAAACAGAAAAAATTCTCTGGGTTTCCAGGAAAAAAAATTAAAATTTATTCATAAGAATAAGAAAGTTAGGCTGGCATCAAACTTTTTGAAAATAACACATAATTAAAGGGAACAAGGGACTTTAAGAAAAGAAAGTGCTAGCCAAGATTTTATATTCAGCAAGCTATTCTTCACGTATCTAGGAGATAGCATAATGGTCCTCAACTAAGGTGATCCCTCTCCACATCCCAAAGGATGTGGACACTTCTCAATGTCTGGACATCTTTTCTGTTGTGAGTCAGGTTCAAGTGGCACTAGAACCTAGTAGGTAATGATCAGGAAAGCTGCCAACTAGCCTGCTCTATGCACAACAGCCTTATATAGCAAAGAATTATTGAGTCCAAAATGATAATGGTTTTGAGGCTAAGAAACCCTGCCATAGAAGAAGTGTTTTAAACATGCATAATTCAGAAAACATTGTATGCTTGTGTTCATCCTGAAGAATTTTTTTAAAGATGAACCTCAACTGACCAAGACATAACTGGGAAAATTTTGATAAAAGTGCTAATGGAAAATATTTGATATGTTTAATTGTGGAAGTAAGACTAAAACAAGGGCTGTGACACATGTAAAAGAATAGTATATGAATGTTATAAGTTTTGATAAAGTTGAAAACTGCAACCAAGCATGCTAATGTTCTACATAGGAAAAAAAATCTAATCTCATAATAGTAAGATGCCCCAAAGCTTAAATTGAATGTAAACAGAGACAAATGAATTCATTTGTTTTGCAGATGTGAGATATAATCAGCTGCAAGGAAAATAATAACACAAGTAACTTTTGAGTACAGTACTTTTACTACATACCATCAACTTCAGGAACAACGGAACTTCAAATTAATTTTTTTAGTGTATATGTTTTTTATAGTATATGGGTATAGTAATCCTGAAACCATTATCTGTGTAATACAGAGATGTGCAAATGAATTAAGTGTGTTGACATTTTGGGAACCAGGATTCTCACTGAGAAATGGGTGCAAGCAAGGGTTAGATTGGAATTTGAGAAAATACTGCTATCAATTCATGATTTATAATACAAATGTGATTTATAAAATGTAAATATAAACATTTCATATCCCTGTCAACTGAAATGACCTTAAAATAATAACATCTCAGCGACAATGAATAAGCCTAGGATTTTGGTCTTAGATTCACTCTGCACCAAAGAGGGATGTTATAGGGGACTTTATTGAGGCAATTGACAAAACTGGAATATAATCTGTGAAGTAGATGAAAGTGTTATATCAATGTTAAATTTCCTAAACTTTCAAAAAAAATTTAAAGATTTATTTATTTATGCACACAAGAACTGGGGTACAGGCCAGAGGTGTGGGGGGTGAGAGGATTCACCAGAGACAGAGCCTGGAACAGAACAGGCAGATCAACAGAAATACACTGCAGAGGGCAGCAGTGGGCAAAGCAGGAGAGGTTTGCCACACCATGTGGGTCACTTCCTCGGCAGGCAGCAGGGATTGAACTCGTGTTACAGCGACTGTGGTCTGCTGCAGTGACTGCGGTCTGCTTCATAGTGCATTGCTTAACCCACCGTGCCACCAGGGAGGCCCAAATTTCCTAAACTTAATGAGTGTGCTGCAGTTACATAAAGGAATAGCCCTTTTTTTTAAATATAAGAATTAGTGTATTAGAGAATAAACTGGTGTTATATATGCAAACTATTTTGATATCAGAAAGGCTGAGAAAAGAGAGAAGAGGAAATGATAAAATAAATGTGGCAAAATGTTAACAATTGTCAAATTTGTTAAAAGGTATTTGGGGGCAGGGCTTAAGACACAGAGTTATCAAGCTATCACCAGCCACTGCAACATGAGTTCAATCCCCAGCCAGGGAGGTGACCCACATGGCATAGCAGATCTCTCCTGTCTCAACCACTGCTCCCCTCAGCAGTGTATTTCAGTAGATCTGCCTGTTCTGCTCCCCACTGTCTCTGGTGAATCCTCTCACCCCCCTGCACCTCTGACCTACACCCAAGTTCTTATATGCATAAATAAATAAAATATTTAAAAAATGGTATTTTGGAGTTCTCTGCATTAAACTTGTAACTGTTATGTATCAACATTTAATCTTTTCAAAATTAAAAATTTAAAAATAGTTGAGTTGAAATTACAACAGGTTTTTGGTTCTTTAAATTATGAAACACATAATTGGCACAGAAATTTTACTGTCTATGTATGTATATATACAGAATACATATATACATGCAATATATACTTGTGTGCAATTATATTTATATGTACACTCCCAAATTGTAAAAACCTACATGTCCATCAGTAGAATTGTTTTGTACGTTATGGTAGATGAATTTCTATGTAATACTCTATAATTATAAACAGGAAGGGATCAATGATTTATGTGTACTGATATGAAAAGTCTCCTAAATCTTGGTGACAAATGAATTTGGTAACTATTATTTATTGTATAATCCAATTTTTATCTACTATAGAAAAAAAAGACCAGTACCTATCAAACTGTTGACAATTGTTACTTAAGGCGAGTCTATATTTTGGGATAGATTAGTTTTTGAAAGAGTATTTGTAAGTCCATATGTTTCAAGTCCAAAGTAACTAAGACAGATTTAAATTTCTGAGCTTCATTGCATTTCTGCTTAACAGGAATCTGAATCAATTTCTTTGAATCTTGAAAAACAGACATATTCTTCTCTCTCTTACACATATATTTTCTAGCAGATTTATTTTCCTCAAATAGATAAATTTTGTCTTCCTTGGAAATCTGTTAGGGCAGGTATTTGTCTCTTCCTGCATAATCTTTGAGAGTGCCGTTCATTATTCTTGAACAGTTTGAAGGCCACATATGCTAGATTGCCACTCAGGCTGATGGTGTGCTGACTCAGATATGCCTTCAACCTGGTGGGAATCATCTGGGAGACAAGAGTCATCAATAGCCCTTAAGGCTTACTGAGTCCTCAAATCCCCTCTTCCCACACTCCCCCTCCAGCAAGTCTTGGCATCACGTCAAAAAGTACAGTTGGTAGATGGACACCTGACTCTTCTCTCACTCAAAGTTTTTCTCATTTCTTGATGAATGTAGTTGATTTCATAGGTAGGGTTCTCTTCTCGTGTTGCACAATTCATTCTTACTAAAAATCGTTCACACTCTCAAATAATTCACACAGTGCTCATGTGCCACCTTATTCTCTTGCATCTCATTTCCAGAAATCTCATTTTTTCCTTTTTAATCATGTGCCCTTGCCTAGCAACTTTTTTCAATATCCTTACTGCTTTTTCACTTATCAGATATGATGGTTTCAATAATATTTGTGAACTATCTAAACACAAGGCAGAAGCATGGCAAACACAAGGTACTGGAACAGCACCAAAACATGAAGACCGAGGGAAATGATCATATTATCTGTCAGAATAGACTGAATGCACTTTGACTTTGAAAAGTAGCTTTCATTATATCTATGAGAATTTGTAAGTTTAATATTTGTTAATAGAGGAGTTTCCAATTACATCTGTGTTCTTGGATTTATTTTTTTGCTAAATTTACAACTATCTGTTCATATTTTATTTTCTAATTACAAAAACTGAAAATAATAGGAAAGGAAGATAGCCTGTAATTGTGTTATCTACTTGCAGGCAGAATTGTATTTCTGCACTTTTTTATTTCTGATGAAAAATATTTTTCTGTAGTGTATTTGTTCATTTTGTTCTAAGCATGGTTTGAGAGTCCTTTGTATCTAGAAAAGTAGCTCATTCTTGTTTTTTAGAAAAAAGCATGTGACTTAAATGGGGACCCTGCTAAGCTCTGGCCCCCAATTAATTAGAAGCCCAATCCTTACAGAAAGCTATACTCCAGAAAATCAAGAGTCAAATCACAATATCTGAAATAGAGGGACTCTAAAAGGACAGAGATGAATAATTCTTCAGTGACTCATGTAGCATGCATTAAGGATCAGTGATTATATAAGTTAAAAACACATGCAAATATGAAAGAAGACATGTAGTTAAAAATATTGATTCAGCAGTGATAGTAAATCTAAAATCCCCAAATTTATACCAGGGTTTAGGTGTAAAAGTTGGATCATTTATTTTATATGGGAGGTGTGATGGTTCATTTTATATTTCAACTTTGCTGGGTCACAAGGTACCATGCATTTGGTCAAATTTTAGTCTCTGGGTGTCTGAGGGTGTTCCCGGATGAGGTGAACCTTTGAATCTACAGACTGAGTAAAACAGATCTCCCTCTCTAATACGGACCTACTCCAATCTGTTAGTGGCCTGAATAGAAAGATTGGAAAAACCAATCTTTCTATTGGAAGGGAGACTTTTTAAGTAGAAATTAAAAAATATAAGCGCATTTATCCCTCTTTTTCTTTATGGCGGGTGTATGTGTGGTTTGTTTGGACCTTTTTTTTTTTTTTTTTGGTATTGCATCAATGACATTCTTTCCTCTCTGGATGAGAAAGAATCCCCTGTTTCCTTACAAGATTACTACATTCTTCTTTTCATACTTAGGTCTTTAATCTGCCTGTTTTAGGTATAATGGTAAGAGAGAAAGCCAGTTTTCCCCTTTTGCTTCTGGATAGCCAATGGCTTCTTCAATAGCCTATTATTTCTCACACTTCTTTGTTAAAACCCAGTTTTCCACACATGTGTTTTGTTTCTGGGCTTTCTATTCTCTTCTATTTATTTGTTTACTACCCCCTAGGTCAACCATATTGTTCTAATTGCTATAATTTTATATTTTTCTTCTACTTTACAGTGGAGAGCCTAATTTTTTTTCCTGTTCTTCATTATCTTAAGCATTCTTTTTTTTAAAAGATTATTTATTTATGCATACAAGCACTGGGGTACAGGCAGGAGGTGGGGGGCGGGTGAGAGGATTCACCAGAGACAGTGGGAGCAGGACAAGCATATCTACTGAAATACACCGCTAGGGGGAGCAGCAGGCGAGGCAGGAGAGGTCTGCTGTGCCATGTGGGTCCCCTCCCTGGCCAGGGATCAAACTCATGCTGCAGTGGCTGTGCATAACTTCATAGTGCTGCTACTTAACCCCTTGTGCCACCAGGGAGGCAATATCTAGGGAATTCTTGACCCTCTTTCACTGTGTAGAAGAATAAACAAAGTTTATTCAGAGGGATTTTAATATTAATTGCTACAGAGTGGATTAGAAAGACCAAGCTGCTGTTGAAACACCTCAAATAATGCTAAGATCTTTGTAACATGTGAAACAAAGAATTCAATTTAGGGGAATATCCATAAATTCATACTGATATAAACAAGCAGTTCAGTAAACAAACAAATGGAAGAAAAGGGACATATCTTCCTTAATAAAAATTTCCATTAATAAATGTAAAAAAAATGAGATAAATAGAAAATCACTGTTATACTGCCACAATAATCATTGCTGCAGCTAAACCCCATTAATAAATGCCAAAATTAGTGAATAGAACTTTAAAGAGAAATAGGATAGTTGCATAACCTCAAATATCTCCCCCAAATATTAATTATTATACTGGTTTTGATGTATGTTCACATAAGCTTTGACTGCTTTAACTCTAAGAGGTGAAATATCAATGTTCTTCTTTTGAGTATGGCTAGACTTTGTCACTATTTCTAAAACATGCAGCCTAGCAAAAGAACGGAAAGAACTTTACAGTGGAGGAATCTAGCCAATGCTAGATTGTGATTAAGGTTAATATCATCAATAAGTCATGTTGGTGTCATGTATCCCTGATTGGATATGATGAGAAGGGCACTTCACTTCTGTGGTCTTCTTTCCCTAATCTATAACCCCAATATAATCATAAGAAAAACATCAGACACATCCCAAACTGAGGGACTTCTACAAAATACCTGTCAAGGGAACTTCAAGTGTCAAGGTTTTGAAAGGCAAGGAAAGATTGCAAAAATGCATAGTGTTGGTTTGAAACTTCAGGAAATCCTCAGGGGAAATACACAGCAAGCAAGGAGACTGAAGAAAACAAAAGACCACTCCAGACTGGTAGGTGGCAATAACAATAAGCAACAGAACTTGCATGTAAGGCTTGTTTCAGCTGCCTCAAAACATGTGACTTTCTGCACCTGCTCACCAGAAGTTCATGAAGTAACCTCGCTCTAAAAGAAATCTGTCCATCCATGTGCACAAAGACAAAGAGAGCAGACTCTTAGTGTGAAAGGTTTTTAATAGAATTGGAGTGCATAGAGAGAGATGAGAAAGCATAGTCCTAATAAAACTCTAAAAATTACCATCTTCTCATGGGCAAATGTCCAGACATTTGAAGGGAGCTGCTGAGGCCTGAACGCCTCCACAAATCTAAGGTATCTTCTGGCAGGGAGGCCTCATGGAGGTCACTTCTTCTCGATGACCTCTTCCAACACACAGACCAGAGGAGATTAAGAAGACAGGATGATGAAACACAACACAATTGGATACTAGAACAGGAAAAGGACATCAGTGGAAAAATCAGTGAAGTATAAAAGTAGCGTGTGGTTTAGTTGTTTCTCTATGGTAGCAAGTTTTAAGTACTTAGTTTTGATACATGCACATGGATATTAGCATTGGGGTAAACAGGATGAAGATTATGAAGGAACTTCTATCTTGACAATCATCTATAATTTTAAGATTATTTCAAAATAAAAATTAAAAAAACCAGTGACTTAATAGTGAGTGTGCTGAAATGAATACTAAGTATATTCAATGAATAATCACTACCTCCTTTTACATTAGTCACATTTTATGACTTATCATAATTATGGAAAATGTATTTTGCACATTTCAGCATCTATGTACATATAAATTTTTACCTTTCAGGTAGGTAAAGACATAACTCTACTCTAAAAATAACTTCTCAGCAGGAGACTTCTCTATTCTTTAGAAGGAAGAACAGGAAAACACGCTGGGTCAAACTTGTCACTTACAATGGAGATCAGATCATTAGTTACATTTATTTCTACCTGCAATATTCCTATCTAAAAGCTTCATCTGAGCTTAATATCAACAAACCTGAGCCTCTTGATTAGTTCATGAGATTGTCATTTCAACTTTTCTTAATCAGAAAGTGAAAAGAATTTACATTCTAGTGCCTGAATAAACAAAGTACTTGTGGGCTAAGAAACTTTAATCTTTCCCTTTAATTAAACTTTCACTTATTAAAGGGAAACTAGTTTTTCTGCTTATATTTTCTTTTCTCAAAGAAGGGTGGCTATTACTTCACTTCTATATTCCCATGTAAAATTTAGAATCAACTTATGAACATGTACACAATCCATACCTATCTGTAAATCTGTTGGGAGTTTGTATGGAATATATTGATTAAATGAAGACAATTTTATCTTTGCAACCATGAGTTTTTAGTTCAAAACTATGAAGAATGCAGAAATGTTTTCTTTGTTCATATCTTACTATGCCCGTCATGAGTTGAATTTCATCTCCCCAAAAGATGTTGAATTCCTAACTCCAGCATTGGTGATTGGAAACTTATTTGGAAATAAGGTCTTTGTAGAGTTAGTCAAGTTAAGATGAGGTCATGAGGATGGGCTCTAGCCAATATGGCTGGTGTCTTTGTAAGAAGAGGAGGGTGCCATGTCTTGTGACGACAGGGACACATGGGGGGAGCATCATGGGATGACAGAAGCAGAGACTGGAAGGATGCAGCTGCAGGCACTTCAATTCCAGAAGAGAAAAAGTAAGGAAGGATCCTACCCAGAGTATTGGAGGGAACACAGCCTAGGACACCTTGAGCTTCCAGATTACAGAATTGTGAGATAGTCACAGAACTGTGAGATAATGTGTTTAAGCCATACAATTTGTGGTATTTGTTGTGGCAACCTCTGGAAATTGATACTTTGTCCTTTCAAAGCATTATGTAATTTTATCCATTAAGGGACTTTCTTGCTTCTCACCAAGTATATATCCAGATATGTAATGGGCTTGATTGCACTTTTGAATGGATTTTCTTTTAAAATTATGTTTTCTTAATTATATATTCTGATTATATATAAGGATACTATTACTCTGTATTTTGAATTTTATTCATCAATCTTGCCAAACTGTTCATAGATTTTCCTGGGCTGCTTTTGCCAGGAAGCATAGTTGGCAAATAATAATTTATTATTTTCTTCTCAACTCTCATGTCTATTCTTACTCTTTCTTCTCTTGTAGCATTAACTGGTAACCCCAGTTTAATGCTGCATAAAACCTGTAATGGAAGGCACACTTGCCTTGCTCCTGTCCTTAAAGGGTTCATTCCTAATATCTTGCCATGTGTCATTGTAATGTTTGCTGTGGGTATTTTGCAGATACCCTTTTCCTTTTAGGGAAATTGCATTCAATTTAGTTTTCTAAATGTATTTATAACAAATGAAGTAACAAAACATTTATAACAGGTGTTATAAATGTATTTATAACAAATGAAGACGTTACACATACTAAAAATACTCTTCTGATTTACCTGGCTTAATCCAGTTTTGTCTTTATAAATGGACTTAAATGCTACATCCTCTCTTGCTTGTTGCTTCAATGCTCCAACAATGCATTCCATAACACTCTATCTTTTCTCTCATTTGGTACTGACCTCACTTTATTAAACTTGCTTATGTTTGGAAATTTGTTTTCTGTATTTCTGGATGGTTTGATATGTAACCAGCTTTCAATTGGTAAACAACTAGTGCTAGAAAAAGTTGAAGACAAATAATGAAGTTAGATCACTGTGTAAAACTACCAAAATAAATTTCAGAGGGAAACATTAGAGTGTAGAAAATGTAGAAAATAAAAAAAATGTGCTAGAAGAAAGTGTAGATGAACATTTACATGTTTTGTGGAGCATCTTTTCCCACCAAAGGTAAAAGGTACAAAGGAAATGATTGAAAGATTAATTACATAATAATGAAAAGTGTAATAAAAACCCTAAAAACAATTTATTTGTAAATACAAACTAGTAACCTAATAATTGGAAGATATGTGATAAAGATATGATAGCCTCAATAGATGAGATTTTTATGAATCAGAAATAGCAACTAAGCAATAGAAAAATGGGTGAAAATCAACACTTGCAAATCATGAACGCTAAATATCTTAATCAGCTGGAATTATAGACCATACATTGGGTGGCTTATGCAATAGAAACTTCTTTTCTCGTATTCCTGTGGCATGAAAGTCTGAGATCAGGTTGTCAGGATGGTCGGAATTTGGTGGCAATCTTAGCTTGCAGATGGCCAGCTTGTCACTGTGTCCTCAGATGTCAGGGTGTGATGCGTGTGAGGGTGCGCATGTGCTAGCTTATCTTTTTTATTTATTTTTCTATTAATACCATAGTCCTATTCCATCAGGGTGCCACCATTATGACCTCACTTTAACACTGATTACTTCTTAAAGCCTTTCTCTCTAGTTATGGTCACATTGGTGGGAAGGAATATGAATTTCAGGGAGATATAATTCAGCCCATAGCAAATAAAATTAAACGAATGGCTACATTTTTATCATTTCTATTCTTCCTGGCATCACTTTCTTTCTCTTTTTCTAGCTTCTTGAGGTGAACATGTAGTTCGTTTGTTTTAACATATTCTCTTTTTGGGTAATCAAGATATAATCTTTCCTGGTAGTATTGCTGAATTTCACTCCTCTCTCCTCCTCCCCCAGGCTTGGTCATGTGGACTTTTCAGCTCTAAGTATTTCCTGATTTTCCATGTGAGATTATTTTTAATGGGAGATCCTATATGTTCATGGCTATTATTACTTTTTAATCTTTTGTTCTCTTTATAAGTATGTAACATTTCTCTTTGTCAACATGTTGCTTTTGTCTGGAGTGCTACCAGATTTATATAGATACACTTTTTAATTGTAAGGTAAAAGACAAAATGGGGAAATATATTTGTTATGTATCAGACAAGGATTGTGACTCATTCTATACTACTGTGGACTTCAAATCTGCCATTCATCCAGCTCTGTGAAAGGTAATTCTAATACAGACTTATGAAAGTTGTTTTGATCAACAGCAGAGAAAATAATAGTATGTGTGTTTTAAATAGCCAGATAATCTGAGTTGTATTTTATTAACAACCATGACTCAAATGTCAGGAGCTGAAAACAACCAAAGTTTATCTCTCAGTCATGTTATATTTCCACAGGGGTGGGACTTGTATTATCTATGCTGGGTGTGGAAGATTGACAAGCTGGCAGCAAAGACCAACTCAACTCCCCCTCCTTGCACAATTGCCAGCAAGGAACAACACACCCACTGGTAAATTTCCCACTGTCTGTCAAATCTTCTACCTGGTCAGGATAATCTCACTTCTGTTGATGTTTCATTGGTCAGAGAGGCATAGGGTCACACCTAACTTTAGGCAGCCAAGAAAATTTATCTTTTCTGTGGGCCACAAGAGAGCCATCAAGCTAGATGACAGATGACTACCAGGCCACCATCCTTTCAAAGCCTTTTGCCTTCTCTTTGTTTATTTTATTTATTTATTTATTTATTTTTGCCAATTAAGAATTCGCCAGTTTATTAGAAAATAAGAGCATAGAATTGTTTGACGAATTACAGAATGGGAATTAGCCCAACTGCCCCCTGGAAGTCCTCAGGTGACAGAAATTTTAATAACTCACTGTGAAACTCATTCTAATTAGTATCCTGAAACCAAAATTCATGCCCCCATGCTCTCTACCTTCTCATCTTCCCTTCTCAGGTCATTTTTTTTTTTTTTTTAAGAATTTCCTTCAGTGGGTTACCAGAAATCTTTCTAATCAATTTCTTTAATAAAAAGACAAACCAAATTGAAATTAGTCAGATTTAGTTTCTATTACTTAAAAAAACACTATAGAAGGCATTACATTTGCCATTATAAATGCTACTGAGCAGCTTAGAAAAGTGAACTTCAGCTAATACATTAGGTTGGTTTTGAAGAAAGGTACACACATACACATTTTTTAAGGGTAAGAATTTAATAGGAAATGAAGCAGGGCATGGCATGAACCAATATTTAGGTCCAAATAATTATCGGGGACTTCCCTGGTGGCCTAGGGGTTAAGTCTCAGTGACACCAACACGATGATCCACCACGATGACCTGAGTTCGATTCCCAGCCAGGGAAGGGACCCACATGACACAACAGACCTGTCTTTTTTTGCCCGCTGCTCCCCTCAGCAGTGTATTTCAGTTGATCTGCCTGTTCTGCTCCCCACTCTGTCTCTGGTGAAACCTCTCACCCCCACAGCTCTTGCCTACAACCCAGTTTTTTACACAAAAATGAAGTAAAACAATCTAACCAAAAAACAAATGAGTATCGTTAGTCACCCCATGTCAGGCAGGGAGCCAGGTCTTATTACATATGCTAGCTAAGTCAATTTAATTCTTTGTAAAAAATAAGGCGAGTCTTATTATCCATAATTTATTATTCAGAAACTGAGGCTCAAGGAGGTGAAATGACCTGTCCAAAGCCACTTATCTAGCAAATGACAGGTTTAACTCTATCATCTGATCAGACAGAGATGGAACCAAACAATGCGATGTGCATGTCTGGCCAGCTTCTACTGTTTGGTTTGGCAGGGACGTGAGCTCCACGGAAGGTGGAGGGCACTTGAGTGCAAAGGGAAAGAGGTTGCAGTTGATGAGTTAAGCCCGGAGAGGAAGGGTTCTGAGCCAGGCAGGACATTAGTAGAGCCAAGCCTCAGAAACATCGATCTGCTATTGTTGTCTAGGATGAATAGAAATGAGGCTCACTGGAGGCCCGTTGGAGGAATATCATCAAAACTTAGTTAGGCCTGAATGAGCATGGGTGTTGGCAGTCGAAACGGAGAAATGTATTCTACCTGGTCTCTGGCCCCATTGCGGATTGCTGGGTAAAATCTGAGTTCTCCCTCAGTGGCTCCTTCATCTCAGTACACGTTCCTCAAGATCTTGCTCCCAGTAAAAGCCTGGATGAAGAGTAGAGGGGAAAAAAATGGGTATGCCTAAGTGAGCAGTGTACAATGCTCTTCTTGAAAAAAGAAATCACCTCTTCCCAACTGTTGTGGGGTCTGACATTTCACCAGTCGGGCTCCATTCTTTCAAGTCTTACTAAAGAGTATTTGGGGACCTCTCTATCAGTGTGGAACCCTGGGGGCAGTCCAGTGGGTGCCATGAAGAATGGGGCTCACATGCTCCATAAAGGGAGAGCAGCGTCTCAACCCTGCTGAGGAGCCCTGAGTTGCTGGGTCTGGGGATATATTAGTAGAGACCTCATAGCCAGATTTGGGAGGGGAGAAGCCCTCAACCTGAAAATATCCCACTCAGTTGTAAAGTCTCCTGTCATTTTGCTGGTCACTTGCCACTTTGGGTTAAACTTCAATGCCATTTTGTCAACATCTTTCTTAATGTAGGAGCACAGTTTAGTAAAGCTACCGCGCAGGCTCATTTGGATTGCTGAGAGGGTGATGGAGACGTTTGGCTGTGATCCAGGAGCCTGTGGGGCTGTGAAAGGGAGGTGACTATCTTCTGCAGCCTGGGGCTGGGGCTGAGCCTCCAGAGCCTCCAGAGCGGACTTGGCAGAGCTTGTGCTTCTCTCAGCTCCAGTTGGCCTCTGCCGTTAGTATTACGGTGATGCAGTTGTGTGGTGTGTGAAAAGCACCCCTAGTTACACGGCATGATTTACAGGACGCCAGACTCTGCATTCCAGAGGTCTCCCGTGTACCATAAAAATATATTATAAAGGAATAATCTTTAGCTGAACTAAAGCTGCGGTGAAGGAAACTCATGTCCAGCTGAGAGCAGCAGTGAGCTTTTGTTCACTCAGGGAAAAGTCCGTGTTCTTCATCTTATTTGATTAACGTCCTCCCCCCCCCCCCCTTGGCNGTCCCCCCCCCCCCCCCCTTGGCAGCAGGTATCTAGTTAATATTTAGACATTATATATATATTTCCTTTCAACTGTTGTTCCTGTTACGTGATCAAACAAAACCGAAGATGCCAACCACATCAGCCGGAGAGAAGGAAGACTAACCCAGCACCCTGCTGTGGCTAACAGGGTGAATGGGGTTCTCTGGCACCAGCCCCATGAGCAGGACCAGCTCCTGACCCTGGAAGCAGATTTCCTACGGTGTCTCAGCTGACGGCTCTGTCTGTCTCCCACTCCATCTTCCCATTTCCCAACCTCCCCGAGCAAAAGGCCAGGGGAAGCAGAGTCTAGTTTTGAATCTTCCGAAGCCTTCTGATGTTTACCACTTCCCCCCAGGAGAGGGAGGTGAGGGGTGGAAATCTCCCTGCAAAGAAAATACACTTAAAAAAAAAAATTCAATGAAGCAGGCACAGACACCCTGCACCCTGCTTGCCACGCTCATTCCGTGTTTAGAGTGAGGATGGGGTGAGTCTATTTCAGTCCAGTCCTTTAGTGGCAAGCCCCCAAGGGGTGCAGAGGGGTGCGCCCATGGTTAACTGGTGGGGATCAGGGGACAGCCTCAGCCTCTGGAACAGAAAGCACAGTCACCGGCGGCGGGACAGAGACTGGGGCGGGGAAACCTGGGGGTCTGTGTCGGAGCTCCACCCATCAGGCGCTTCACGATTAGAGGGGGAGACTGGGAAGACGGAAGTTGGAAAGGGAAAGATGTTAAGGAGAAGAAATCACTCCTGGGCCAAAGGCAGGAGGCTGGCCTGGGTGCGAGAAGGGCGGGGCGGGAATGGGCCGAGTTTGCCGGGAGTCCCAGGGGACAGGGGAAGCCAGAGCTCGTGGCCGTGGAGCGCCCCGCTGCCTGGTGCGCGGCACACGGGCGGGCGCTGGACGCGACGCCCCTAAAAGTGTTCGGAGAGGGCTGGAGAACACCGCAGCCCAGGCTCCCGGGGGAAGGGAAGCACGCGGCTGGGCGGGGAACACCTTCGGGGACCGTGTGTGTATGCAAGGGGGGCGCGGGCTCTGCGTGCCTGGGCGCCCCAGCCTCAGCGCACGCCTCCGCCCCCGCGCCCCCCTCCGCAGGCGCGCGCGAGGCTCACTCCCCCTTCCCTCGGCGGCGCGGGGCGCGCGCCCGGCCCCCACCTCCTCCGCTCCGCGCCTCTCCGCTCTCCCGGCAGAAAGTTAGCAGCGGGGAAGGAACTCGGGGCTGCAACAGCGCGCGGCGGCGGCGGCCGAGGCTGAAGCGGGAGCCGCGGCGGAGCCGGGGAAGCGGGGGCGCTGCAGACGGAGCAGGTGCAGCCGGCGGGTCCGCGCGCCCCCCTCGGTCCCCTTGCCAGAGGCTGAGGGGGGGTGGTGGGGGGCCACCCGGACTCCGCGGGAAGAGCGGGAGGGGGGCCATGCGGCCGGGCTCCCCCCCGGCGCAGCGGGACAGCGGCCAGGGCCGGGGGCGCAGCGGCGTCGCTTCATGCAGCCGGGGCTGCTGGGCAGCGGCGGCGGCGGCGGCGGCGGCGGGGGCGGCGGCTGAAACCATGTCCGGGCAGCGCCGGGGGCTGCCGCCGCCGCCGCGAGCCCCGAGCCGCGATGGCCCCGTGGCCCGCACCTCCGCCGCCTCCGCCTCCGCCTCCGCCTCTGGCCGCGCCGCCGCCGCCCGGCGCCTCTGCTAAGGGGCCGCCGGCGCGCAAGCTGCTGTTCATGTGCACCTTGTCCCTGTCCGTCACCTACCTGTGCTACAGCCTCCTGGGCGGCTCGGGCTCCCTGCAGTTCCCCCTGGCGCTGCAGGAGCCGCCGGGTGCCGCCGCCGAGCCCCCGCCGAGCCCGCCGCCACCCTCTCTGCCGCCTCCCCCCGTGCGCCTCGGCGCCCCCTCGCAGCCGCCGGCGCCGCCGGACAACGCGAGCCGCGGGGAGCCGCCCGAGCCGCCCGAGCCCCCGCAGCAGCCCGCCGCCCCCGGGCCGGACGGCTGGGGGCTAGCGAGCGGCGGCGGAGGCGCCCGGGACGCCTGGCTCCGGACCCCGCTGGCCCCCAGCGAGATGCTCGCGGCGCAGAGCGCGCTGCTGGAGAGGGAAGCGCAGGAGTCCAGCACCACGGACGAGGAGCTCGCAGGCCGGAGAGCGGCCAACGCGAGCAGCGAGAGGGGCGGCGCCGTCAGCACCCCGGACTATGGGGAGAAGAAGCTGCCACAGGCGCTTATCATCGGGGTCAAGAAAGGAGGGACCCGCGCGCTGCTGGAGGCGATCCGAGTCCACCCCGACGTGCGGGCGGTGGGTGTGGAGCCGCACTTCTTCGACAGGAACTACGAGAAGGGGCTGGAGTGGTACAGGTAGGAGCCTCGGCTGGCGGGATGGGGACGCCCGGGGAGACCGGGAGGGAAGGCACCTCGCTGCTTTCCAAGCTCTGCAAAATCCAGGCACCTCCCGCCGGAGAGCCCTGAACCCCAAGAGGGCTCTTCTAACTCTGGCGGGGCCGCCCGAGGGAGCTCAGGAAAGGGCTGGACACTGGCCCAGGGTCACTTTAAGGGAGGGCGAGGGGAGGCAGTGCCAGCCTGCCCGGTCTGCCTGCGCTCCTGGTCCGGGGACAGTCTCTCTGACTCAGTCCAGCTCCAGCCCAGGGAATCCCCAGCCCTCAAGCCCTCTGGGTGTTTCCTGACCCACGCCCGTGCGGGGCTCTGCGCTTCTGTGTTGGGGAAGCTGAGGCAAGACTAAGAACTCGACGGATTCAGGGGCTTTGAGATCCCCTGGAATCTCTCAGACTGGTCCTCAAACGCATTTGCATGGCCGGAATCCAACTTTAGTATTTTCAGGTTAGAGCAGAACGAGTAGGGAACAGTTAAAACGATGATGGCGAGTTTTGGCTTTCTAGTAAAGACTGAGGACATTCCCCATCTCCAGAACTTTCCGTCCCCCTTGGCGAACGAGCTCTGGGTTGATCTGGCACCGGGAGCATCGTGTCTGCACGACAGTTGGTGCTCTCAGAGTTTGCATGCCCTGCACCTGTGCCCTTTCTAACCCCCGCCTCCTTCGCAACAGATTGGAGCTTGTGTCTTGTGAGATGTTCCTCTCCTTGCTTTTCCACCGGCTGGCAGCGTTGTTAGAAAGGGGGAAGAGAGGAGTAGAAAGTTAAGTGCAGGTAAAATGAATTAATAATCCAGTTTTCTTGCCAGCCATAACATTTAAAACGCTCTGATGCTGATGTCCCCTATGGACGCCTCCTTTGCTTTGATTTTCTCCTTCCCTCTTTCCTCCCCTTTCACATCTTGCTGGAAAACAGCTCTGGGTAGCTGGCTTCATGTTGGTTGCATCTTGGTAATTAATTGCAATTGTCAAACAGAAACACAGGCTTTGTCTGTTAAAGTGATGTTATCATCCTAACAGAGCCAATAGGTAAAATAAGGATTGTTTCCTGACAAGTCATCTTCCTGTTGAAAAGACGTGCTTTCTAAGTTTAAATTACAGTCTGAAAAAGTCTTGGAAATAACTTCAGAAATACATAATAAATGTGCGTTTTGTGATTGATTTCTTCCACTTTAAAAAATATGCCTTATGCTTTCAAAGCTTCAGAGAAGTACACTTAGGCATAAACATTCCAGCACATTAAACTGAACTAGCAAATGTGTCTGTTAATGTCTTGTCTGTTTCAACAGAAAGAACTAATTGCAATATTTTAAGAGGCTTCAAACAGTCCCTTCCTATCAAAACATAAAACAGCAAATGCCTAATTTAACTGGAAAATCAGTATTTATAACATCACAAGCCATGGCTTCCAGTTTGCGGTTATAATTAAAAAGGTGTTAGAATGATTAATGCAACAACAGCAAAATAGAGAAAGGGTATGATGTCTGGTTTTAGTTGTTTCACTGTTGGTTGGAGGACTGGGCTGGCTTCTTCTGTGGGTAGCCCTAGATGGCGAACTGGCTTTTTCCCATTCTAATTTTAAAGCTGTGTATCTTGTGAGAAGTGCAAATGCCCTTAGAGGGAGAGGGAGGCGCAAGGATCAGATCTTTCCAACATGTATTTGGATTGTTTTGTGGCAGCTCGAAATAGAGAAGGGATTGTTTTATTCAGGTGACTCAAAGTTGATGAAGTGTGTGTGGTGGAATGCATGGAAGGATATCCATGGTTAGGCTTGGAGACTTATTGGAATAAAAGGGTAGGAGATGCAAGGTTTTCTTGTGCTCTCATATAACAAGGCTGGGAAAGAAAAGAAGGCATATAAACTGTCTTGATGTCACTGTGGGGGTCCTGAAGATACTATTCTAGCACTGTGGCATTTTGTCACTTGCGGTATTGGAGCTCGATAGCAATCCTTGGGCTACAGCTGGAAAATATTAGTGTGAAGAGCTGGGGATAGAGGGGGTTCCCTTGATTCTTACTTAAGAGAACCATGTGATACCTCTGGGTCCTCTATCCTCAACCCAGGTGTCTCGCCTCTGGTACATCCTGATAATGCTTAATGGTGCTGATTGGAAGTACTGGCACAGAATCTACCTAACACAGACAAAACCATTTGCCACTCAGACGTGGCTCTTGAGAAGTATCCAAGAGCCCACAGGAGCAGAATGTGCTGGAACTAGCCTTGAATAGCTCTCTAACCTTTCTAGGGACAGTAATGCTTGAGGTCATTTGTGGGATTTTCACAGGCTCCATCTCTTCAGGCTCCTCTGAATCTTCAAGCTCCTCTGTCTCTCTCCCATGTGGGAAGAGGAAATGACACCATAACTATTGTAGAAGAGGAAACAGTGGCATAGATTCAAAACAGTAACAGAAACTCTCCCTCTTGGCTCCCTGGTCCACCTCCAGATCGCGGAAATAATGGCATCTGTACTTGAATGGACCCACTTCCTTCATGTGGACCACATGTCTAATCTAGAATCTTACTCTGCTCTTTGGCCAATTAGAGAGTCACAGGTTCATTGAAAGTTTTGATTCTTCCCCCATCTATTTGTTTTGTCTTTTTTTTTTTTCTCTTCAACCTGTTTCCTAATACCCTCCTAATTCTGCAAGTGTTTCTGCTATTTGTGTCTTCAGCAGGAGGGAGAGCAAGAAGAAGCCGGGGCTGCCTTGGACCTGGCTGGCTGGCTGGCCTGGGCTGTCCTCGCATCCAACTAAGCAGTCCTAGCAGTTTCATTTCCTTCGTGTTACTCCAGTTATGTCTAAATCCATTTGCTTTCTCCTTATGCTGTTGGTCTCATGTGATTTAAAAACATATGTGAGAGTAAAACATGTTGTAGGGTAAAAGGTTAATCAGGACTTTCCGACCTCCCACCACTGATGATGGAAACCTGTCCACATGCCTGAGTGGGCATGCGCAAGTAGATGCACCTGGGCTGATGCACCAGGTGTATAAAGCTAGCGTCCCGGAGACGCCGGTGTGGTGGGGTGGTGCGGTGGTGTGTGAGGGATACCGTGACGGCAGTGAAGAAACTGCTTGAACCGATGATGAACCTCCTACACAGTCTGGGATGGTTGCAAGACACATGTATATCAGTTTTTCAGGGCAAGATGGACTAGTGGATTAGGATGTATGTGATTCAGCTATGGAGAAGCTGCCCTGGGTGGATTGACACAGATCGGTGGTAGTAACTGGGAGTTGAATAAACCCTTTTGCTCATTTCTCAACCCGCTCCTCCTCGCCCAGAAAGAACAAAGTCACAATGTACCTTGGTGTGTGAGTTGATGCAAACTGTCTGCATGGAAACTTCTGGGCAGGGATGGGACTAACTGGCTACTGCAGAACTCATCAGACTGACAGAGGCAACTGGAGCTGTTCTTCTCATGTAGTTTACAAAGTGTCAGTAACCTTGACCACGTTGGTTTGGAACCTACTCAGCCCCAGTGCCATGGGACGTGACCTTCCACGGATTCAAGTTGTCATCACTGCCATCAGTTAACTTTCAAAGTCTTCTTGGTTAGGGGAGAAGAGCTCAGGACAGCCGTTTCCATGGTCTGCTCATGTGACCCACAGGGAAGTGTCAGAACTTGGTTCACAGATGGTGTGTGGAGAGAGAATGAAGGCGGATGATGGAAAGACACGGGCATTGATGGAACCCCTGCTTTGACATGGTTGGTGCTCTTGTAGAGGTTTTAGCACATCTGGCTGTCCTGGGGAAGCTGTGAGCTGAATAGCAGCATTCCTGCCTTACAGTAGCCCCAGAGGGACAGACTTGCACACATCAGTTGCTCAGTGGTTAGCTGATCACATCTTTCCTGCTTCAGACAGCTTGTTTCTTCCTGGCGCCACACTGGCACACATAAAGTGCTACAGGTCTTTTCCTTCCTGCTTGCTTTCCTTGAACAAACATTTAGTATTACCGTGTGCCCAGGACTGTTTGGGTGAACAAGACAGAAGTGGCACCTGCTCTCCTGGAACCCACATTTCAGCAGGGTGTGAGGGAGACAGCCAACAACCAAAATCTTTCCTTTCATCTTTTTAATGTGGCTACTAGAGAATGTAAAATTACGCTTGTGACCCACGTTATGTTTCCATGGCCAGAGGCACAGCGCTCCTGTGGAGCAGGTCTTGTAAAGCTTAAATGCTCTTGAATCACCTGGGGAAGTTGCTAACATGCAGATCCTGAGCAGAGGGTTTGGGGAGGGGCCGTCTGACTTCCTGGTGATTCTGATACTACTAATCTCTGGTTCCCACTTTGAGCAGCTTGAGTGAGCACATGCTTCTTGAAGTGCCTAGGGAAAACCTCTCTGTGGAGATGGTGTAAATGAAGTGAAAGCATAAGATCCTCTCAATGCAGGACCTGAGTGGAGAGGCTTCCAAGCAAGGGTCCTGAGGTAGAAATATGCCTCTTTACAAGAATTCTTTCACGATTCCAAAGGCATGGTGTTTGTAGCTGAACAAAACTGGTTCAAGAACCTTGTAAGTTTTGCAACTTACTAGGGAGGTGATTTTGGTTGGATAACTTACCTAATATCACTAAGCTTCAGATTGTTTATTTGAGAGTAACTCTGTCCTTGCAGAATTATTGGTGGGGATAAATGAAATAACAAAATTGAATGGATTTGCTAAACAAAAGCAGAAATCCAGTGGATCCACTAGAGGGATTGTTCAGGGCAACCCTGATATAAAATGGGGTATCTGACCACCCACAGATAGTCCTCACCTGCGCACTGCTCTTAAAGGCACTTATAAGACTCAGCTGCAGGCATGCATCATTAAAGGTTAATAAGGGTTTATTTACAAAAGAAGGAGGAATGAAGAAATGAATAGCTCACGGAGAAAAGAGGGAGATAAATCTGTGAATTCGTCCTACCAGTTCTGCTGAGCTGAAATCCAACAGCACACTGAGAGCCAGGAAGAACCAAGAGACCCCCAAGGTCCACATGTCTGGTTTTATACCAAACCTATCTGCTTAACTCCACCCTCAGGTCCCGGCAGTCCTCCCTTCGGTGGTGATGACATTATGGGATTTGCAGTTCTTGGTGTCTTGGATCTCTTTGTTCTGGACTGGGAGTGGAATCTATACAACTTATTTGTAGAGTTCTTTCAGGATATCCTTTCCCCCAACAGGATTTTCCATTTCTCAATTGCTTGGGACTCCTGTGCTTTACCTTCTATGATAGCTGTCATAATACAGACTGAAGAGTCTTTTATTGTCGATGTTTTTGAGAAAAGTCTAATAATGACTGGCTTTTGCAATCTACATCTGCTTAACCTTTTCAACCAGCGTCATTAACTCAGGTCCTTTGGGCCTGCATGGATCATACAAATGATTGTGACAGTCCTAGCTGGGCTGGGCTTGGGTGGCGGGGAGGGACTGGCTGCACCTGTTCTGTGAAGGGCCAGCTGTTTCTCTCTGTTCCAGCTACTTTTTTGCAGGTGTAAATGTGGTTACAAGATCTTTCATTTTGTAAAAGAAACTAGAAATCGAGATTTTCATGTGAAATCTTCTGGTTTTTTAATGTTGGCAATGGACTAAAATTTCTTAAAAGGGCTTGGTGGGCCAGCACTGCAGGGCAAAGAAAACACATCTGTGGGTGAGATTCAGCCAGCTGGCTACCAGTGTGTAACCCCTGGTTTAAACTCATTTTAGGAAGTAACTGGCTTACCCATACCATTTGCCACTGCCAGAATTGTGGCTTATGTGTGCTATTTTAGTTTAGATTTTTACCCCTGCTTATGGATTTTTCAACAGCACGGGGGAGATAGCACCCAGATATATTGCAACACCAACAAAAGGCTCTCCATATAAAGAGGAACATCGAGGTGGAGAGAGACAATTCAAAACTGAATTTCCCCTTTTGTTCCCAATGAACATTTTCTCGAAGGTGGGAAAGTTCCCAGTTATTTCTCCATTAATCAGGAGTGCCTGTATTTGCTCCATATCGATGAGCTATGCTCATAAAATAGACTTTGGTCTGGCGAATTGAGGAAGACGTGCGAGTTAGGGAAAAAGACCTGCGAGTTAGGAAAAAATGGGTTCTAAGTTTTTTATACTAACTCTGTTGGACATCAAGTTACTTATATCTATTTGTTTCTTTTTTGTGAATCTGTTTATCTTTTTTTGTGAATCTGAATCTTTTTTGTGAATCTTAGATGAGGCTGTATTACCTCCATAGAGTCTGTTCATCCACTAAAATACTTTGGTTCTAGAATAAACTTCTCTATTAGATCCTTCAGAACACAGGTGACATAGTTGGGAACATGATCTTGTGTCTGTAAGCCAGAATCCCCTGCATTCTCATTGTGTGCCTTGAACAAATCGATTATTGTCACCAATGCTCATTTTTTTCATGTGCAGACGATTCCTCCCAAAGGAATATGCTTCGAGGATGAAATGAAGTGGCAGTGAAAGTGTCCCACACAGAGTTTGTGACATTGTAAATTTCCCCCCTTGTTTCCTCTCTTGTTTTCCCTTTTCCCCTGGCTTTTCATCTTCATTTTCCTTTAATTCCTTCCTTTTATCCTGCCTATCAGTGCTGAAGACCCTAAAGAGAAAGCTATAATGCATTTTTTCATTTGACTATAGTCTTTTATTTCAAGATTATGTCTGAATGAGGGATTTCAAGCCCTGAAGCGGCTCTTAAGTAGCTCTCCAGAGAATAATCAAAACCGGATTCTAGAATTTGGTCTATTGTAACTTGAGCTGAAGGCGTAGAAAAGCCTGATTTCAGGAGGTAACTGCAGCAAGAATTCTCCCTAGCAGGGATGGGGTAGGAACTGAGCAGGTTTCCTGGCTTTGCACACTGACATTTTCCTACAGTAGGGATGGATGCTGCTTGCCCTGACTTGGTAGAGGCAGTTCAGATATCGAGGGCATGTTTGTCTTAGTTTCTCTGCAGAACTGTAAGCATTTGAGAATGCAGGACTGCTCCAGACCTACTGCTCCCTGTTGGGAGATTTCATTGCTTCACTTGTTTTCTCCAGCCCTCATGGCATGATTTACTTTTTTATACTAGCTTTTTCCTTTTCAGTTGCATTAGGAGAGAGGACTCCAGACTTTAGGTGAATGAATGATTATTAGTATTGTGTATTAGAAAGTTTTAAAGGTTTTGGTTTTGCATGATGAATGATAGCTCTGAAACTGATTGAACCACCAACCTCTTAAAGTAATCTCTTGATTCCATTGGTTTTTGTGGTTTAACAAGCTCCTCTATAACTGTCTGGGGAATTTCAATCTGAAATTGTAATTCATGAAGGGAGACTTTCAACCGGTCTTGCCATTAATTAAAAGCAAACAGTTGACTATTTTTTTTAAAACACAAATTAGATATACTTCCTTTAAAAGTTTTTAAGCCTTTTTTTAAGACTGTATGAAACATTTATAAGAAAACAATGCAACACATGAATTTGGTGATTTTTTTTTGAATGATAGAAACTGGGCTTAAATTATAAAAAACAAAAAGGTGGTTTTTTTGTTACGTAATTGACTTATGTAATTGGGAAGTTTAGGGATTGATAGTTTCAGGAAAATCTGGATTTGGAAGCTTAAATGATGCTGCTAGATATCTGTCTTTTTCCATTTTTGGTCATGTTTGCCATACCCCTATCGGTTATGTCTCTATGTTTAAATCAAGATGATAAACAGTAGACCTAGATTAACATACTTTATATTTCTTATTTATTTTTGGAAATAATTTTTCTTAATAGCGGATGTAAGAAGTTCCTGGAGATGCCTTTGCCCCAAGTTGCATCATCATTGCTAAAGCAGTCATTATGTGGTACGCTAATCAGGTCTGGCTTGGGGTAGTGGTAGGTTAGAGAAGCAGAGTTAGTCTCATCGAAACCATAGGGCATAGTTTTCCTATAGAGACTGCAGTATTTAAGAATTCTATTATTAGGAGAAGTGGGGGGCCCATCAAACTACATGCTCATTAAAAATATAAAGATCCACTCTGGACAGATATATTAAGATACACTTGAAGGATATTAATCCAGTAAGAGAAACAAAAAAGCAATAGTTTGGGCAAGTTCAGTGTGCTTATTATTTTATTCATTCATACATTTATTAAACTTGTATTGATTTTTAACTGTGTTTGGTCGGAATGAATTGGTTATAGCCAATCATCAGAAAGAGTTCATAGAACAAAGAAATGGACAAGTAAATGATTATATTACAAGTTAATAAAAATACTGATAAAGTGGGATATATTCCAGGAATGGAAGGACGGTTTGAGCTTTGGAAATCTGATAATGTGACTTACTCATAATATAGGTAAATTAGAAAAATTCTATGGTTGATTTTATTAATGATACAAAGACAGCTGATGAAATTAATTTTTATTCTGGGTTTTAGAATACCTGCTAATAAAAGTGGATCATACCCAAAGTCAGTATCATGTTTAATGGATTGGCAATATTGTAAATACTTCTGTTAAACCCAGAACAAACCAGAATGCCCTTATCATCACTACTATTTACCACTGCTCAGAAATTAATGGAAAATGCAATTAGATGTAAAGATAATGAGAAAGATTGGAAGTAGTAATATCACCTATTGCCAGTTGTTTTATCTCTTTTTGGAAAGAAACTATCCCTTTATGATTCTACTAGAGACAATAATAGGAGTCATATAGATGATTGTTATCACATTTACAGGTGAGGAAACTGAGGCAAAGAGAGGTTAAGTAACTTGCTCAAATGTGCATTTGGGTTTCAGAGCCACGAGTAGGCCACAGACTTACAGTACTTCCTTTAATTTGTCTTTAAGTGCTTTCCATTGAAGTGTTGTCTTTAGTTTAGCCTCATGAGAATGACAAATAATGGTTAACCTTTCCCTGATAGAAGTTTTGAATTCCCCATGTGCAGATGAACTCACCTGCCTACTGGACAGGCTACCTGAGGGATGTCCCCTCAACAACAGACTGTGGAAATGACTTCCTTTCTGCTCTGGAACCAAGGTCATTTCCACTTTAGAATCTTTTAATTTTCTGTTCCTTCCTTCTGGAATACTCTGTCCCCAGATCCCTAAATTTCCAATGTCTCCTTATCTATCCATTAGGTGTTACTCAAATTTCTGCTCCTCAAATAGACTTGATTGAAAGATCCTTTTCCCCTTCTGAGCTTGTTATACCATTTTATTTTCTTCTGAGTATTTCTTATACTCCAAAGTCATCCTGATTTCTTATCTCCTGCTCACTATAAATATAAAGTAAGCTACATACAAGTATGTGTGTGTGTGTGTGTGTGTGTTGGGGTGTGTCTTATCCACCTTCTTTTCTTGCCAGTTCCCTGCCAGTGCTTGGCACACAGCAGGCACTCAATTATGCTGGTTTATTAACTACTAATTATGAATCATGAATGAATGAATAGAAAGTGTGCCTTCTATGTTTTGTTTTTTAGAACTCCAGGCTTCTGAAAAGAAATAGCACTCACTTTTACTTGGGGACTCTGGCATAGAATTGTTCTGAACTCTTTCAAATTCTATATTTGCAAGACTGTATTAGATACAAGAAAGAAAAATCCACTCAAGGAAACTGTGTGGGCTAGACTGTCTCCCCCAATTGTCCCCACATTCTATGACGTTGTCTCCTTTATTCCTCACAGCAGCCTCGTGAAGTAGATACCTTCTTGTTTCAGTTTTACATATTATAAGACCTCAAAGGGCAAGTGACAGTTCTGGAGTTGCACTGCAGGCTGCCACAAGCCAGGTGTCCTAGGTCACGTGTGGCTTTTTTGGGTTCCAGACCTTGGTTGCTCTTACTGCCCAAGTGTTCAAAGAGTTCAGACTATTTCTGATAGACTGTTGTTCGCCAAGAGTAGTTGGGATTATGTTTCTATAATGCATTATCAGAATGGCAGAATTGTCATTTAATAATTAGGTAATGATATTGTTTTATTTGCAACTTACTGCAGGAGGATAACCTTTCCTGTTGCCTCCAAGTATAGGCTTCTGTAGTGACTAGGGGGTTTGCTGAAACTGAGGAAATATTTGAGTCAAAGTGTCTGAATGCCTTTATCTGAGGGGAATTGGACTGTGCAGGCATGCAGTGTTTTGAAACAGTAAAGCTGAGCCTGGAATCAGAAGTGGAATGTCTGAGTTCTATGTTTTTCTTGCTCTGTGTGCATTGGCAAGTATTGAGTCTTTGTGCCTTTGTTTTCTTAATCTCTAAAATGGGAATAACAGCCTCTAAGAACTTCACAGTGGCTTTGCAAGGCCAGAGTAATGATGATGTGCTGGAAAGTGCTTTGTCTGCATATGTTAGTTGTTATTAATCTATGCACATTTCCATGAATTCTCTCAGGTAATTGTTTTTCTAGAATGTTGCACTCCAGGGAGTACCTGAAATATAGGACAAGCGCTATTAACATAAAGTCAGATTAAGAAGTTTAATTTACAGAAACTACTATATATCATGGATCAAACATTGCGAGGGCAGACTGCATGCAGATCACAAGAGTTCCTGGACAACCTTTGTGTACATAACTCTTTACCTGAGTCACAACCTTTAATGCATCATTCTTCTATGCTAGAGAAATATAAAAAGCTAGAGGGCACCTTTGTTTCTTGGGATTTCCCTGCAGTTGATGAGTTTAGAGAGTGATCAGAAATTCTCTTATTTTGCTGTCAGTTGATGAATCATCTCTTATCAGAGATAATGTCTGTATTTTCCAGTTTGACATATTAACTTTGCACCAACTGGCTGCCTGTATTTTCTGCTTTCAAAACTGTGGAATAACCACATCCTAATCTTTGGGATATGCTAGATTACCTGGAAAAGGGGAATTAATGGTGTAGATAGGCCAAAGAGCTAACTTTGAGAAAGGATATTATCCCAGATTACCTGAATGGCCCCAGTATAATCACAAGGGTCCCTTTAAATGGAAGTGGAAGGCAGAAGAGCTAAAGCAGAGGGATGAAAGTATGAAAAGCACTCACATTGCAAGCCAAGGAATTCTTGCAGCTTTTAAAAGCTAGGGAAAAGGTAAGGGAACTGATTCTTTAGAGTTTCCAGAGGAATGGTGTTTAGTTTAAATATTTAAGTTTATTATAATTAATTTAATTTTTAAACTTGTATTATTATTTACTGAGGTAACAGTTTACAAAATTGTATATGATTTTAGTGATATAGGGTTACATCACATCACAACCACCATCCAGGCTCCCAAATTCCTCCACTGTAGTCGATTGGGCCCCCTCAACCTTTTCACCTGAACCTCCCACTAAACTGCTCTGGTAGCTTAAATTCTCCAGATTTCTGTGGCTTGTTTTGGTTCTATTTTGTTTCTTTATATTACACACATGAGTGAAATTATCTGGTATGTGTTTATCCTTCTCACTTATTTTACTTAGCATAACTCCTATTGTTCTAGTTCCATTAATTTTGCAAATGGTGAGATTTATTATTATTTTTTTAAATAGCTGAGTAGTAGTGCACCATATCTACATAGACCACATTTTCTTTATCCACTCCTTGTGGTTGGGCACTTAGCTTGCTTGTTTTAAATGACTGATTTTAGTTCATGGATACCCATTTTACATTTCTGACTTTCAGAACTGTTAAATAAGTAAGTTGGTGGTAAATTATTACAGCAACAATGCACTCTTCTTAGCCACTCTGCTAGTACTGCTAGGTTTCATCTCTTTGCTTTTTCTTCTTTTCTGGAGAATATCAGCTCAATGGAATTTCAAGTTTCTTGCCCAGCAGCAGCAAAGCTATCACCATCTCCTACTTGCAGAGGGTCACTGTATTAGTTAGGGTATAAACTGAACTGCTTCAGTGAGAGACCCTAACTTACAGTGGCTTGTATAAGACAGAAGATGATCTCTCCTACATTATGAAAGTTGACACTCAGGGTTTTTAGCCATCAGCGCTGGATGGGGACCGACAACTCAGAGGGAACACGGGTGAAACAGTGAGTTTGGGTGTGCAGGGTGTGTGTTTTGCCACATAGACTCCAACTCGTATAGACTAAGATGGGGGCAGTCAGCTCTACATTGGTAGATCACTCAGAGTCCCATCTCGCCATCTTCTTTCTCTGCCTTCCCCCAGGGAACTTATTAGAAATGCAGACTCTCGGATCGCACCCCAAACTTTCTGAAATAGAATTTTTATTTTAAAAAGATACTTGAGTAATTATTCCGCACAAAGTTTGAGAAGCACAGCCTTATTCAGGGTGCTGATGATGTTTTGGGCCAGGAGAATCTCTGCTGTGTTCTCCTATGTACTGTAGGATTTTTAGCAGCATCTCTAGCTTCTCACCATCGGGAGTTAGCCTCCAGCACCCTCACCAGTTTGACATAAAAACGTCTCTAGATACTGCCAAATGTCTCTTGGGGGGCAAAATGGCCTCTTGTTGAGAGCACTTGCCATAGAGGATTTTTCTTTTCTTCGTGATCAGAGCTGGGGCTCTATCCCATTACCTTCTAGTCAGCAGGGAGGCAGAAGTGTAGGAAGCAATTTCCTTTTAAGCAAGTGAGGCGTAACTTCCACTCATATTCTGTTGGTGAGAATTTGGCTGAATAGCCATCGCTAGCTGTAGAAGAGTCTGGAGAACATATTGGTGGATATCAAGTTGGGCAGTCAGCTATCTGCTAAATTAACACAGGGATCTCGTCCTATCTTTTTTTATTCTCTTTATTAGGAAGTGAATCTGGCTGAAGGATGAAGTTCATTAAATAGGCATGGCAATTTTATTTTGCAATTGGAATACATAATAATATTAGGAGATCATAAGATACTTTAGAAGAACATAAAAGTTACCTGATTCAGTAAATAAAATGTATTTTGTTATCAAGTGTTTGGTGTTTTCTAAATTTCAGTCATGAACATTGCTCTTGGAGATTTTTTTTTTCCATATAGGTGTTCTTGCCTATATTGATGCTTTTTGCCTGAAAAATAATTTTCTTCATTATTTGTATAGACTGTATCATTACTATAAATGTATTTGATAAGGTGAAGATAAATATAAATTTTATTTGTATTTATATATTATATAAAATGTGTGTATTTGTGTACATGTAGGAACATAGGCACATGCATATATGTACATGTGTATATATGTACACACCCACTAGTGTGCATGTTCTATCATGTACATATGAATAATTAAGCCATCTGTCATCTATGTATGTAGGTGTGTGTGTGTGTGTTTGCCATGCATGTATGTATGGTATAGCACTTGCCTTGGTACCACCCTTATCTCTTGCCCAGGCTGCCTCAGTAGACTTCTGTCCTTGCTCCCGCGGGCACTCTTGTCCCTCTGTAGTCTGTTCATCATACATGACTAGAGTAAGTGATCCTTTCAGAACTTAAAGCAGACATAACTCCCCTACTTTAACTTACCCGCTGTCTTCTTGACCACCTCAAAAAATTTCTTAAACCTTGATTCCGATCTGTAAACCCAACAGAGTCTGACCCTTACCCACCTCTTCAACCATAGTACTTCACCTCTTCTCTTAGCTCTGTCCTTGAGCCACACTAGTTTCCTTGCTGTGGTGGAGAAGCCAAATATGGCCTGGTCTCAGGCACTTTGTTGCTCTCCCGACCAGTAATGCTTTTTCACTTAGATAGTTACCAAGCTTGTATGCACCCTTCCTTGGAGCCTCTGCTCAGCTGCCTCGTCTTGAACCTGGCCCTTTTTTGTGCCATCTAGACCGCTTTGTGTGCTGCTAGTGGTAAGAGCTCCACTCATTGGAAAATCTTGGTAAATACTGTGTTGCCGTTTGTACTGACTGCATTCTTGTAGTTTCTCTGCCCTCACCAGACTTCTGTTTCTTACGTCTCCTCCACCCCCAATCTGGAGAGAAGATCTAATTTTGATGTGGTGCTACAAAATGACTTTATCATTATCAGGGCTTATTTTAAAGGTGTTCAATTGCCCTCAGCTACCCCTGTTATTTATGTGTAACTCGCGAGGTGGTGATGAGGAGATGTGGGCTGCGTCCCAGCTAAGGTGTCTCCTGAGATGTAAGTTGCGAGACTCCTTGCTCCTTCTAACCTGGGAGCCCTGGGTATTTTTGCTCCTATAAAAATAAGTGACTTTATAAAAGTTTCATGTCAGTAAACAAGAAACATCAAGACAGAGGTTTAGAGCATGTTTGAAACAAATCAACTCAAATACAATTGAGTGTCTTTTTCTCTACCCCTTTCTGAGCTAACTTCTTCTTTTGTGTTCAGAGAGAGTACTGGCCCATAGTGTTTTCCTTTCCTTCTTAGCACTGCCCTGACTATCTGAAAGTGAATAATGAGTATTTCATGTTACCATGCATATGTTAAAACATTAGAAATTATCATTATTATGTATATTTATGGTTTTAAATGTGAATACTCTCCATTTAGAATCTGAATGCTGTATGATATTTAACCAACAAATTCCATGACTCCATATAGAATCACTGGTTTTCTTATTTAGAATTAAAACAGTGAATTGGTTCTACACTTGCTGATTCTCATTTATTATGTATCACTATGTTGTAAGTTCTTTCTTTTTTGTTTAGCTTCAACTCTTAGCCTGGGTATGCCTCAGTTTTCTTGGGTTTGTGGGTTTTTTTTGGTCTCATGACTTCTCATTCACTGGGAGGAAGAAAGTTTCCCCTGTTCACAATATATTAGAGCCTATTTTTCAAATATAATTCCCAGTAGTTTGAAATTTAATTTCAGCAGCAGAACTCTGTTACTAGGATTTTCTTGGGTAGAACACACACAAACTCAGGTAAATCTCCCGGTAAGAGTTGAACCAAGCATGAACCAAACAAGAAATGTCAGGGCTGATGTGTCTGAGAAGTCCTGAGTTGGGTGTGGAGGCTTCATTAGAGCTTCATCACTGTAATTCCATCATCCTTCATTGTACTTTATCCAGGTCTTGTATTTCTGGATTCTAATGCCTCTGAGTTGGTTGGCTGCATTCTTAAAACCTGTCCTCTTGTGATAGTCCCAAGGGGAGAAAGGGGAAGAAGGAACAGAATGGGTGGGAAGAACACAAGGGACTATGATGATAATGCACAGGTGAACTACTGATGGGAATTTAATGGGGGTGAGAAATATACACTGTACAAAAATGAAAGACAATGTAAAGTATATATAAAGTAAAAGAATAACAACAAAAAAACCCTGTCCTCTTGTGATTGCAAGTGGGTGCCAGCCCAGTTGCCCCTCCCACCACATGCGGTCCAAAGAGCAAGTCATCCTTGTCCAGAAATCAGTGCCCAAGCTCCATTCTAGCTCACTGTTTTCCTCTGGGGTCACCTGCCTGTCCACAGCTGGTCCTGGCTGCCAGTCCAGGTGTGAAGCGTGGCACTTACCCCTCTGGAGCAGAGGTGGGAGTTACTTCTCCTGGGGCACAGAAGGTGAGCTGGTAGGGCATGTCCCCCAGTGAGACCGGGGTACAGTTATCAAGAAGGGAAATGGATGCTGGAGCCAAAAGAACAGATGTCCATTTTGAGATTCTTCTGCTCAGATGTACTCTCTCCTGAAGTACAGCTGAATAAAGCAGATCCACGGAGGTTCTAGTGACTTGTGGAGAGAGAGAGGCTGGCATCCCAAGCTGTGTCTCTACCAAGGTGAGCACAAACAGTGGGGTGCAGTCTCCCTCCCTAGCTCATTGCCTGAAGATGCTGCATCTTCTCTGTAACACAGAAAGGAAAGGAAGAAGAGTGAAGGAAAGAGAGGAAACTTGTCTTCTGTTCTTAAGATGTGTTAAATCCTGAAAAAAAAAAAAAAGAAAGAAATCTAAAGAACCTGCCTGCTCAGAAGTCACTAATTATTTATTTAGAATTTTTTCTATTTCTATCACTTCCTTAGCAACCCCTCACAGCTGCCTGGGAAATTTTAATGGGATTGTGTATCTTACAAGAAAATTCTTCAAATAGCAAGTGAAATTGTTTCATCACATTAAGTTTTCCTACCCAGATTCACTTCAAGTAGAGAGGGAGAAATGATTTGGCATTTGATCAGTCTTAATATAACAACTAGAGGGTCCAGAATTTCTAGAACAGCCCTGATTCTATGTTATCTTACTTTTTCATTTAAGGTTAGGCTGACAATTTAGAAGTGAGCATGGTTTAATTTTTTCTGTTTTTGTAGGATTTTCTATGAAAGTAATTTCACAGTTTGGGGCAAAAATTATTTTGTCAAATCCAGTTTTCTGATGGTTTGTTTAAATGAAGTACCCTGTGTGGTATCTGGGGACTCTTATTTGCATACAATGCTGTTTTGTTCCTGAGCGGTGTGTGTATGTGCATGCGTGCGTGCACAAACGCATGAGAGAATCTGTATGGAAGATCTTACTGAAGTTTTCCCAGCAGGGTTCCTTGGGAAACTTGTTCTTGGGCCCCACGGTCACTTACTAGGCTTAGGCCCCTTTCTTGTGTACAGTTTGAACTTCTTGAAGGATTTGGGACTCAAGCCCTCAGTTTCTCCTGACATCATCTCCATTTGTCTTAGGGTTCCCCCAACCCCAGTCACTCCAGAGTGGGAGCTTGGCTTAGTCCTCATTTCCCCAGCAAGAAAGCCACAAGCTTTTTTTCTTTAAGGTTTTGTCTGTAAGATGTGAAAGAGCTGGAACAACTAGGAACGGTAACAATATACTTCTTGTGGGTCATCCAGTCCTGTCAGATTTGTCTTCAGAGAGAACTCTTCTAGATGTCTTATGACTTTTTAAAAAAAAAAAATATTTATTTATGCATAGAAGAACTGGGATACAGACCAGAGGTGGTGGTGGGGTGGTAAAAGGATTCACCAGAGACAGTGGGGAGAACAGGCAGATCTACTGAAATACACTGCTGAGGGGAGCAGCAGGTGAGACAGGAGAGGTCTGCTGTATCTTATGTGGGTCAGCTCCCTGGCTAGGGATTGAACTCATGTAGCAGTGGTGATAGTGCTGAGACTTAACCTCTAGGCCACCAGGGAGGCCCTTTGTGTGACTTTCCTTTAGGATTCTGAAGACTTCCAAATTCTCCCTTCTTTCAGAAAAAACCAGCATTTAGAAAGGAATAGATTCTGCAGGAAGTTGATTTCGAGATTCTCCTTCAGCAGCAATTGCACTAACTGTTTTGCATTCTTCACAACAACAGCTAACTTCTTGTGTGCACTTACATGATTAAGACACCCCTCTGCCCCAGGGCCTTCCTGTCCCTCCTTGATCTGAATTAATCCTCCCTAAACCTGCAATTTCATCAGGGCACTGTATTTTATGTGAAAGGGAGACCTAAGAGGTCAAGAATGACGCTTAAAGACACACAGGTCATTCTGACACCCCGACTTCTCATCTCCTGGATTGGAACCTCAGCCTTTAGCCACAGTGCTGTGCTGCCCTTTGAGAAGGTTCTGAGAAAAGAGGCTCAGAAGTTTTTTAGCCACAGGGCTCCAGAGTCCAGCTGTCTGCTGTGCCTGTCTACACTGCGGAGTTGGGATTCTCTGCAAACCACTTTTGCTGTGGCCTGCATTTCACTTGTCTGCATCTTAGAAAACAGCTCCCATCACCACCACCTTTTGAGACTCTTTGGAAAATAAACCCCCAGCCTCCAGTGCCCTGAAACACGATGTTGTCGGCCTTCCGTAGTTGAGTTGAAAGGCCTGGGCACTTGGATGCTTCAGAGAGAGGTATTGATTCCCTGCCCTGCTGTGAGCAGGCAGCTTCAGGCCTGGTGACTCAGCTCCCTTCTCCAGGTGGGGCAGCTAAGGCCTGAGCACTGCCCTGGGCTGTGTATTTTTAAAAAGGAAAGAAGAAAAACATCCTTTAGCCAAGGCTATTCTGAGGCAGTGTGAGGGAGGAAAGCCACTGGCCTGCCACCTTGCTGAGGCATGCCTTTTCCTCTGCCTGGACATCTGCTGGAGTGGCTAGAGGCAGAGACCGTGCTTAGTTCAGGGACATCACAGCCACACTTGTTCCTGGGGAAGTTCTTTCCTCCCTGAGGTTGACAGTTGCCTTTGGAAAGTGTTTTCATGAGCCTCAGTTTGACTAGAACTTTATCACTCCTTTGTTGCAAAGTTGACACAAGCACTCTGGGTCTTCATATGAAAGTCTAGGGTACCGGGCGTGGCACCTGCCTCCTCCCGTAAGACTGGCTTTGTTTTTTGACTGCTAGGCTGTTCCTTGGGAACCACACCTACGTCACTGCTTCCTGTCCCAGGGACTGTGCCTGCCGTGCCCTTGTAAGAAACACCGTGGTGCCCTGATGGAGGGTTTGGTGTTCCTGTGAGGACCTGCGGATGTCACCTCCCTCAGTAGTCCTCAGAACATCCATCAGAGACTGTTCTTTTTTTTTTTTAATTTTTCCCAATTTGACACTAGTTTACGTAACTGTATAATTTGGGGAGTATACACCTCCATATGTAAATGTGCCTCTCTGAAGGCCACTACTCTGTCACTACTGTCCGTGTCCTCTCTGATAACTGGTCTATTAATCATAGAATAAGAATTATTCTTCTTGTTTTGCTGGGTTGTGCTTGTTGGTTTTAGTCAGTGGATTTTTTAAAAAAGATTTATTTTTTATTTAAAGATTTATTATTGCATACAAGAACTGGGGTATAGGCCAGAGGTGCAGGGGTGGGGTGAGAGAATCCACCAGACAGAGTGGGGAACAGCACAGGCTGATCTCCTGAAATACACTGCTGAAGGGAGCAGTGGGTGAGACAGGAGAGGTCTGCTGTGCCATGTGGATCACATCCCTGGCTGGAGATCGAACTCATGCCACAGTGGCCAGCAATAGCTTGATAGCACTGAGACTTTAACCCCTGCACCACCAGGGCAGTCCGTCAGTGGATAATTAAGCTGATTCCCCAAGAGTCTATTTTTATCTTAACTTTACACAGGAGGAAACTGAGATAGGGAAAGTTCAATAACCCAAGGTCATCCTGACCCTAATAACTGTCCCATTTATCAGATTCTAAATATAGGCTGAAGTCATGTCCTAATCTTAGGATTTTACTAAAATCACATATATGTAATAATTATTCTTGTACTTGTAATTATTATTTAATATGTAATCAGTGAAGACAATTGGAAAATACTAAAGACATAAAAACACCCTACCATGCAAAGATAACTCTTATTAGTAATTTTGTATACTCTTCCATAATCTTTAGTACTCATAAAGTATATAGTAATCTTTTTTTCTAAAACATTTATTTTTTAAATAAATTGCTTTTATACTTAAACATATTTAAGAAAATCTTTCCATGTAAAAAACTAAAATAACATAATTTTAACATTTTATGAGTATAAAAGTAGTATGGACAGTGGGTTACTCCAAATAGTGAGGGTGTGAGCATACACAAATTACAGAATAACAGCAACAGCAGTAACAACAAAAATGATAAGAGTTCCAGAAGGCGATGTGGCTGTATCTCAATCATAATGAAATCACAGAGTTCTTTCAAATCAGGACTAAAGACTCTGACCACCAGAATCCATTAAAGGAAGGACTGATAGATTTGCACATAGACATTGTCATGTTCATGGCTGGCATGAGAACCACCAACAGAAATATTAGTTTTCAGGGAACTGCAACAAACTAGCACCCACCAGGGGGCTTAACCAACGGACATTTATTTCCTCATAGTTCTGGAGGTCAGAGTCCAAGATCCTGGTGTTGGAGGGTTGGTCTCTTCGCAGGCAACTCTCTTAGACTTGGAGATGGTTGTCTTCTCCTTCCTCTGTCTTCACATGGCCTTCCCTCTGTCTGTGTCCAAATCCCCTTTTCTTAACAAGGACACCAGCCATATTGGATTGGGGCTTAATCTAATGGCCCTGATTTACTAATATGTACAAATATAGTCACACTGTCAGGTATTGGGGGTTAGAAGTTCAACATATGAATTTGGGACCACACAACTCAGCCCAAGAAACAGAGCAAAAGTCAAACTGAGGAGCCTAGATGACACGTTTTTAAATATGGCATAAAAGCCAAAATTCCCTCTTACCCGCCAGCTGCTTGGAGGCTCCTACCACCTCTGCTGTCCCTAGGCTGTCCCTCTGTTGTCTAAGCTGCTGTGACTTGGTGACATCCCTATCTCAACCCATTGGGTGTTACAAATTTTTTTTTGCATATATTGCTATTTTTAGTCAAGGTACATCAAGTTCCGAGGACTTAACATATCTCTGTGTTAATCCATTAAGAGATATCATTAAAGCTTAATTCTTAGAGGCCAATATATAAAAAAAACTTTATTATAAAAGTAACATGGGGCCTCCCTGGTGGCACAAGGGGTTGAGCACCACACAATGAAGCATCCGCAGCCACTGCAGTGTGCGTTCGATCCCCGGCCACGGAGAGGACCCACATGGCGCAGTAGACCTCTCCTGCCTCGCCCGCTGCTCCCCTCAGCAGTGTATTTCAGTCGACCTGCCTGTTCTGCTCCCTACTCTGTCTCTGGTGGATCCTCTCACCTCCTGCGATTCTGGCCTGTACCCCAGCTCTTGTATGCATAAATGAAATCGTTAAAAAAAAAGTAACATGAACTCATATTAAAGAAAATAAAAACTAATAAGTGAAAATGAAGCAAAAACCTTTTCCTCTCTCTACCACTCACATTCTGCTCTCTGTACTGTCGCTTCATTCCCCAAGGGGAATCCCTGCTTTTGAGTAATTAACCCAGTCAAATAAAATGAGGTTTTCAGTCAGGTTTGGTGACATTGCTGAGATATTGTTTGTGGCACGAACACTGCCAAGATACCAACACCAACAGTTAGTTAACACTCCCCGTGCTGGCTCACCATCTATGAGGCTAGGAGCTGCTTGTAACCCTTGCAGAACCCTAGGAGGGGGCCCTGTTTTACAACACTTTTCAGATGAGGAGACTCCAGGTTTGCGATGTGGGTGACTGGCTCATGATCACACTTGAATCAGACCTGATGACTTCAGAGTCTGCATTTGCTTGGGTGACTTGCCCTTAGCTCACGGACACTGCCTGTGTCACTGCCCGGGGGTCTCCTTCAGGATTTTGTCACCTTGACACTGCGCTGCCTCATTGGGGTGTGTCCTGCTACACTTCAACACTCCCCTCTTGGTGGGTTCTGTCATTCCAGCCTTGGCTTGCACTAACGAGGCTGCAGAGGCCACCTCTGTGCTCATGAGGGCATGTCTGTAGAGAAAAATGGAAGGGATGGGCAGTCTTTATGTTTTGATACATTTGGGTGTATTTTGAGAAGTTGTCAGCAGGCAATCTTATTCTAAGTTCTAGGGAAAGACCTCCACGTAGTCTCCAAGTAATGATACAGATTTAGTAAAACTCAGCCCATTTTGTGCCCCAAGCATCCACTGGCCCTTGATAAAAGCTTTTCAATAATGAGGATGGTGATTCCATGTACAATTACCATGAGATGAAAGAAAATAGGCAGTTTGAGTGTGGTTATCATTCTTGGATCCTCTTATTTAGAGTTTAGTTTCTATTATCAAAATAATACTCAGTGCTCCTTTCTCTTCTGCATGAAAGGGAGGGGGAGTAAATACTTTCTTTTTTTCTTTGAACTGCCACAGAATCATTTTTCTGTAAAACTTGAAAATTCACAATGAGGCCAAAGATGCCTTTTTAAAACTTTTCCCCAGCAAATTTGAGTGGAGTGACAGGATTGCTTTAACTTCAAAGCAAGAATGGATTTCCAAGGCAGTGGTTAATGACAGATGGGGAAACACTGAGTCACATGTGGCACATCCAGAGTCCTCCCATCCTAGTCCTGCTCTTGGGGGGATTCTGCAGGCAGAAGGCTGCATTGGGGTTTCTTGAGAAGTCCAGCTTGGTACCTATCAACACCCTGCTTCATTCAGAGAACAAGTCCCAAGGCAAGAATATGTGAGTGATAATGGGAAAGATTTCTGGAGGCTTCTCTTCCATCCTATGACAAGGGAAGAGACCAGGAGAATTGGGGCAAGACCAGAGCTGATATATTTCACTGGGGACCTGAAAGTGTGGGCCCATGGATTAAGAAAGCTCACATATGGTATGGTTGTGGTGGTTTTCTTTAAAATTCAACAGATTTATGTGTCTGTTACTCTGACAAGATGAGTTGCTGTGGATGATGCTTCTGTAGTCTCATTTGCCCATATAATCTTTTATGAAGGCACTTCTTGACATAAAATGCCCAATTTCTATCTAAGAAATTTCCTCTCACTGTCTTGCTGTGCAAGAGGCTGCTATTTGTATCTCCACTTTGGCTAGGCACATGGCAATCTGGAATTAAGATTGTGTTTCCCAGCCTTCTTTCTGCTTGGTGTGAATGATGAGGTTAAGTTCAGGCCAGTGAGATTGAGAGTAGAAGCTGGATGCCACGTGTGGAAGATGTCCCTACACATACTTTACTTTGCTCTTGACTAGAATGTAAATATAGGGGAAGTTTGAACAGCAACTTGGTGCTGTGTGCAGGAAGCCCCATCTTGAGAGTGATGGAGCAACAACATAGAAGGAGTCCAATGGGTGCCTTCTGGATAAGACAGAGATAAATTCCTGTATTGCTTAAGCCATATTGTTTTGGGTTTCCATTTGCTCTTGGCAAAACAATGATAATGGAAATGTGTACTTGCGGCTGTGTTTCAGGTGTTGTGTTGAGTGCTTTAGATAGATCATCTTATGAACCTTCATCGTTGTACATATTTTACAGATGAGGAAACAGAAACTTAAAGGAGGGGAATTCCAATGACTTGTCCAAGATGATGCACCTTGTGTTTTAACTGACCCAGAGTTTAACCTGTTTCATTCAAAAGCCTGTACTTTTCGTCCCTATACTTTTCAGACATTATTCATCCAGTGTTTTCCAGTCAATTGCCTTCCAGTGTGCCAGGCACTGTGCTTGGTGTTGGGTTGCAAAGGTAACCAAAAGAACTTAAACTTATGGTTCCTGCCTTTCAGTGGAGAAGAATGATATCCACTTCCATCAAAAGGAATAAAACTAACCTTATGAGTATAAGGAGCACTATGAAGGAACAGTGCCCAAACTGCTCAATTCTGTAAGAGAAAATAATGATGAAGATGTAAATAGAACATGTAACCAGAGATCTAACCAACTGGAGAGTTGATGAGTCTGAGGAAGCCTCCTTAAATAAGTGGCATTTGACATGAGATCTGAGGGCTGAGTAGGAGGTGAAGACTGTGTGTTTCTAAATAGAAGGAATGGCATGTCCAAAAACCTCATGGCGGGAAGGTGGATAGCACATTGGAAAAGCTAAAAGTTTAGAGTGCTGGGAGAGAAGCAAGAGAAGGAGGCATGCCTTAGAGAGAAGCCGGAGGGAAGACCTATGGAGAGACTTGTAGAGCTTGGGAAAGTTTTGGTCTGGATCCTGAGACGCAGATCCTAAGAGATCCTAAGAGATGCGGGAGGGATGTTTCTTGGTTTTACCAGATTGGTGACATGGGGCTTGGAAATGTTTTAAAAACATCTGAAATTCAGCATTTTGAAACTTCAGTCATTATCTCCCCTAACTAATCAGGGTCCAGACCCTGGTTGTCATGCAGAAAACAGACCAGAAGGATGAGAGTAATAAGTATGTGTAGGAGTCTCTTAGAGTAATCCAGGGAAAAAGTTTCTGGTGACTCACACTGGGGAGATGGCAGCCAAGATGGAAAGAGGTAGATGACATCAAACGTTGTTTGGGAGGCAAAGTCAGAAGGCGATGGCGTGGCTTGCCTTTTTTGTGGGGGGGGGGGGCGTGAGAGAGAGCAGTCAGACGATGCACTTTGGTTTCTAGTTTGTATGACTGGATGGAAGAATGAGGCCTTTACTTACCATAACCATGACCACAGGGAAAAGCACACCTGGGTCAGAGAGAGAACTTCTGCTCAACTCACCTGTCTGACCTGCCTCTGCACTCTTCCCGAAGAACTGTAATCCAGTTGTTGGTTGTGGGTGGGAGTGCCCTTCAGAAAGCCCGGCTTCTGCATTCACACTGGGCTTCAGTGGGCAACAGCTTGGAGCAGCCATCGGCTCAGTGACCAAGGCTTGCACAGCAAGATTCCTGTTCTGCAGGGTTGGAGGTGGAGGGGCAGGGACTTGCCTCAGGCGTCTGGAGTGGGAGAATGGATCACTGCAGATACTCTGGTCCGATTTCTGGGTGTGGACAAAGTTGGTTTACAGTAGGAGAGAAAAGAGTTAGATGAAGATGAGCAGAGATTACATTGTATGCTCTGTTGTTTAAATTCATGAGTTGTGGTATGACTGAGACCAGCTCTGTCCAAGAACTTTCTACTTACTTGAATTGACACATTTCCTTTCTGTCTTAACCAGCTTGAGTGAAGTTTCTGATATCATCATTTGGACCCTGATCGGTCAGGGAGATAATGATTTCAGTTTCAAAATGTTGAATTTCAGATGTTTTTGAGACATATATGCAGACATGAAACAGGTGGTTGGATGTATGGGTGTCTCAGAGGGGAGCATAGGGGTAGGAGATGGAAAATTGGGAATCATCAGCGTAAAGATGGTCAATGGAAATTGTTTTACAAGGAAACTGTGTGATAGGCAGAGAACACTTAACACTCTATTGAGGATACATAAAAATGAGCTTGTAGTGGAAACAAAGATGTCAGAGGATGGTAAGAAAACAGAATGCCGCTTTCTGGCACTAAAACGAAGACATCATCAGTGATGCTGAATGTCACTGAAAGATCTAAATTGAAGTTTGTGAAGGTCTACTTGATTTTGATAAAGCTTATGAAAGAGTTGACTTTTTAAGATGTGTCATAGCATTCTGAGAACTGGAAGATGCCAGATCCAACATCAAAGAGATCGCTAAAGGTTTAGAAAGCTAGGAAAGGGTCAGCATTGAGATTTAGTTCTTGGGAACTTGGGGAAATAAGAGAAACAAGTGACTCATTTAACAAATATAAAATGCACCCCATTCTTTGCCAGGGCTGTAGTAGATGTCAGGGAGATAGTAAGTAACAGGCCACTTTCATCCTTGGGACATCCCAGAGTAGGTAGGAAGGCAGACAAGCAAATGCCAATCACAGTTTAGGATAATAAATGCAGTGTGTCAGTTTGGATGCTTTCTGTTGCAAGAAAGAGAAAATCTAATCAACAGAGGCTTTGGATATTTAGATTTCATTTAGTAAGATATCCAGATTGGTGATCCCAGGCTGGAGGCAGCACTTTACCTGCCTGTGAAGGATTCAGGCTGTTGACATCCCTACATCCCTGCACTCTGCCACTGTTGGGTTTGGATGCTGAAGATAGCAGCCCCCCTTGAGATGTCATATTCTTGCCTGAAAATGTGCATAGAAGGGAGTGGAAACAGTGACAAAAAGGTTTTTCTTTTAGGCAACTCTTGCCATTTATTGGAGAGAAAATTCCTTCCAGAAGACTCTAGTATATTTCCTCTATTCCCCATGGCTATAAAATGGGTCATTTTTATTTATTAGATTATCCATTTATTTTTTTGTTGTTTTTTGGTTTTTTTATTAAAATATTTTAAAATTTTCATATACTTGCCATTAATTGTAATCCCCATGTATTCCCCATCACCATCTCACCAGTGCACCATCACCTCAG
>JAGFMF010011768.1:11896255-11930817 GCA_019455555.1 Galemys pyrenaicus
CCCTCAACCCTCCTCCTCCCCTCCCCACCAGGTGTCCCCAGTCTGTCCTTGTGTCCTCATTTTTGGTTTCTGTGTCTTTATTGCTGTTATTGTTATTATCACTTCATGTGCCAAGTACTGTTGCAGATACAAAATATACGCAGTGATAAAATGAACTTCCTTCTTAGATAAACAAGTTAGTACGTGCCTGGTACCTGTTAAGGTTTCCATCTCTGAGTATTATGCGTGAGCACTGTGCATATATTTGGTTAGGGGAAGACAGACAATACACAGATAAATAGGTAAGTACATAAAGCATCAGGTAACGGTAAATGCTGTGAAGAAAAAGAAGTGGGAGAGTCGTAGGAAGGATGCTGTCATTTACAGGTAAGTAGGGTAGGTTGGGTAGAGTATTGAAGGCAAGGTGGGAGTGAGTAGTGTGGAAGTCTGGGGGAAAGAGTTTCCAGCTAGAAGGAATGACTTTAATTCATGTTTGAGGAGCTTCTAGAAGACGTGTCACTGGGACAGTGATGAAGTGTGCCATTAAGGGGTGAGGTCAGAGATAGGTACGAGTGACGCGGGAGCATGGTTGGGCTGGAGCAGGGAAGAAATACGATGCATATTCATGTGCCCTGGGAAAAGGCTGTTGTCAGGGGATAAGAGAGGCAGCGGGGTAGGTCATCAGGAGGCTGCCCATATTCCGAAGTGAGTGGGGATAGTTGTCTGAATTCAGCCAGTGAGAACGGAAGTGGCAAGAATTCGTTGGGTTCTGGATATATACACTTTAAAGACAGGGTGTGATAACATGGAAGTGATGGATGAGTCCTTAGTGTGGCCTGGGAGAATGGCATCCTATTACCCGAGGAGGTGCAGTTTGAGGGGGAAGAGCAGAACTATCTGTATTGGGCAGAGTTAGACTGCCAAGTATATAGTTGGGTGGTTGAGTCTGTCCAGTCTTAGACCTCTCAGTCCTTGGTAAATGAGATCGATGGTCTTAGGCCACCCTTGAGTCATCTTCTAAGGGCTTGTCACGTCGCTGTCTGACTTAAAGGTGTCACTAGCAAAAATGAAAGGGAGATGCCTGTTAGGTAGGCAAGAAACACTGTCTGCAGCAGTGTTCTGCTGAAGTAACTCTTAAGCTGAGAAGTGAGGGGCCTGCCCTGGGGGTTAGTTACTTAAACCAAGAGTGGCTAGTGAGGGGACACTGGAAGGGCATAAGGAAAAGAGCATGCAAAGGCATGGAAGAGAGAGAAGCACGTGAACATTCTATAGTGAAATGACATGAGTCTTCTCTGTAAAAATGCCTGCAGTGTTGATTGCTATTGCTTGGGGGTTGCAGCCTAACTTTGGAGATCTTAGGGTTCTCTCACATATTCTGAATTGAGGGTTACCTTGAAGAACTATATTATATAGGTCAGCCTTAGATGTTTTTACTTTTTGGTTGTATTTTATTTTTTTTGTATTGCGGTAACGTTGGTCCGCAACACCATGTACGGTGCCGAGGTATAGGCCCACACCTCCTCAGGTGTATGTCACCACACCTCCCATTGAGGCTCCCACAGTCCCCACCATAGTCTATTTGGCCTCTCCCACCTTTTCCTCCCCCTTCCCTTTTGGTAGCCTCAGATTTTTGCTGTCAGATTTCCAGGGTGTCGTTTGGTTTGGTTGCCTTTCTCCCCCTGCCCCCTCCCCTGCAACGGCACGTGCCCGCACAGCAGCGAGATACACTTCTTCCTATCAAAGCAATCATTTTCACATATGGCATCCACATGAGCTCACATACCAGCTCGCCGCACTGACAGACAGGGCAGGAGCAGGTCTGTCGCACACATGAGGGCTGGTCCTGTTGACCACTGCACTAAAAACCAGAGCGTATCAGTGTGTATTCATGCAGACAGCCCTTGAGAGTCCGTTGCCTGGCCCTTTCCCCTCCATGTTCTCAGTGACATCTGCTGAATTATATCTGACATTCTGTGTAATGTGTGCTTGTGGGAGACTGCTCAGTGCAAGAGCAGAATGGAAGAGAAGGAGGGGAGAGGAGATGCGAGGAGCAAAGGCACTTTATACTTTTACCTAGATATTTGTTCTGCAATTTCTTTTTCTTTGTCTCATTTTCTGAAAAAGTACTGGGTGGATTTGTTTTATGATTCAAATACATATTTATACTGAAAGGTTTCCTTCTCTTGACAAGAAACATCCAGCTGGAAGGAAGGCTTGGAAGACGCGGGTAAGGTTTTATAATCCCCTTGCTCCTTTGTGATCACATTTCTTTAATGCACCCAGTTTTATTCAATTCTAAAAGAAGACTCCAACCGTTGTTGTCAGCATTATGTTTTGGCAGTGTGTGGTCTGTGCAGGAGACTTAGTTTATTAAATAACTGCCTGGGGGATGCTGCTGGGATTGGGTTGACATAAGCCGACTTATTTTGGAGAATAAAACTAGTTAACTAACTCCACCCTATAATTAACCTGCTATCGTGTGCACCTTACGATGCAAATTGTTTTCATTAAAACCCACAGGCTTCTTTGAGATTTCAGAGAGTACAAAACCCAGGACAGAGGGCACATCTTTCTTTATGTTTCTGAGGCTCCATGAGGAGGGTGTTCTGTTCTGCCAGAGGTACCCATTAACTGTTACATGTTCTCACTTGCCATTCGTTTATTAAAACCATTTAATTTGTATATGTCCAATATACAGAATGCCCAGAGAACCCCTCATGTTCTTCTTTTTTGGTTTAATTTTGCTTTGCTTTTCAGCTGATGAGGAACAAAGCTGATCTTGTAGAAAATATACATTGGTTCCTTAGACACTAACCCATATGGGCTTGTGAGTGACTTGGGGAAGGTCACAGTTAAAATGCTTGTAGGAGAAAGAATAAGGTGTCATCTGCCAAATATTTAGGTTGCCTTCAAAATAGGCAGTAGGAGGGTTCCCTGGGCTTTTGAGTCAGCTGCTTGTCTGTGAGTATTGGGTGCACGACCTGCTGTCTGTGTGGCTTTGAATAAGTTACTGGTTTTTCAATCAGTTTTCTCATTTGTAAAACAGGGATATTAATAGTGCATACGTCACAGGATATTTGTAAGCAGTAAATGAGATACATATGCAAAGCTCTAGAAAATAAATACTAGCAAAGCAAAGTATATAATACAGAAATTTGTATAAGTGGAAAGACATTTATGAGCACAGACAAATTGATCCAGATGCCTTCGATAAGTTTTTGTTGTTGATTGTTGGTTTATTTTTCACTAGTTGTGCATCTTAAGCATATATGTTTCTTTTCTGAAATCCATATTGGATTTCACTAAAAAGCCAAGCGATGATAGTTATCTAATACTGAATAATTATTTTATAATAGTCTGCTATCTGCACTACTTTGCGATGCAAGTGATACAGAAATAACCGCGAAACGTATACCTTTGAGTAGCATATTCTTTGGAAATCATAAGGGCCTCCACGAAACCGCATAATAGTGACACCAGATTTTCACAGTAACATCCAAAAGGAAGGGTTTGTCCATCTGCTTAATAACTTAGACCTCGTATTCCCAAAATACAATGAGTGACGTTCAACTGATTTTCTCCTTCAGCCTAGAAGCAGTTTTGCTATTCTTACCACATTCTCCTCCTTGTGTTCTTCGTGTCTTGTTTATGTCTTATTTGAGTGGCAGTGAGAAGACTGGCTTTAATTCTTTATCACTGATAATTTCCCTCAGCAAGAATTCTCTTCTAATCCAGCCCTCCCTGTAGGTCACTACAAAAGCAAGAATCCCAGAACTGTCTTACGTCTTGCACAACAGAACATAAACATCTTGAAGGCAGAGAGGGCCCTATCTGTTCTTGAAAGACTTCGAAAATGAACACATGAAATGCATCCCGAAAGCTGCCATTTCCGTGTTCGACGCGCGTGGTCTCAGCAGCCAGCCTCCTGGCCGGGAGCGCTGGGAGGAGTGTCCACTGGCCGTGTTCCCATCGGAACCTCCGCTCTTTATTTTTGCCGTAACTGTACTTTCCTAACAGTGAAGTCTAACCTGAGCCTGAGGTAGCACTGGCTCATAACATTCCTCATTCAGTTTTAAAAGAGGTCAGGTCACTGGCTACTCCTTTAACTCATTATGAATTATAACAATCAGTTTATTGAGTTCTTGGGCATTTTAAAATTTAATAACCTCAGAAGGATATTTGGTGGCTGAAACCTCTAGTCATGATAGGAAATATTTGTCAAGTATTTTGTTGCTGTGTTTTAAAGATGACCTTTTCTTTTTTTATTCTATTTTTTCCCCTTTTATTTACATATATTTGACATCAGTTGCAATCCCCATGTATTCCCCATCACCATCTCACCAGTGCACCATCACCTCAGCCCCCCATGCTCCAGTCTGCCCTCCACCCTTCCCCTCCCCCCTCCCCACCAAGTGTCCCCAATTTGTCCTTGTCTTTTCATTTTTGGTTTTTGCGTCTTTATTGTTATTATTATTATTATTGGGAACTTTTCTTTTTAAGGGTAGGTGATACTTTTGGTAATTTCTTTCTCATTTTTTACTCTTCTTTATTTTCCCCCAGGCCCCTTTTTTATAGGAACGACACTCCCCTGTGTGTGTTGTTACATGATGATAGGGATAGTTTAAATACTCTTTCCTTGTCCTGTGCACGTTTTGAGAGACACGCGCTGCTTGCCCCGTGCCTAGGCCTGCACCTTTTCTGAAAGATGACTTTTTGCGCTGTGTGTCGGCGGATGGAATGGGTGCCCATTCACGTTATTCCTGTATTCTGTCACCACTGACTCACTCTTGGGAGGCACCTTAAGGCTGTGGCTCACTTACCGCACCACACTTCAAAAACAGCTTTTGTGTTTGTTTCAGGTCATGAACAATATTTGCTCAATCCTGGACATTTAGAAAATACCAGAAGCACACAGGAAAGAGTGTCCTTCTCCCAGAGTTCTGCGTCCGCAGGGTGTTCCTTTTCTGTGTCTAGATTGCATATATAATTTAGTAATTGCTGTTATCTATGATTTGGGACTATTACAGATGATATACATTATACAAATGTTTAATTTTTAACCTATTTTTCCGCTTAAATTTGGAATATTGACATCATACTATTAAATTTCCTACTACTCAGTGGCTTTCTGTTTTTCTTTCACTATATCCAGTAGTTAAGAAATACATTTTTAAAAAGTCTCATGAAACCCTCTTACTTTCACTGTGTGTAAGGCACTGGTATTTTCTATCCTTTTCTATTTTAAAAACTTGCTATGGCCCCCACAATCGGTTATATGATTAATGATTTGTGACCCACAGTTTGCAGACTCCTCCTTTACCACATGAGTTTTAATTGGCAGTGTGGCCCGGGTGTATTATAATGTACTTAATGTCATATAATTGGATTTTTATTTTGCTTTCAGTGTTTTCCTGTTCCTAGAACATGGCGTGAATACATGGGTACAAAACACACACACACACACACACTCATACTCTCTCTCTTTCTCTTAGGATAAATTCCCGGGTGCACACGGGTGTGTATAATTACTGGGTCAAAGGTTGAGCAGTGAGCATGATTATAAGGCTTTCAACACACATTGCTAAATTTCCCTCCAGGAAGCTTTTATAAATATTTACATTCTTCCCAGTTGTGTCTGGGGATGTCTCATTCTCCCTGCCCTCACAAGTAAAAGCCACATTCTTTGAGTTAACTTAGAATCTCAATCACAGATGAAATTCACGGCAGTACTCTTGAGCGAGTGGAAAAGTGTTTTTGGCAGTGATTGGTCTGATCTATGAAGATTGCTCTTCTATCTAAATTGTATTATGTTAATGTCCTAGGTAACATGCTCTGCGGGGGAGGGTTTATATTTCTCATGCTGGCTACCAGGAAGGCATGCACATTTTAAGAATTGCACAGTGCTTTTTAGATCCTGTGTATCTTTCCATTGCCAGTGCTCAGGGAGCCTGTCATGCACTCGGAAAGGCGTTATCAGGCAGTCCAGTGCATTGCACACTTTCTGGGCCAGACTCATTTCAGATGCTCATGCTCTTCATAGGTCTACTTCTGTTTCTTAGTTGGTGTCCTTCCTTGTGGTTTGGAGAGGACCATTTCTGGAAGAACAGGTGTGTTTGCATTGAGAGCCACAGCTACTCTGTGTGCATTTTCAGAAATCTCAGTTGTCTGGCAAAAAGGCCCAAACATGTTCTGTTTTCTTTTTAATGGCAAAAGATTAGAAACCACCTGAATGCATGGCAGGAGAGGCTGTTTAAATAAGTGATAGCATTCTCACAGAGGGATGTGTGTCCTTGTTAGAGAGGACGAGGCAGCACTCTCCATAGAGGCATCAAGCAATCTTGAGATGTGTTGTTAGGAGAAAAACAGTGCTGGGGCCTCCCTGGTGACACAAGGGGTTAAGCACCACACTATGAAGTATCAGAGCCACTGCAGCATGAGTTCTATCCCCAGCCAGGAAGGGGACACACATGGCACAGCAGATTTCTCTTGTCTTGCCAGCTGCTCCTCTCAGTAGTGTATTTCAGTCCATCTACCTGTTCTGCTCCCCACTCTGTCTGTGGTGAATCCTCTCACCTCCCACACCTCTGGCCTTTACGCCAGTTCTTGTATGCATAAATAAATAAAATCTTAAAAGGAAACTTTTTAAAACAACAACAAAAAAGAAAAACAGTGCTGTACAGTGTATATCCTTTACCTATAAACTTAAAACATATGAGTATGTTCAATTAAAAATAGATAATGGAAAAATTAAGATTCGTAAGTATCAAAGAGATTTAAAAAAATCCATCAGGAAAAAACCCTCAATTGCTGATTTGATACTTGATTGTTTCTGATTGAAGATTTTGAGCTGAATCCTCCCAGGTGGCGGGAAACCTCCACTATCAAATAGACATTAGGGAACGTTAACTGCACCTTTCACTCCCACCTTGTCCATACCCAGGGAGACCCTGTATCATTCATTTGTACTTAATTCACTTACAGGGAGACTTTTCAAAGCTGAATTATGCCAGTCAGTGCGCCTCACGACTAGAATTATGATTGACTTCTAGAGTTGATGATCATCCAAGTGTTTATGGAAGACTAAAGCTGGAGGGAAAAACCCCGGGTATGCACACATACACCCCTTCACACACTTTAAAATGATAAAAGTCAGTATTTATGACTTCCACATTATGGACCTCATGGAAATGCAGGGGTGAGCTAGACAAGAGGCAGTTTCCAGGTAGAGGGCTTGGGAAATTGGGGTTATACAATTAATGTAACTTGTCACATGAATTTAACTCTACTCTTGTATTTTCAGAATTTAGAGTCATTCTGACCCAGACTCAAATCTCAGGTCTGCCAAATCCTAGCTGTGTGACCTTGGACTAATTGCTAGATTTCTCTTAACTTTATTTTTTGCAAAATGGAAAGTATAATGCCTTTGCCATAGGCCTTTTGATTGACTTAAAGGAGATAAATTAGATAGAGTCCCTAGCTTGAATACACCTGCTTGGTAGATGCTGAATAACTTACAGGTACTTACTGAGATGATTTTATGGGAAGAGAGGTCTCTTGTGAGGAAGGTATTCATGGGAACTGAAGAAAGCCTCTGGGCTCCCAGGACACGGAGGACCAGGCACTTTTAGGAATAAAGAATCTGGCACTTGGGGTGGTTGAGTCAGGGCAAGGCCACATAGAGACCTCCATAACCCAGTCTGGCTATAAATTCCGGGGCGCACTGGCATCGTTCTGATTCAAGAGATGCAGGAAACACAGGAGAGATTCAGGCTCCATCCTTATGCCAGGATTCCCAGGCTCCTTGAAGAAGCACAGGCAGGTTTACCAATACCACCGGCGGGCAGGGAAGCAGGGAGAGGAGGTTACTTTCTGGGCTTTCAGTCCCAAAGACAGATTTCCGAGTACAAATTAGTGATGCCTTGTATTGTAAGAGACTTGAGGCCTCAGATTTTCACTCATTTCCTTTCCCTTCTTGTTGTCATGGGGACTTCTTTTCCCTGAGTTATTACATCTTGCACTTCAGCAAAAATTTTATTGCTTCGGGACCATCGGGTCTCGTGTGGGACATTTTTCACTGCTCATGGTGTAATACACAGAGGTAATTTCTTTCAAATGATTTTTGCTTGAAGTGGTTTTCAATGAATTGAGAAGGCTGAGTATGAATGGAGGACGGGGTTTCAAGCCTTGGCCCTGGGCATGGAACATACGCCTTCAGCCTTGCCTGAGCATCAAATGTGGGCTCGAGGCTTGCACGAGTGACACATAAATCGGCAGCAGTCTGTTTTATTCTCTTGTTTGACCACAAAAAGAAAAAAAATGTTATGTAACGCTATTATCGACTCAAGTTTCTTTCAGATCACTTTTGAAAGTTTTATTCTGAAATGGAATGTTTTCATTAAAAGGGAATAGTTATCACTTCTCAAGGCGGGGTTTGTCGTGCTGGGGGGTGCTTGCAGTCGGACGCCACAGCCACGGTGGCAGTAGGTGGAATGTTAAATTCTGCCCTGGCTGTTGCACAGAGAGCCTTGGGTTTTTATATATTTGCAGTGTCTCTCAAGGCTCTTGTATACCTGGTGCTTTCTTTCCTGTTGTTTCTTTGAGCTCTAACAATAAGAAATTTGGTGTTAGAACAATTCCTTGGATTGTTTTATTCTTGTTTAATTTTACTCCTTTCAGAATCCAGAGGACAAGTTTCAGTCTCAGCAGCTGGACTAACCATTCTAGTTTTGTCTTTAAAATAAATACTGTACCCCCCCCTTCTCCTCCTTTCCTCTCCCTGGCCCTTTTCTCTGCCCCCCCATCTCGCCCCAAGCACTGGGCAGCAGATGAACATCAGGAAAGATGTGCTAAGTAGGTAGTACACTTTCTAGATGGTTCTCATCAGCTACCTTTTTATATCATATGAATTCTATCGACACCTGTCTGTTCAAATAAAATTGATATTCTCATCCTCATGGCCTCTTTTCGTGAGCTGTATTGATATGCCCTCTCTTGGCTGACCCTTGCAGCTCTGCCACTAAACAATAAGAAATGCATGGTTATTTTCATGCTAACAAGCACAGGAGGCAGCAAACTTTCCTTGTCTAGCTTTTCACTGTGACATCTGTTGACCTTCCGCCGGCATTCAGGATGTCACAGTGGATGGTCAGAGCGCAGGGGAGCCCATGGAGTTCTTGATGATTGGAAGTGGCCTCAGGAAACGGCTTTTGGCAATAAAAGCCAGAAAGTATTCCACTACTTGAAAGGGATCCATTAGATTTTTGGATGGAGGCAGTGTAATGTGGCTCCCTGGAAGTCATGTGTTTAATTGTTGACCTTGCTCCTGCTTTTTCTCGTGTGGGGTCTTGGGCAATAAAAGCCAGAAAGTATTCCACTACTTGAAAGGGATCCATTAGATTTTTGGATGGAGGCAGTGTAATGTGGCTCCCTGGAAGTCATGTGTTTAATTGTTGACCTTGCTCCTGCTTTTTCTCGTGTGGGGTCTTGGGCGTATCATCTAACCCTTCAGGCTTTCTGTTTTCTCATAAGTTACATGAGGGTAACAATACTACTTTGTGGCACAGTCAGGCTGATGAGTAAGGCCTTTGGCACTGGGTTTATTAGCTTATAGTAAATAGCTATAAAATGGCAACATCTTTGATTGTAATAATGCCAAGAATATGTTCTAATAGAGCTGAGTGACTCCATATCTATCTTGTAGACTTTTGGGTGAAAGGTGGCTTCCCAGTAATTCAGGCTCTGAGATTCATCCTATCTAGGGAACTCCTAGAACCTTCTGCCTAGACTTCCTCTTCCTTCAAGAATGGGGAAATTGAAATAGTGATAGATGTAGTTTGGAGAAGATGGGAACATGTGTCTTATAATTTTAACAGTATTAATAAATTGGAGATGTGTGATATATTTTAAATATCTTTGGTTATTATTCATCTGAATGAGCTTCACTCTTTCTCTCCAAGCCTAGACTTAGATAATTGGATTTGATGGTGTGCTTCTGTTCCAGGCACAGTGTGGGGTGCTGGAGCACCATGGCATGGAGGAAAGACACTGTTCATCCCTCTGGGGGATTTACAGTGTAGTGTAGTGCTCTGTTACAGAGAATACAGAGAAGCAATAACCCCAGGCCTTTGTCTGGCCAAGTGAACTGGTGAATTCAGCTATCCCTCCTGTGCGATACAGGGTTATCCCAACAGAAGATAGAAAGAGGTAGGGGGTGGGGGAGGGAGGGAAGGAGGAAGGAAAGAGGAAGAGAGGGATGGAGGAGCACCAGAGGGAATACTGCATGGTTTTTGTGGGGGTGGTGAGAGGACCCATGGCTACATGGACCCTGTGGCATTTTCTTGTGTGTCTTACACCCTCCCCGCAGGATGCCCATGCCAGCTGTGTAGGGCTGAATTTTCCAGGAGTGTTCTCTGCCATACAGTGTACTTTGTGAATTCCAAACCAGGTTTCCATATAGGAAACTCTTGGCAATATAGCTGATTCCTTGGAGCATTGCAGGGAGTACACTTCTGGTATCTGCATTGAAGAACCTGGCCACTAATCTTTGCACTGTTGTCGAAGAAGTCTCATTCAAAACTGGATAAGAAGCCAACATACCATGCACAAGCACTCATGCCAGTTGTATGGGCATATTGATAGACAGTGTTTCTTGCAAGTCAGCACTCTGTCTGTTGGAGGTGACATCACCCTTCCCACAATGAAACTTATTATATTTTTTATTAATGAATCACCTCTGATAAATCTACATCCACACCCACCTCTCTATCTGTCCACTGTTTCTCTGGAGAACCCTAACACACACAGTCTCAGAAAGCATCCCCGACCTCTACTCAGACACCACAGGATGATTCACTGGATAGCAAGAATTTACATTCTGGTTAGTATTTCGACAGTATAGGACTTCTCCCCTCAGGTGTGGTCACCGTTACTTGCCCACCACCGAAACACCTGTAGTCTTCCACCATCGTTCTTTGTGTTCTGCCCCCAGCTCCATGCTCATCCCTCCCCCTCTCTTTTCCCACAAGTCAATTTATATTCGATCACTAAAAATGTAGCACTGTCCATAGTTTTCAGGAGAAGCTGCACCCAGGGACACAGAGCCACCAAGAATCTGTCTCTTTCTAGATCTTTTCTGCTTTGCTTCAACTTTATTCTCAGGGAGGCCTCTCTTGTGCTGCGGCTGCCAGAACTTCTGGGTTTGCATTGAAATGGGCCATTTCAAATAGCAAAGGGAAGTGAATGCTGCTCTCCCAGTAGATTCAGCACAAGTTCCGTGGCTGATTCACATTGGCCCAGACTGGGCTACATGCTCACTCTTACACAGTCACTGTGAGGCTAATGATGTAGACCTGGATCTCCTGCTATCCCTGGAGTGAGGGTGGAGGCAGCCTGCCCCAAACAAGGAATGCAAGGAGGAAGAAAGGAAAATTGGGGTACCAACTACCAAAAGACTGAGAAGTGAAGGATAAGCAGAGGGATACTTGTGGATCAAGTTCTTTTGCATGAGATCTTATAGAAGTTTTATTTCTATAATCACATCAGCTCCATCAGGCTTTGTAGTGCTCCTCATGAATGACCCTCCATATATCCTAGACCAGGAGTTTATCCCCTGAGGCCACAGAGTTGCTATCCAGTGAATCATCCTGTGGTGTCTGAGTAGAGGTCGGGGATGCTTTCTGAGACTGTGTGTGTTAGGGTTCTCCAGAGAAACAGTGGACAGATAGAGAGGTGAGTGTGGATGTAGATTTATCAGAAGAACTTGACTCATCATTATGGAGAACAGGAAGTCATGAACAGCCATCTGCAGACTGGACAACCAGGAAAGCTGGTGACACCATTTAGTCAAAAAATTAGGAGTCCTCTGGGCAGGAGAAGGTGATTCCAGCTCAAGCAGAGAGAACATTTCCCCTTTTGTCATCTTTTTTGTTCTAATCAGATTCTTAATGGATTAGAAGATGCCCATTGTTACTGGTGAGGGCAATTTCTTTACTCTGTGACTCACTCCAAAGCAAGTCTCTTCTGGTGCTCTCCTCTGCTCCCCAAGTGTATGACTGACCAGCTATCTGGGCATCCCCTAGCCCAGTGAAGTTAACACATAAAATTTTCCATCACAGAGGCATAGTGGGGACACTCACTAGAATGTAAATCCCCAACAATGTTGGAACAACACGCCTTTGAGCTTGTGGCCACTTTTGCTCACAACATCTGCAAGGACGACTGTTAGATGTGGTTAATTTGAAGTGAGAGGTGCAGTCATGGTCCATGAAGTCCCTCATCAACATCTGTGAGTCGAAGTCCATCACGTGGGTTTTTACCCAACTGACAGCATGGAAACTGAGTCCATCACAGAGCTAAGTATTTATGAGCATACATTTGACTTTTAACTTCTCTCCCCTTCACTCATTATGTGGTAGACACCCTGCTTTCTTGCTGTTCAGTGAACAACCCAACATCTTCCTAACTCAGTGCCTTTGCCTTGTTCTCTTTCTAACCACTGGTTCTCAGCAGAGCAATTTATTACCGTTCCTCTTTGTGAGTGAGAGTATTTTGGGTTGCCCCAATTACTAGGGAGGGAACCGTATAGATACCAGGAGGGTGGGCTCATTGGATGTTAAATGTCTTGTGATAATCAGGACACAAGCACAGAAGAAAAACAGCCAAACTCTGAGTGCCTAAATCTCCCCTTCCAGAACACCTGCAGCCTACTGGCTCTTTTCCAGCTTTGCCTGCCTGTCTCTCTTGTCACTCATTCATGGTATGAATGGCTTTCTTTGCAGTTGTTTGGAGCACAGCTTGCATCCTTGACTGAGGCCCTGCTCCCTCCAGCCCAGGCACTCTATTCACTTTGTTTGTTCTTGTCACAGCATTCGTCCCCACTGACCGAAGCTGTCCTGTTGGTTTATCTGCTTACTTCATTACTTTTTGTTTTGTCCTTCCACTATTACATACTCTGTGAGAACAAGGGTCTTACCTTTTTTCTTTTATTCCTATTATACCCTCAGCATCCAGAACAGAACCTTGCACTTACTAAATATTCATTGAATAAATGAACAAAGACTTGGCATTTTCTGCTAATTAGCTTCAGCCTCCAATTATACAGACAGTTGTTTGTACCTGGCCACTTACCCTGCCTCCTCTTTAGTGAATGGCACACTTAAAACACAATACACACATACACAACTCACTTGAAACACTTGCTAGTAGTAATCAGTTGGCTGTCATAGCCACTGTGCAACTCCTGCTCCTGTTTTCTGAGGAACAGTGACATTGTTCATCAGGGTCAGAGTGAATTGGATAGGTGATGTCTTAAGCTGATTGTTTCCTGAAAATGCTTACTAGTGTATGACTCCCTCATTGTCTCTGTCTATTTGGGATGGCAACATGTGGTGGAGATTATGATGTTGGTTATTGAAGGATGTCCTTTCCATTTAAGCTTTCTTTGCAATTCCAAGTGCAAGGTCACATACCTTTGATAACAGGGGAATCCATGCTCTTCTGGCATTGGCATCTTCCTATGGTAGAGGTGTTTAAACTAACAGCATCTCTTGAAGGGTTCGTCCAGAAACATAGAAATGAAATCAGGGACTATTTAGCCAGTGCTCAGGGCTCCTTCTAAATCATGGACATGTTTCTGTCTGTTTCCTTAATATCAATATTTGCCAGTTCTGAACACTTCAGTTCCTAAGATGAAATGGTCTTGGGTTTCAAGTGGACTCCTTTTGGGAGTTGAAATAGGACAAGTAGTTAAAAGCAGAGTCACAATTATGAACTATGTATTCCAGTGGTGATTCTGTTCAGATAGAGGGGTCTTGTTGATTTTTACATGGCTGATTGAACTATTCAGAATGAAAAGAAGATGTTCACTCCTTTGTGGTTAACACATTTCATGCCATATTCTCACTCAATCCCAACAACCTAGGAGAGCAGTACTATGTTACCCCTTGTGGAGATGGGAAAATTGAAGCTCAGAGAGGTGGAGTGACTTGTCCAAGGTCACACAGTTGCACAGCCAGCAACTCACATATTCTTTGCCCTCCAAAACCCAAGTTCCTAATGGCTATAGTATATGAGGTCCCTCCTCCCCCATTATTTACTTTTGTACTTCTCTGTTTGCTATGATCCATGGGAAAAAAGAGTGCATAAGTAAATATAGTTGAAAAATGTGGGGAAAGTTTCTCATTACTGAGCCTATCATAGATTTTTACTTTCTGTCTAGAATCTGTCACTATTATGTTTTTGATTATACAATACAGTTTGTGTGTGTGTGTGTGTGTGCGCGCTTTATTTTTGCAAAAAGCATTTGAATTGAAGGGATTTCTATTTTTGAATCGTTTGTCTTCTTTCCTTCCTGTGCAGGACTTTAGCAAATGTTGCAAAATTCATTATACACAGACATTTTTCCGTCCCATTTTGCATTTGAACATCAGAGATGGATCATAAATTGTTTTTTTTTATTACTTTAAATGATGTACTCCTCAGTCTGTTTTGTTTTGTTTTGTTTTTGTATAAAGGAAAGCATTTACCTTGCCAAGATTTGATTTTAAGTACTAGTGCTGCATTTTCTTAAAGTACACAGTCAAGAAAGAGGAAGGGGTAAAAAAGGGTTATGGTCCCAGCTTGGTAGAACTATATGTAGCCAAACAAAATACTTTGAGGTACCTCTTCTCAATGAACTTGATTGAACTTCAGATCCAGTAAGTTTTAAAAATAGAGAGGCTATTATATCATCTTTATTTGAAATAATAGTAGCAAATGTTTTGTAGCTTATAAAACCCTCTTGCCTCTGTCATTCATCTCATTGATTCCAATTAATTTAATGAGGATTGTTTCTATTGAGAATGTGCCTGGTCCTGTGCTGTTGCTACTATGTTGGGAACCACATTTATTGCTCTCAAGAAATTTACAATATAACAGAGAGGCACGGATACATAGGAAAACACGTGTTGTGATGGAAATTTCATTGAAGCATATATTGGCCATCACATTGAGTGGCAAGTAACAGAAACCAATGGAAAACAGAAATGATTTGCTTCCATAACTGAAAAATCCTGGGGATACATGCAAATATGCAAAAAGTTGGACCTGGCTGTGCAAATGCCACTCCCTCTCCTATCCCCTGGAAAACAATCTCCTTGACTTTACTCTCTGTCATGCTGGTTCATTTTTGGATGCATTCTCCCCACATAGTGGCAGAAGCACCATATATTCACCATATATTCCCAGAAGCACCATATATTCAGTTTACTAGCTTAAGTACCATGACTAGCATAGTTACAGTGTTGCTTCTCACCAGAAATGCCTGCTTCATGATTTTGAGACTAGACTGGGTTTATTGGCCAGGTCTGAAACATGGACAACCTTGGATTCAGGGTAGTGGAGTCAACCACTTCAGGGTAACATGACAGGTTACCTGGTTGCCAGAGAAATATTGGGATACTGTTAGAAGAAGAGGGGTGAATAGATCTGCTTAAACAAGAGAAAAAGAGGTCTTTTGCACTTCTTGGTACTTTTGATACTTCTTGATGGTGTTCTGAGAAACTAGCTCACTACCTTTTGTATCATCAGGGTTTTTCCATGCGTAGTTGCCGTTGGCTTCTCTCTCTTCTTTGAACACAGCATATGTCTCATGGTTTGAACCTTGTCATCCCCCATCCTCATTCTCTGCTTTCTACCTCCCCAAACATGATTGTTGTGTGACTTGAGTTCTCATAGATCCAGAAGTTGATTTTACCTTCTTAATATCTCATCTTGATCATTCTGGCAAATGTTTTCCTTGGATTTTTAATCCTTCCCTTGAACTACCATCCTGTTGTGTTCCATTTTCATGAAACGACATGTCACAAACACAGCAGATCAACTATTCCCCAAAACCAGAATTTGGGATTCCCCAAATCCCAAGCCACTGAAGGTATTCGAGAGCTTGACATTTAATTATTAAGATCTGCCGCAGCCATGAGGCAATCATGGGAAGCCTTGTGTGTTTTAGGGAGAAGAGGTAGGTTAGCTTTCTGGTGATGAATGCTTGGGCTCTTGAATACTTGCCTTGAGTCTTGAAGTCCTCTTCAAGTCCTCTTCTCATCAGTCCTCTTATCTGTGTGACCTTGGGCAAGTTATTTAACCTTTCTTTCTCAGTTTGCTCATCCATACAAATAGGGATAATATTAGTAACTACTTAAGAGTGTTGTGTGAATCAAATGAATTATACATATAAGCACTCAGAATAGTGTTATCACATGATTGCTTTAAAAATGTTAGATACTTATTTGGGGAACAAGGTGAGGTGTAAATCAATGAATCAGTCAGCTTTGCAGGGAGGTCAGTATTCTCCAAGGCTGCTCATTTTTTTGGTTTGGAGGCTCTTCTTATACCCAACCTCTCTGCTCTCACATTTGTTTCATTTGCTACTCCTGAAGTTATGCAGAATGTGTCTTATTATTCTAGAAAATTTGCACATATTTTCTGTCATCTGTATTATCCCATCCCAGTGTTCTCTTCCCCAGTGTAGATAGTCTAAATTCTTTAGTTGACATTTTCTTTGCCTTTGACCACTCTTTTTTATTCTGGATCACTCAGGTTTTTTTTAAATGAAAATTTAAATTTTCATTTAAAAAGACCTGGAGGTCTTCAAAAATATTTATTATAGTCTAGGATTTAGTCACACCTTTTCTTGTGGCAAGAAAAGTTGGTAAATATAATTTTTTGACTGGACAGCTATGTACCCCACTAAAAGTAAAAGTTCTGTTATTAGAGATGAATCAGAGAATAAATGGTGAGTTGGGTAAATTGGCAGTTTTGGTCATAGTAGTGATAACACTTTGAACAATACCTTGTATTGGGTCATTTGTCACATGATCTTCCTAAGTATGACTTCAAGTAAATAATCAATTCATTAGGAGGAATGTGAAAGAGCAACAACTACAACAACAACAACAAAAAAGAAGAGTAATCTCAAGGAAATGGGCAATTACAACCAAAAACAAACAAACAAACAAAAAACTCAACAAGACCATAAGGTTAAAGATAAACCAAAGGGACCATGGGGGGGAGGAGGGGAGTGCAAAGATGGGATTGAGGGCAGAAAGAGCACAAGGGACTGAGGTGATGGCGCACAGGTGAAATGGTGGTGGGAACTCCCTGGGGAATACAAATGATGTCAAATACAATTAAATAAATCTAATAAAAATTTTTTAAAAATAGTCATCAATTCATCAGAAATTTTTAAATGGTTGTTCTCAGATCATCCATGTCAGATGTGTAAGAAGTGCTTATTAAGAGTGCAGAATTCTGGGCTATGTCCTGTATCTTTAGACAAATAAAATGTTTTATTACTCTTTAATATCAGTTTCATTAAAATATAATTTACATTCAGAACAGTTCACAATTTTAAGCATTTAATTGATGAGCTTTGATGACTGCATATAGTCATGGATGCCATCAAGGTACAGAACATTTTTGTTATTCAGGAAAGTTCCCTTGTGCCGCTTTGCAGTCATCTCCCACTTTAGCACCAAGAAATGTGCTTTATGTCTATTTATTTTTGCCTAATTTTGTATAAAAGGACTCAAATAGCATGCATTCTTTTGTATACCATTAAAACTTGAGATCGCGAATCTACATTTTTTCAGTAAATATAGTCTGATTTGTTGGCTTTATTTCTTCATCTGGTCTCTGTAGTATTGTGGGACAATCTGTCAGCTGTTTGGCAAATGTTGAAACACAAATGTCCACTTTCTACAACCTTTGCATTTATTTTCACCTGATTAAGTCATCCTCCAGACCTCAGAATAGATTCCATTTCCACTGGAAAGCCCCGTTCATTCCTCCTGTTGTCCATCAGATGCTTGTTACATACGCTACATTGTTCGGTGTACTTGGCTTTTCCTGAGTCTGCTCCAGAGATGGTGGGCTTCTTGTGCGAAGCGCCTATTCTTTCCTCACCATTGAATTCCCAGTGCCTATGACAATATCTGGTTTGATGATAGTACTTGAAATATATATTCAGGTGAATTAATTGAGCACAAAATGATGTTACAAATGATATTATGTGCTATATGTCAGCAAAGGAATCTGATTGAGAAGAGTCAAAGAATGACTTGCAGTTTGTCACTTGAATCTTGAAGGGAATTTGTTTGGTAAAAATGGCATCAGGACATTCTGCGCAACGCTTAGTGCACCAGCAGCATGGAGATATGAGTGGGTATGAGGTGTTTGAAGAGGAAGGAAGAGGTGACCAGAGCATAAGTTGTGTGGCAAGCAAGGAGTGGGTTAAGTTGCAAGTTAAAAGTTGATGCAAATCACCACAATTAGTCACAAATAAGTGAGAGAAAAAACAATAGCTGGCATGGAAAAGTACCCTCTGAATTATTACTTGTATCGCTGTTTCCCAGTCGGAGCCATCAGAGTCCGTGAGCATTATCGTGAACCAGTGCTCTTTCAGAAGACAGCCTTATCTTACTCTCAGCACCAGCTGTTGTGGACAGCGTCATTTACAAAGCTACAAGCCAGATATTTGGCTCGTCTCCATGCAGGACATATGACCGAAGATTGGTACTTCAGAATCAAAAAGTATTAAGTAATTCACTAACACAGGGGTATGCACAGCCCTTGCATGTCCTCATCTAGTGCCCCCAGCTATTCTCAGGCAGATGTCATTTTGCTTCTCTTACAGAGAAGAGGACTAAGATGCAGAGAGATGAGTGCAGATGTGGGACTCAAATGTGGTTTCTCCTGACACCAATGTTTGTTCTCCTAGTTACTGTGCTTGTCCTCCAGTGGACACCAACAGACTCTTGTGGACATCTCAAATATTCTTAGGCTGCCCAAGAGTATCTCCAAATATAAAATTTCTATTGCAGACAATTCGTAGTTAGAGCCAGCTGTGTAATACTGGGGGAGGGAAGAAAAAGGGCTTTTCCTAGCTCACTCCTTCCTGAATTTGAAAGAGTGCTCACAGCTAAACGTGTCAGCTGGCAAGCAGGTGTGTGCATCTGAGATGTTCCAGCAATCGCACCTGTGTAAAGGAAGTTAGCGAAATTCAGGAATTAAGTCTCTCTCTTATGCCAACAGGAGTCTTTGAAGCCCCAGTGGAAAAAACCTCAGCTACTTTCCCACTAATTTCATTTATAATTATACTTCCCTAATGGTTGTCTGGGACCTGGTGAGTGGGAGGTCCATCTCCAAGTCTGTGGGAGAGATGCATTGAGCTCTCTCTGGAGTCGCTAGTGCCTGGCTGTGCTTGGATGGGCATGCTCACATATGGCACAAGCATTTCTTTTTTAATGGTTACATGCCACTCCTTCTCGCTTTAAAATGAGCCCATACTGTGCTCCATTAGCTGAAATTGACATGATGGTTATTTTCAGTGCCATTTCTTTAAAGAACTCCGTTTCACTATGTGTTGCTAGCTTCTCCCCCTCCCCGCCCTTGCTAAGTGGAATGAAGAACCCCTGGGAAAGTATAGTGGTAGCTTTTTTCTAAACTGTTCAGAGCCAATGCTTGCCTTCCCACCCTCACATCTACAGCTCAGAGAGCATCTAACATTATACAAACATTAAGGATTCCTCCCTCCATGCAGAATCCTCTGGAAATCTCAGAATCAAAAAGTTCCATGATAAAAATGCATGAAGCAATATCCTTATTGGTAAACTTACTATCCAGCTGAGATGCTGTACATGATAATGCAATTTTCTATGCAAAAAAGGTTTATCTCCATCCAAATATTATTCCACATCATTATTCATTCTGGAGAAGTGATTGCTGTCCTAGGTTAACTGATTGAACTTTTAGAACTAAAGCTTCAAGTTTATCTTACTGGTTATTGCTTGCCTTCTCATAAATTGCCATTATATTGGTAGGAATGAATAAATGTACACTCCATTAGGAAATATTAAAGTTTTTATACGGTTTAGAATAAAAGCAGGATTAAAGGTGGGTATTTCTAAGATTCAGTATAGCATGAAATTGAAATCTTTTTGGCATATGAAATTACAATATGAATATTCTTCCCATTTTCTGGTAGCTGGGAGAACTGTGCAGAATGGACAAACCTCTCCAAAGTTCACTTGAAGATGCTAAAGCAGGAAGAGTGAAAATCTATTTGTTTTTTCCCAAGTCTTTGATTATTAGTGATCAGATTCTTAAACAATGAAGATAATAACAACAATAAAACATGTCTTAAGCTTATATATGTCTTAGGCGTAATCAAGTGACTGAGAAGCTGGAGCCAGACTTCTTTGGTTTCACATTCATATTCTTCTTATTGTGTGAGTTTGGGCAAACTACTGGTCTTTCAGTGCCTCAGTTTCCCATTTATGGCAGAAATAATAATAGAGTTCTTCTTCATGAGGTTGTCAAGAGAGTGAAATTATCTAATATATAATAGGTCCTGAAACAAAAGAAACTCTAAATAATTTTCATTGTTAATTATTGTCCTTACTGCAACTTTCTTTTGGTGGCTCTTCAAAAAAGTTTGTGAGACTAGTCCTAGTCCCCTTTCCAGGTGTCAAAGTTAAGGTTATAATGTAGAAACTGACCATTTCCTGAGGAATCAGAAAAAATAAACATTATTTTGGCTTACTGTTGTGGTGTCACGAACTCACCAAATTTGTTATATGCAACAACTGCCATTTTACTCAACTCATGGGTCCTGTGGGGGAAGAAATGGAACAGTTCACAGTAAGGTAGTTTCGTCTTTGTCTGGGCCTGGGTGCTGCACTCTCCCGGAGGCTTCCTAGTTCACGTGGCTTGGCCTTACTGGTAAGACATGAAGTTGGCTTCAGCTGGGATAGTTGAGAAATCACCTCCTATCAGCCTGTGTGGTGACCTCACACAGGCCAGCTTCTCATGTTGTAGCTCAGGCTCCAAGCACGGGTGGTGTGGTGAAAAAGGTGGGTGCTGCATGGTCAGTAATGACCTTACAAGCCGTCCAGCTTTGCTTCCTACCCTGGGAGTCAGAGGCGTTGAGACTACCTGGATTTTAGAGAAGGGAACAGAGACTCCTTTCCCCAGAGAAGTGCCGTGGGTTTTGCAGCCGTGTTTTCAAGCCACAGTGCTTGCTGTTACTTTGGTGTCTCATGCTGACAGCGTGACTTGCTCTGTCTGATGTGCTGTAGCTCGTTGAAAGCTCAGCCTAGGAGCTGCTTCAGGAACTTTCTCAGTACTTGTGAACCCAGCCCTTGGTGGCGATTTGCATTCATACTTACGCAGTTTTTCTCCTATGAATATTCAGGTTCCCACTCACTTGCCCTCCTTGTGTGCGCACGCTCGCACCAGCACGCGATCAACCTCTCTGTCTTTGTCATTCCATCATATGACTTCACCTTCCTTTCCCCCTCTTCCCTTCTACTTCTTTCTTTCGAGTGGATTCAATTAGTTCTCTTTGCTGCCTTAGCAATAAAACAGTTCCCTCCACAGCATTAGAATGAGTCTCTCTCATTATTTCATTTAGATTGTTGTTATGTTTGAAAACTTGAGGGCAGGGCAGGCAGGAGGAAAGGAATGTTAATTTGCAGGGAGTCCCTGTTGTGTGGTGGGAGTACTGTGAAGGGGAGCCAAGAAGCTGCCACTCGCTGGGGCTCACGGATACATTAAGAATTGATGAAGGATGCTCAGAACTGCACACCTCCAGTGTCTGCTCATGCTGAGACCCACGGCCTTCCAAGAGAGGGCGGCTGTGCAGGGCTTGGCCAGAGCCTGCTTTGAAATGGCTGCTTGCCACAGCTCCTTTGTCCACTTCCAAAAGGATGTTTGTTTCTCCTGGCAGTGGGTGCACATATGGGGGGATGTGTGTGCTCATGCGTCCAGGTGTGTGGGGGTTCACTCAGTGACCCTCACACTCTCCAGTTACAGAGATGCTCTTTCACTGTGGCCATCACTGGGACATGCAGTAGGTGGCACAGACTGAGCCCAGGATCCTTATAATCTGACTCACAGAATGTCGGTGAATGTTACACAAAGCAAGGAATTAAGCTCTGTGAGTGCCAGAGTGACGCTGATTATGTAGGAATGACATATAAATAATTACCAAGCACTCAGGTTTTTTTGTGAGTAATATGTGTTTTGAGTCCCCTTTCAGGAGTTTGAAATGTTATCAGGTAGTTGAATAGTGCTGCATTTTAGTCCTGCTTCCCACTGCGCTAAACTGGAATCATATTTGTTACTAGACCGAAGAGCAACTTGGTGGGGGAAGAAAGGGACCAGTAGGGAGTTAGCAAGACTAGATTTAAATCTAATTGCCTTTTATGTTTTCCACTGCTATTTGGCTTACACACAGTGGTAGTATTTGTGGAAAATGAGGATTAGATTGTTTGCTGGAAGGTAGAAGAAAGGCTGGATCTGCTGTGGTTAGTAGTAAGCCCCGCCTAAGAGAGATTAAAGGAAGTCCCTAAGTCATTATGCATTTGGCTGTTAAAAAAAAAATCGCTTTATATTTTTTCTATAACTAATAAGTTTCAAATCTATACGACTTCCATTTTCTTTGCCTCCCTTCCTCCCTCTTCCTCCCTCCCTCCTTCCCTCCTTCCCTCCCTTCTCTCTCTCTTTCTCTCTTAAGATTAAATCTAGACTGTTTGAAAGTTGCCAAACCAGAGACTCATTCAGACTAGCTTTGGAAATATGAGCTCAAAAGGGTCTTCCTAATTCCATTTACTCTATGAATACATATGTCACCAAAAAAGGAGTTCCATTGAAGACTCTGAGGTCACAGTCACTAATTATGCCAAATAATCATCAAATCAAGGTGTGGGGCTCCTCTCTCGTGCTGCTCAGCTAGCTCTAGATAGATGTCATGACTGCAAATGGCCGGCTGAAGGGCCAATTGAAAACGATTATTAATAGCCTGGAGACATAAGATGGAGATGGTTTGAGGGGGGTGCAGATATGGGTAGTTGGACAAGAAAGACCTTTCTGCACATGAAAAATGAGACCTGAGACTTGTGCAAGAATGAAGGAAAAGTTTAGTAATTAATCACATTGGTCATAATGAGGAGAGGAAATCAACATGATAAAAGGATTTGTCTGAATGGATTATAGGCAAATTTAAAGGAAGAAGAAAAAAAAAACAACAAAGGGCATTGCTGGCTTGGGAATTGCACTCTTTAAAAATCTTCAATCATTCTCACAATCAATTCTGCATTTCCTCAATAGCCACGTGAAACACGCTCTCTCTTCATTGTCTTAGATTAACCACTAACTGCAAACCATACGTTAAATGAATTATCGAGTATTTGTCTTCCAAAAATACACTTGAATGTTGTTTATTTCCCCGATAGGTCTGCTATGATGCATTTAGGTGCCATATTGCTAAATGCATACTGTACTTTAATATCTGCACCAGCTAGTCTGCAATTGCCTTGCTTAGGAAGCAGCTGTGCGGGGGCCCCACAATTACAGATAGAGTTTTTCTCATAAACTGTTTAATTGTTTGCTTCTGGAAACAATTAGGCCGACGGTATTATAGAGTGAGTGTCGTATTGCAGTCGGCAATCCTCTTTATGAGTTTTCTTAGCAAAATACCATGTTGACATATGCTGCGCCCACAAAGAAGATTCAGTTATAGGGTGGCCTGACCTCTGAGGACTTTGCGTTCAGTAGACGTCTCTCTGGGTAAGTGGCAGGGACTTTGGAATTGTTCTTTCCCCAGCTCTTTCCAAGCTCCTTTCCATGAGTGACGCTTCAACTCAGAGGAAACCTCCTTAGAAAGGCCTTTCTCAATCGATTATTCCAACTGTAAGAACCACACCCAGGTCAGTAGTGGTGAATAGATCGTGCTTGTCAGTAACTCACCATCTGGCCTTGAGGTTTTTGACGTTGGCCTATAGAGAAGGGCTGCTCTGATCAGACTGACTCTGGACGTGGGCATCCTCCTCCCTCCACTGCAGTGGGGAAGCCCTGAGTCTTTCTTCAGGGCTGAGTGGCTGGCACAGCCTGTGATGCATCCCTCAGGACATGTGTCCCACCCTTGAAGGGAGGCTCTCTCAGGACAGTGGCTGCCCAAGGCCGGTGAGTCAAGTGCTCTGGGAGGGAGTCAGGTGGGTGGCTCTCTCTGCTTCAAGGCAGGGCTCCTACGTTGGTGGTCAGTGAGTGGGAGGGCTCACGGCCGCCCAGCGATGGTGCCTTGCCCGGGGGTGTCCTGTTTTTCCCAGGCTTCTGCTGTTTGTCTGTGATGATCCCACTGAGACCTTGCAGGCCCTTGATGAGTTAGATTGTGAAGATTATTCTGCTTGACGGATGAGGAAACTGTGGCTTAGTAAGTTTAGTAGTTGTTAGAAGTTCACTTAGTGATGGCAAATGATGAGTCCTAGTTTTAACTCAGAGCTGCCTGGCTCTAAATTATAGGTCCTTAATAACTACAGCATGCATCTTTCTAGAAGAAATCTTCATAAAGTCAAGATATTTCTTATTCCCAGAGTTTTTTTGTAAATGTCCAAAGGATGATAAAAGTGCCATGACAGTGTTTTATCCATCCATGTACTTTCTTCCTTAACAATAACAATAATAATGGTGTATTCAGTTCTTCCATGCTTACTCAGCATGTACACTGTGCCATAATTTTTACCTTTAAGGAGTTCACATACTGTTGAGAGAGACAGAAACTAATATAAATTCATGTGAAATGTAGGTTCACCTGTAATGTCAGAGTCCAAGGGAGGCCATGCTAAATTCTACCTTCAAGGCATGCTTTGAAGGGGAAGGAGTGTTTGCCATGTGGAAAAACTTTGGAAGAGGAAAGAGCATTCCCAACAGTCCAGACATGGGTAAACCAGGGCATCCTGGAGTGGGGGGGCCTTTGGGTGGATGGAATGAGAGGGCAGCTCCGGGAGGTGAGGTTGACCTCTGTGTTAAACATCAGAGGTCACAAAATGGAAGCCACAAGTGTCATTTAGCTTGTAGGGAGGTTTGCTCAGCCTGGCCTGAGTTTTAAAAAATGAGTCAGTTTCCTGGTTTTTCATTAGGAGATCTCACACAGAAAAATCCAGATCTCCAAATTCTCTCAGAAGGTCAGAAAACTGGGCAACGCTGGTCACCTTCCTAAAAGATAGCAGTGTGCTAGTCATATGGTCCAGGCTGCTCTGTCACTCGGGACACTTGATCCCAGTTTGCCTCAGTCCTGTCCTCCCCAACTGTGTCCTCAGCGTGGAAACTGAGTACCCTTTCTGTTTCATCATTACACTTGTCTTGGTGTCTGTCTTAAAGAAGAAAGTACCCTGTTTATTTATGTCTCTGTTAAAAGAAGACAAAAGTAGACTGAGAGGTTTCTCTGTTTCATGCAAAGTGAGGAAACATATTTCTTTGTGGGAGGAAGACTATTCCTTCATCTTAAATGTGCAAATTATGTCACTGTGGGAAAAATGCAACCCTGGGGGTCATAAAATCTACGGATCTCTCTCTCTCTCTGTTTGACTCAGAGACATTTCAGTTAACCCTAATTGCAGGGGATCTGGGAATCCTGAGGATGTTTAAGGAGAGGAGCGACATGGTATTGTTTGATCAGTGTTTTAGTAAAACACTGCAGCTGGGAGTGTTGATGATGATGGTTTTGCAGTGGGAGGTGAGGGTGTTGGGCAAATCTGGAGGCAGAAAGATCACATAGAAAGGCTGTTACAATTACCCAGTTGAGGAGAGATGTGAGTCTGAATTAAGATTAGACAGTAGTGGGAGGAGTGGAGGTTTCGACAGAACATGAAAGCGAGGAATCACATGACCGTCATCCATACCCCTCCCTTGCTCTGTTCATCCAGAAGAAGAACTCAAGTATTCACGTTCATTATTGACCACAAACCTTCCTGGGAAGGTAGAGGCATCTGCAGCCTCTTGAAATCTACAATATATCCTGGTAGTGAAATGGATTTGTTGATAAAAATGATCCCAGAGTGAAACAGATGTCACTGGTGCTGGTGTAGAAGGATGAGGAAAGATAAAGAATTACAATGGAGTTGAAAACGCTGTTACAAAACAGCAAGCAAAACTGCTATAAAGCTACATATCTTTGCTGCACCTGATGGTGAAAACACGTGAAACTTCATTCTGCATTGAAATAACTGATGCAAAATTTGTTACACTAGCTTTCTTCACCTCTCATCCTGTAATGTAACTATGTCTTACCTATTTTTTCTTTAACATTTTTTAATTTATATATATTTGACATCAATTCTAATCCCCATGTCTTCCCCATCACCATTTCACCAGTGCACCATCACCTCAGTTCCCCATGCCCCCGTCTGCCCTCAATCCTCCCCCACTTCCCTCCCCACCAAGTGTCCCCAATTTGTCCTTGTCTTTTCAAGCACATCAAAAACCACTTAAAGGAAGACAATAAACTCCTTTTCCCAACTTGTTTTAGGTAATATTTAAGGTAGTATTAACATGTTACCTGTGTTTATAGTTTAATAAAACTAGTTTCCCATACATCCAAGGCTGCCATGTGAGAGTGAATGGCTTGTGCACTGCACAACTGTTGAAGGACACTTCAGACAGATCTTAATGTGAATGGTGATCTTTAGATTTGTGTTTGTCAATTTACACCTCTGTACTTAGTGACCCTAGTAGCTTACATTGATTCTAGAACCACACTGTAGTGGCTGTGTAGTATGCTTGAAATTGTATGTATGTTCTGCATCTTGTTTTAAGTACCTTTTTAAAACCTAGGTTCAAATCTCAGCTTTTACTGGTTACACTTGTAGACTTTGTGACCTTGGGCAAGTTATTTGACTCATTTGAATCGTATGTTACTTATCTTTAAGGCAGGTACAGGTAGAATACCGACCTTCATCCTAGATTTTAAGGCCAGACTGCTTGGGTTTGTGTCTTTCTTACTGCTACTTCCTGATTGAATAACTGAGAAAATTTACTTAAGCAGTCTGCTTTCTTTTTTCTTTTTTCATCTCTAAAGTGTGTGTGGGGGTACTAATAGTACACACTTCTTCGCATGGTTGTGAGAATTAAGTGAGTAAATATATATGGAGTGCTTTGAACAGTGCATTGCAAATAACAGGTGTTTAATATATGCCAGCTCTTACTAGAGTGAGAACTTGGTGCCATGTCTGATACACAATACTAGCTCAGTGAAGATTATTGTTTTAACTCAATGAGGAAAATTTGCATGTTTTGTGGACTCAGGAATTAAGTCCTCCATAGAATCTGCACCCTCTTTGTAGGATCTTGAGTGATGAGGGCCTGGCACATAGTAGGTACTTACTTACTCGAATGATTGTTGTATGCTATATAAGTCTTGCCAATTGGGTTTTGAACAGACTTGAATGAAGGAACAACTGAAGCAGGAGATTGTGATTCTGTTTTCATTGTTCTTTATTTTTTCATTCTAGGTGAATAAATTTATTTTTTATTTAAAAATTAAAAAAAATTTATTTTTTATTTAAAAAAATAAATTTATTTTTATTCCTTTTAATTTCATTTCTATTTTTATTATATCATCTTTTTATAATTCAGAATTAAATTATTTCACTTTATATCTCCTTTTAAACTATTTTAAGAGAAAGTTAAGTTTGACAGCAAAATTGAGCAGAAACTATAGATATTTCCCATATACCTTCCTCTCTTTTTCCACCTATGCATAGCCTTTCTTATTTTCAAAGTTCCCCACCAGAGTGGTACTTTGTTATATGTAATTACCATCCAAAGTCCACATCTTGAATCTAGATTCATTTGGACAAAATTATACTGGTTCATATCCACCTTTACAGTATCAAGCAGACCCCTTTCACTGCCCTAAAAATACTCTGCCCTGCCTGTTCAGCCTTCCTTGACCCTAACCCTGGCAACTACTGGGGTTTTTTTTTTGTTTGTTTGTTTGTTTTTGCTTTTTTTCCTCCATAGGTTGCCTCTTACAGAATGCCATTTTTTTTTAGATTGGTTTGTTTCATTTAATAATATGCATTTAAGATTCTGCCATGGGTTTCATAGTTTGATAGTTCTTTTCTTTTTAGTGCTGAATGACACACCATTGTCTGGACATACCACTGTTATCTTTTCATCTACTGAGGGACATTTTGGCTGCTTCTAAATTTTGGTATTTATGAAAACAACTGCTGTAGACATCTAGATGCAGGTTTTCTTATGGACATAAGTTTCCAGCCCCTTTGGGTAAATACCACAGAATGCAGTTGCTGGATCATAGGGTAACAGTAAGTTTAATTTTGTAAGAAGCTGCCAGACTCTCCCCCAGCGTGGATTTACTATCCTGTGTTCCACCAACAATGACTGAGAGTCGCTGTGGAGTCACACCTTCAGCAGCATTTGGTGTTCTCAGTGTTCCAGATTTGAGCCACTTTAATATGGTACTGTGATCACTCACAGATGTTTAAATTTGCCTTACATTTTGCTGATGATAGATGATGTGGAACATCTTTATCATTTATTTTTATATGTAGTATAAAAGTCACAACCCAGGCATGTGTTATGTCTCCCTTCCTGTCTTCTCCTCAGGTACCTAATTTAGGGGTTGTCTCAAACTCCTCAACTTTTCTTCTTAGTTACTAAGACAGAGACTGGATACAGGTGTCTAGTCAAAGGAATTCAAAGACTTACTACTCTTCCCTGTTGCGTTCCAAGTCCCTATCACAGTGTCTGGAACATTGAAGAACCTCAACAAATATTTAGTCTGTGTGTTCCCAAGCTAGGTCTTTGAGCGAGAGACAACTTTCGTTCTACAGAGAGATGTTATTGTGTAAAGGGCACACAACTTTCCGTGTGTTCTCTCCCTGCCTCTCTTCTGAGCCCCTGGAATTACTTGCAGTCTTTCCAGTATGTCACAGAAAGAATTCTCAGGCACCATGACAGGACAGTAGAGATATGTTTCTCCGTATATCATTTACCCTTTTGCTCCAGTTTTTTTTACCCCCAAGGTGAGAGAAGAATATGAAGTTCTGAATAAAGTAGGTACTTCCTGCTTCTTTCTTAACTATTGAGCAATGTCTTTGCTCTAATCATTATGTCATTCCCATCCAGTAGCAGTATTGATCATGTTGTTAATCCTCTTTGTAGTTTCTTCTTGTTGATTACAGATGTTCATCATAGTCTCTGGCTAACAGATTGTATCTTCTCTCCATACACCATATTGCTATTGTCTTGTGCATTTAATCCATTGCCAGGCTTCTTTGAGGGCACCAGTCTCTTTCCGTTATGTTCTGGACAGTGCTTCCTTATCTAGATAAATGCTGTGGGGACTCTCTGAACCAGTGGGGGGAGTTCCTCTGAGTTGCACATGTCAAATGAGATTTTGTTCATATCTCTGACATGGAGACCGAGCTGAGAGGTTGAAGGTATTCAGCTCTTGCAAACCTGCCCTCCAGTTTCCCATTCTTAAAAGGCAAAGTGCACATCTTCATTTAACATTTTTGAAGTGCCTACTGTGTGCCTCAGCTCTGACATGATGGTTGTGTTCCACTGGCATCATAGTTGCTATCTAGTGACATTCATTGCATTACAGTGGTTGCCAGGTGCTGGCCACACACCTTATGCATATTCATTTATTCTTCAGCATTCTTCAGAGATAGATACCATCTTTCTCATGTTACCAAGGAAAGTGGTATTCAGAGGGGTTAAGTGACTGGCTTAAGTAGTTGGAAGAGGCAGGATTTTTACCCAGGTCAGTCTGCCACCAGGGTGCAAGCTCTTTTGTAAGCTTCTGCTGGGAAGGGGGATGCAAGTGAGGAGCCTGGGAATTCCACAAAGAGCTAAGCAGGCAGCACTTCTTGTTGACTTTAAGAGACACCATCGCTTGTGAGGCATCTCCTATGAAGAGGGTGCAGGGCAAAGCATCCAGAAATGTGGGCCAGGGGATTTAACTCAAGCAAAAGCCAACGCGGAAACTGACTGTGAAAGTGCTGAACTGGATAGGGCAGGGCTTCCAGACACAGCCAGGGACTTGGGTTGCAAAATACATGTCAGGGCCGGCGATGGACATGCTGGGCTCAGGAGTCAGGGAGGAAGTATAGAAGCTGAAGAACAAGTCACAATTACCTGCCTTTGGCACTCCGTACCTTTCTTCTCTGGCAGCTGTGCTGATCCATCTGGTAGCAGTCTGCCTTATGAGAAGGCTGCTCTGACCTCCTACAAGGTCATCCAAGGCCCAGGAAACTCCAGGTTCATAGGAGAAACTTTCCTTTGGGGAAGCTGCAGCAACTGGTGATTTCCAAGACTATTTTGCTCTCTGCTCAGCTGTTTCCCCAGGATGGAAGACACTGCACCTGATGGTGCTCTCCCGTCCGTTCCCAGCAGCCCTCAGGCAGAGTGTGGGAAGCCTGAACCCATCCAAGGCCCTCGGAGGTCAAGAGTAGATGTTTGAAATGTCACCTCGCCACTCAGTGACCCAGTAGCTGAGCAGACTGGAGTGTCAAGTTATGCATGCATTTACCAAATACTTGCTGAGCACCAGGTACCAAGGTGGGTGCTGGGATATGAGCATGGACACGACAGACACTTGGTCGAATATCAGAAGGCTGAGAAGCTGGCCAGATGGGGAGGATACAGACGTTGCAGCCAGAGGGAAGGCGTCTGTCCAGAGCCCAGAGGTGCGCGCAGGAGACAGAAAGAAATTCATTGTGTCTGAATCTTGAAAGCAGGGGGCGGGGGCAGTGTATCCACAGCAGGCTAAGAACTGCACACAACGGTGGACTTTATAGGCCATGGTAGGTAAAGAGATTGTTTTTCCTACTGGCAGGGTTGAGCCACTAAAGATTTCTAAGCAAAAAGTAACTTGCTCAGATTAGATAAAATTGCTCTGGATTGAAGAGTGGATTAGGTAGAGGCAAGAAAGCATTCAGGAAGCGCGATTAGAAAGCTCTTACAGGTAATGGCCTAGACTGAATGAAGGGTACAGGGGTGAACAGGACCAGATGAAATCAAGAAGTGAGGAAGAAAGTAATAAAGAGCTCAGCAAAAGAGAGTGAACATCCAGGCTGGCTTCTGGCTTAGGCGGTGGGTAGAAGGTAGTCACAGTCAGTGGTGCAGGGAACACAGAAGGCTGAGCAGGTGTGAGAGGGAAGATGATGAATTCTGCTGGGGACATGTTGGGACAACAAAGGGAGGTGCCCACAAGCAATGAGAACTCAGAGGTCTGCCAGCTGATCTGAACTGGAGATGATTCCAGAGCTGCAAGAGAACGGGGTGTGGGGGTGTGGGGTGTGAGAAGGCATGTCAGTATCTGCTGTCCAGGAGGGAGTCCATCGTGTCTTTTCCTTTAATAATCATGATCCTCTCCACCCCCTTCACAAACGAGGAAGCAGCGGCACAAGATGGCCAAGGATCATACAGGGCTTCACGTCTGAGCTGAGATTTGAATCATACTGTGTATGAGTGTGATTGTGTGTGTGTGTGTGTGTTTCCCCAACAGGCAATCTTGTCATCACTCTTCCCTGTGTCAGCCAGTGTTTGAAAATATCACAGTCGCCTTTGCCAACTTGGCACATGCCATTGGCTTCATTCTTTGGGACATCTAGCTTTGACTGTCCCTAGTATAGAGATGGCACATTGGTACTGGACTCAAATTAGTGCTAGCTAGATGGCTAGGAAAATAAAGGGAGAATAATGGAACAAGGAGTGGTGAGTGCCAGATTTAGAAGGTTCTCTTTCGTACTCCACCATTTTGGCAGTTACCATGGCCATGATTGTAGATCTTGCTTTTCTATTGGAGAACAAAAACTCGGAGAATAACTCTGCTTTCTGTGCTGTGTGCACATGAACTTACCGTGCTATTATTTGAAGTAAGAGTAACCTTTTGAAAGGCCGCCATCTCATCCTGTAGTCATCTCCTTTACTCAGAACAAAGATTAGATATAAAAGAAGAGATGTAGCTTAGGGGGAAGAGATGGAAGAGAGAGGAAGACATAAATACGTGAGACAGTAGCATAGCCATGCTTTTGAGTATGCTTGGTTGTTGGGCCATCGCCGAGTGGAGCTGTGTGGCATAGTTTGTGAAGTAGCAGAGTGAGGCCACAGCCACTGGGCTTCCACAGGCTGTGACCTTATTAAGAGTTATGTTTTGATCCTTGAAAGCAGCATTTTTCTTTTCATGAAAAGGAAACAAATCCTGGCATGAAATTCTGTTCCACTGAATTTATTCTGAAAGATACACCTGTTTGGTAGTCCAAGGCATTATGGAAATCCAGAGATGCTCCCTAGAAGTCAATTCTAAGGGATTCAACTTGTCAAGACCCATTTATGAGGACCTGGGTGCCGCGTGGCTTTGTGAGAGCTGAGCCAGGGCTGAAAATGCTGATTCCCTGAATGCCTCTGAAACAAGGGCCCACTCAAATGGAGCTTAGAGCTGGGATTAGGGCTCAGATGTCAGATTCTGAATGGGATCCAAAGACAAGGCAAGCTGTCATTGCTTTTACCAGTGATGGTCAGTTGGTGTTGATTCCACCCTTCTGCTAGTAGCATCAGGACTGGAACACATCCTCAGCTGAGGACTGTGACGTGGACTCTTGGCTTCTCTGCTTCTTGGTGAATTTGCTGGTCTAATCCAGATGTTGGCCTCTCTCTCATCTGCTTAAATAAATACTATTGCCCCCTTGTGGTCAGAGCTCTCTATAACAAGCCTCGTGGTAATTGGTCAATCTATAGGCATATCTTCTTTGTGTCAAGTGTCTAGTTCTTGCTCACTCGGTGGCCAACTCAGGCAAACATGCCTTATACTTTGTTGAGTGGTGCAGGGAGGGGGTGTTGATGTGGCTGGATCATGGCGGACTTGCTTGATACATACAGGGTGTGTCTCAAAGCTGAGTTAGACAGATTAGTAGCTATGTGTTGATTGCCACTGTGGTTAAAGAGAATGATAAAATCACATTCTGTCAATAGCAAGTCAAGAATCTCAGACTGATGCAAAGACCATCCTAGGCTCATCGAGTCTACTTTTTTCAAGAATGTGGAAATACCTCTGGACTTGGGTGCGAGAGCATGGTTCAAAAACAGGCACTGCTGCTGAATAGATGTTTGATCTTGGGGAACTTGATGAACCATTCAGAACCTCAGTGGTGAGATGGGTTAATAAGCTGTGCGTACATTCCAGGATTGTGAGGAGGAAGTGAAATGCAGGTGCCTACCCCACTTCCGGATACCAGAGACAAGTGATGATGTTCATCTCATTACAATGAGATGCAAGTGACCATTCAGTGTAGAATGGATTGTAGAAAGAAAAGTGCTGGTTGCCAGGGGGATACAATTTGTGTACAAAGAACTTGGTGGATGGTTGCCCAAACTTTCTAGGTCAGTATCTGGAGTGAAGAAATGTAGATGGCAATAGCCAGTGACAGTTCTCGCTGCCTCTCTGTCCTTCTAACTCATTCATTCTCCTTTCTCTTCATTTAATCTACTTACGAATCATCTATTGATTATTCCACCATTCAGTCATCTTTGTACACATACCTTTTTTGGATTTTATTTATTTATGCATATAAGATCTGGGGTACAGGCCAGAGGTGCAGTGGGTCAGAGGATTCACCAGAGACAGAGTGGGGACAGAACAGGCAGATGGACTGAAATACACTGCTGAGGGGAGCAATGGGCGAGGCTGGAGAGGTCTGCTGCATCATGTGGGTCCCCTCCCTGGCCGGGGATCAAACTCACACTGCAGTGGCTGCAGAAGCCCCACACTGCGGCACTCAACCCCATGCGCCACCAGGGAGGCCCTATACATATACATTTTTAATAGGTATATACTGGATACCTATTATGTGCTAGGAACTGGAAGTATTCAGTCTGGAAGAAAGTATTTTGGAGGCAGGGTACAGCAGATAAGAAAAAAAAAAGGTAACAAAAAAAAGCAAACCCATTGCACAGTGTGACAGGAGAATGAGCTTCCTCTTGTATTGCCTTATTTTATCCTCCAAAAAAATCTGTGAAATAAGAGGGTCTTCCTGTCCCCATTTCGAAGATAAGGATAGAGAGACTCCAAGGAGTGTGTAGATTTTGCAAGGTGGACATAGCACATAAATCTTTCTCTCTTTTGTTTTCCCTGTTTTGTAACATTCTGGGAGAAGGCAGAAATACTACCTGACAGGAAAAGGGGAAGGTTTTCTAAATAAGAGTTTGTAAATCAACCTTAGAAAATTGTAGGCAAATGTTTCTCCTTACGAATAAGGCAATGCCATACTCATCTCACCTTCTTATTCACAAAAGGGTCCCCTCCCTTTGGAGTTTTATGCCGGCCCTTGAATGTTCTCTTCCTCTCTCTCCAGTCATTCCAGGGGCTGCAACACACCAAGTGCCCGGCGGAGCAAACTGGTGTCAACATGATTGAAAGGGGCTTGCTGGGCACCCTGGTGAAGTTGACAGTGGAGATGTCTAGTGAAGGGGTGGCTGTGACTTGACTCCCGATTCCTGGGGGGTGGGGTGGGGTTGAGGATATTCCATACTGGCAGTGCCTTTTGTTGTTTAAGAAAAACAAATAAAAAAATTATGTGTGATATTTTGATTTAAGCTTTAATTCAGTTTTTTTTGTAATTTACTTTTCTTACTTTGTTTTCCTTTCTTTTTTTTATTAAAATATTTTAAAATTTATATATACTTGCCATTAATTGTAATCCCCATGTATTCCCCATCACCATCTCACCAGTGCACCATCACCT
>JAGFMF010011768.1:11931261-12001341 GCA_019455555.1 Galemys pyrenaicus
TACCTATTGTAAAGAGTGCTGCTATAAACATAGGGGTGCAGGTATTCTTTTGAATCAGTGTATTTGTGTCTTTTGGGTATATTCCTAGGAGTGGGATTTAATTCAGTTTTAACAAAACCAGCCTTAGGCTTGCTGTTGGGGGTCAGAGGCTGAGAGTTTCCAGTGTCGCGGCTTCAGCATGCCGGTTCTGGAACAGGAGGGCTGCTCTGCTCTAGGCAGGGACTGTGGAGTATTTAGGGACGCCAGCTCGTGGCAGGTGTTTTATGCACACTTCTCAGGAATGCAGGGAGGTTAAGCCACGTGCCCAGGTGCACAGGGAGTTAGGCACAGAACTCCCACGCAGACTGGCACGCTGCCTGGCTCCTGTGGTTCTCACGTTGCCTCAGCAGATGTGTTTGGCCACAATGTGCTCTGTCCTTGGTACTGTGTTTACCAGCGGCCACGTGGGCTTATAGGCTCGCATCTCTTCTTGTGGGCTCACAGAGTGTGTGCTTTTTCTAATCCCCCAATTGTGCCTTTCCTGTATTTTTTCCTTTTGCCCACATGTGTCTAAGTTCATGCAGCATATATATTCTCACGAGTCATAACCTCCTGGCGTCTTGTGTCTTACCTTTTAAAGGGTCACACCCTGCTACTGCTTGAAATGGGAGCTTGTCTCTTGGGAAAATGGGACTGGCCTTGAGGCCCTCGGGGCTGCTGTATTTCCTCTCCCTCTGCTTTTCTTGTCTCTTGAACAGACAGAATGATTAGAGGTCTGGCTCCTGGTGTGGTAGGAATTCAGGGCAGGAGGTCCCACAAGGTGTGAACAAACCAGGAGCCAAGAAGTTGCTGGGGTTTGCAGCTTGTACATGTGTGGGCCAGGCATGGAGTGGAAGAGGGCCGGCCCATGGTGGCCTCTGGCCACGTTGGAATGAAGTCGTGCAGCTTTCCTCTTCCTCGTGTTGTGAAAACTGGTCTGTAAGGGCCACCCACACCCTACTGTTCTCTGTGAAGAAAAGGGATGAGATCACATTTGACTGATTTGATCCAGAGGGTTTTAAGACAATTTTTAATCAATGGCTAGTATTTTAAAATTAAGAAATTTCATAAAAATGTGGACCCCCTGCTTCTTTAAAACTCTGGGTCCTTTTTCTTAACCACATTCCACCGATGCTGAGTGATGGCAGTCCCATTAGATGGTTCACGGGCTCTCTAATTTGCCACAGTCCCCACCACTCCCTAGTATTGACTTCCCAACTGTTTCATCTACTGATATGACCTCCCTTTCTCCGATGCACATTTAATTTTGTGATCCCAGGTTCAAGTCTCTGTGGGGTCAGAGCATGAAAGGGGTATTCATACTCTCGTGGTGGCAGTGTGGATTGACCACAAGAATCTGAGTGCTAGCTCTCCCTGGCAGGAGATAATTCCTGGGAGTAAAATCAGTCCTGCTGGAATCTTCTCATTTATAAAAAAAAAGATTTATTTTTATTTTTTTTGCATAGAAAAACTGGGGTGTAGGCTAGAGGTGGGGAGTGAGAGGACTCAGTGGTGACAGAATAGGAGCAGAACAGGTGGATTTACTGAAATGCACTGCTGAGGGGAACTGCAGGTGAGACAGGAGAGGTCTGCTGCACCATGCGGGCGAACTCGCTGCATGGGGATTGAACTGGCAATAGCTTGATAGTGCCAAGACTTTAACCCCTGCACCACCACAGAGGCCCTGGAATCTTCCCATTCTAAGATTTGTTCCCTTTGTATCTGTCCCTTGTGGAAGGTTCATGTGTGTACACTGCTCTGCATGCATCTTACGTGTACACATGTGTGCACAGGTCATGGAGGTTTGTGCTTTCTCACATCATCTTCCATCTTTCAGCTCACTGCCCACCATTTCTGTGGTCTGCAGCCCTGCCTCTCAGGCTTGGCGACAGTCCCTGGCTAGTTGTACAGGGAGGGCCAGGCATCTTTGCTCTCATGGGGGGCCCGGAGGGAGTACTCTGAGTGGCTGACAGCATTGGCATTGTGTCTATTGTTTACCTCTCACCATTGCTTTGCATTTGTCATCCCTGAAGTCTATAGTGGTGTCTATGAGACCTGAGCGCTCAGTGGCAGGTAGAAGCACTCAAAGCCGCACCCCACATTCTGTTACCACTGCCCGCCTGTGAAAAGGAAACCTTGACTTTTAGATTGATTTTTAAATAAGCACATATTTAGCTGCTGGTGCTTCAAGTGCAGGCTGATTATATTCTTCCAACAAGCAAGTACGATTCTAACTGATTGCACTCGTGGATGACAGGGGCCTTCTGCAGTTTTTCCTCACTGGCTTCCCTTTGTGTAGGTCCTGGGGACATATGTGATATTTACAACAGTGTTGACAGCAGCAGGGAGTGGGGAGAAGACGAATGCAGACTGGTGGGGCGCTTTCTTCTCCACCAGATTAATCCTTCCCTATAGACTCACTCTAATCCCTACCTCCCTATCCTAGGTCCATTGCCATATATTTAATGGTCACTCCAGGTTATTTTTTGACCCACTTCTAAGTGCAAAATGCAGACTATGAAGTTTTGATTGGTTATTAACCAAGCTAGTGGAGATTCCAGTAAAGATGATGGACAGACTGTTTAAAGTTGGAATAGAACAAGTTGCAAGAGTCATAGTTGCCTCCCACTCAATGAATATTTTTTTTCTGCTTTTCCTAGCAAGGTCTAGAACCGAGGTGTTTTTGCCAAGATATGAATAAAAGTGCCTGTTCCTTCACCTGTATCTCACCTCCTAGAGCATGAGATTAAGAAAGTATATTCTCATTTCACTTAAGTAACCATGACCTTGAAGAGAACTCTAAACCCAGGTGTTGTGCTGGGTGCTTTACATGACCAGCTCATCTAATCCTCACAGCCATCAGGCGGTTAGGTTCTGTTAGGATTCCAGTTTACTTATCAAAAACCTAAGGCACAGAGAGGTTAGATAACACTTCTCAGGCCACACAGCCAGGCAGAGTGGTGCTGGGATTTGAATTCATCACATTCTCTTAATTACAACATTCTCTGCACTGTAACCTATTTGGCCAGATTTCATTTGGCTACCCCTCGATACTTTTTTCTCCACCCTCCAAGTATCAGTGGAGGCTGAATGTTGTAATTTATGAAGAGCAGTTAGTTTGTAGGACATATCTGATCAACCCTGCTTTGATCATTTTAACAATAGAAGTGAATATTCAGTATTGAAGATGTGTCAGGAACTGTGCTTAATATTCTATATACATTTTTACTTTGGGGCCTCAGATGACTGAGAGGTGGGTATGGAATCCTATGGCCAGGATTTGAAATAGGATTGACAAGGTTAAGATTGAACCTACTGTCTAGGCTCCCATGTTACAACTTCACCCTTTGCTCTTCCGCTTCAGTGCCTGTCTGCTCTAGCCTCAGAATGGTCCCTTGCATTGGTTAAATACCAAGTTGTTTCATACCTCAGGGCCTTTGCACAACCTTTTCTCTCTGCTTGACTCACAGTTACCTCGTAGGGTTTTAGTGGCCTGATCCACATGACAATATTTAGTGTGTTTCAGTCACATAATAAGGATTGAGGCAATACTAGTTACTTTGTCTTCTTGCAGGCTTTTCTCCAAAATCACAACCTTTCAACCGAAACATGGAAATGTTAACTGTAAAAGCCAGTGGAGCCCAGGGAGGCCCAATGTCTTTAGAATTCTAGAAAGAGTCTTTGAAAAGTGAGAGACATTTAAGTCTGAGGAATTCATCGTTTCTAACTGTCTCACCATTCTCTTTGAAAGAGAGTGAGAAAAATTTGACATTTCATTTTCACACCTGTAATGTCACAAGGCTAATGCAAGCCTGGGACTCAAAGGTGGCTATGACGTCAGGGGACAGGGGAATATTGGTTGCAGGGTAAGCGTTGCAGGGCAGATGCCCTGTTTAACTCTCTGCAGCAGGTGAATTTCATGTTTGCCAGGTATCAACAGGACTCATGAAAATTCTGGAACCGGAAGGAGTAAGTATTGAGACTTTCCATTAGAAAAATAAAAACTTGGATCAGTTCACAGTGTATATATCTAGACATGCCACATAACCTACAACTATGCGTCCCCCAACTACTTGCGTAGGGTGTAGGGCAACTAAATATCACACAAAACTGTGACTATCTGGTTCCTCATCTGCCCACACTCCCCCAGTTCTGTTCCCAGACAGGATCTCTGCAAAAATGTCTCTATTTGGTTCAAACCGACTTCCGCGCTGCTTAGCTATAATAGCTTCATGTTTTTGTCTCCCGGCTTGGCTGATCTTTTCTACCTGATCACCTGAGAGTGGAGTCTTCCCTGACCTGGTGCCTTTCCAGACAGGCAGAAATGTCTTTCCTGTCTTTCTGCGTGGCATTTTGATCATAGTTCCACAAAGCACCTAAAACATGGACTTGACCTTGACTGGGAATGGGTCTCCCTCAGACAGTAAAAACTCCCCAGAGACAGGGGTCATAGCTTATTAATCCTTTTAACTCTAGTACTAGCCTACATTTCATAAAGGCTCAGTAAATATTGCTGCATTTGAAAACAGGAAATGATTCATCAAGTTGGAGATACTTGCACGTTGACACAGTGAAAATGTCTTGAAATCCTGGCTGTCCAGAAAAGAGGGTTTTGTGTTGACTTTGAAGTAGGATGGCACATCTTTTTAAACTGTCTCTGCTGAACCCTGCTGAACCCCAGAGCATCTTAGTGGCCCAGACCACATTGCCCAGAGACCCGCTGTGATTGAGTTTGTCGCAGGGCACTCAGTCATTCCAAATGTCAGTCCTGTGGGTCTTTTCTCTGGGAACCCTGGAGAAGGGAGTCTCCTGTGGAGAATTAGACCAGGGTCAGAATGCTTGGATGCTGAGAACTAGGATGTGGCTGTGCAGGTATCTAAGTATGGGGGTTGAGCCGCTCTGATGGGAGGGCAGGGCAAGTGGGTGAAATGAGGTGTTGTGGGATATAATTACTTAATGGTCAGTGACTCTGTGCTCTAACATAAAAAGAAATCACCATTGCTGGAGCCTTTTGGTTGGTTTCTCAGTTTGGGATTTAGCAAATCCTCTGACTGCCTACTGTGTGCCAGCATCACCAAATTGGTTTGAGACCTACTGTGATAAGCACTACCAGTTATCACTAAATACTTAGACAGGTCAAGGTTCAGAAAATTAAACAACTTTCCCAAAGACTTTGAGATGGAGAGTTGGAGCAACTGATTCAAACTCATGTCTCCAGCCTTGTAGAAATCATGTCTTCCCTAACTATGGCACGGTGGTGTAGACCAAGAACTCAAAAGTCAGGTGGCTCTTTTGCTTATGAGCTGTGTCACCTTGGGCAAGTTAATTAATCTCTCTGTGCCTCAGTTCTCTCATCTATAAAGTGAGGATTTTTTTGATGTTATATGTGTAAAGTGCTGGGAATGGTGTCTGAATGTGCAGCAAGCTTTGCACAAGCTTTGAATTTGTACATGGGACCACCCGTACCAGACCATGTCCCTGCTGGTCTGTTTGTGGTGACATGTAATTTTGCATTCATTGTTTTGATGGCCAGTTGGCTGACAACAGTGTCTGTTTGCATTTTGCAATGTCCTCTTCACTCTCTCAGGCGGCACTGAATTTCCAGAGACACGGAGACCTTTGCTGTGTCATGTCCCAGCTGAAAACTGAAAATCTGGTGACTTTATTATTTTTCTTCTGCAAGATTATGCATCCCAGGGATTTCTCCAGCAATGACTAAATGGGATGTTATTTATGCAGGGGCCTTGGTGACTGAACTGCTGTCACACCCACCACGTTCATGTAGAGCTTGCGAACTGGCAGATTGATTCATCAAAGGTTCCAGGAACAGAAGCGCATTTCATTCTGTTATTCTGTGAGGACCTTGGCTGCACTATCTGTGTGATATGCTAGGGGTGCAGGGGGAGGATAGAGTGTGCAGATTTTCTTGGGGCCCCAGCTGAGGGGACATCAATACTGAGGATCCTAGAGAATGGGCCCGGACAATGAGTGTTGCTGGCGTGTATCTGCAGGGTGAACAGCTATTGCCTGCCTCTTGCCCTCCCATAAAAGAAGGCAGCACATGACTGCAGAATGTTCGTGGCTGAAGGGACATGGATTCTGTCATTAAAAAGTGCCCATGACTTGTGCTGTGGTTTAGTGGGTAAAGCCCTTCCTACACCAGTCTGTTCATTTCACCTGTCTGCTTGCACACCTCCATTGGCTATCTGTTAGGTACAGGATCAACTTCAAATTCCTTTGACTGGCACAAAGGCTTTACAGTCTCAGGCACCCATTTTTGCTAACCCCGTGTAAAAAAATCTACACCTTGCTCCACCCACTCCCCCACATATGCCTCAACATCACTTTCCTCTGAATTTCTTGACTGTTGTCCAGATATTTTATGCCCACTCACATCTTTATTTGCATGTGTTCTTCCTTTGATGTGGAATGCCTCCCTTTTCTTCTCCAATGGCAAACTCTTACTTATCCATCAAAACTCAACTCAGATAGCTCCTTCTTTAAAGAAGTCTACTGCAGGACCCAAAAGCTGAATTACTCTCTCCTGTCCTGTCCTCATCTACTACTCTTCTCTGATAGGCGGTTGAATCTACTTATTCTTTGTTATATTTTCCTACCAATTTATAGGCCTTGGTGGCAGAAACCATTTATCTTTGAACTCCTGGCATAGGCTTAGCCCCAGCTTTATTTTAGGCATGAAACATGAGTTGGAAGTCTTGTCTGGAAGGAGTTGTGTGTCTGCAGGGCCCTGACTGCTTGGGGAGTCTCAGCTTTGGGTCCCGAGGTGATCTGTTAAAGGTGTTGACCCCTCCTCCCAGCCCAGAGGTCTGGCCTTTCATTGAATTGTGTCTCAGTCTTGATGGTGGGTTCTTCACGAGTCTCCTGTTGGAGATCTGTACAGTCTGGATACAGGCAAGAGACCCCATCAATCCTCAGATGTGTGACTTGATCACACTGGCTATGATCATACTGGTCAGAAGAAAATGGTCAGCAACTTTGTGCAGTACATTGTCTGTTGCACACATTCAGCCCATTTCCTTTTATCAGAGCTCAGGCCCTATGCCACGTGTCCTCCGGCTCTTTCCTAGTGCCATCTATCTCTTGCGATCACAAGTGTTCTCAACTCTAAAATCTCTTCCCTTTGCGTCATTCCTGAGTCTCTACATGTCTTGGGGACTGAGCCATGCTCTTGCTGCCTGAGTCATCTTTGTCTAGGTGAGATGGGCCTGGTCATGAAGTCTGGTCTCACCCTTTACACCAGTCATCTCATTGATGCATTCATTAGGCAACCAAACATCCAATATTAAACTAATGTTTATTGCTCACTCACTGTTGACAGGTATGGGCTGTGTTAAACCTTGTGGAATCTAAACCTTCTGTTTCTAGAAGAAACCCCTCACGAAAGAAAAATTACATCCTCTGTGGCAGCCCACTTTTCAGATATTCTGAACAAAATCCACTTTTCTTGAGCTTCTCAGAGCAGACATATGCAAATCTGGATTAGTCTTCAGAGATAAAGACAAACTCTTTTTCCACCCAGCTAACTCGTTTTCAATTCACAACCTGAAGTCAGGTCGAGTAACAGGAGGCTAAGAACAATAACGACACCTGCAAGACCCACTGCTGTTTCCAAGAAGGAAGCACTCTTGATGGGTCCAAGGAAGATGTACGGCCCCCCTGTGCCAGAGCTCGCCGGGCACCCTGGTCGCTGCAGATTTATGACTCCGGCATTGCCAAAGGAGGAGTCCATTTCCACTGATTTCATTCTGAGGTCCCCGGGTTGGTTATTGCTCCATTTCTCCTCAACGTGAGTGATGGCAGTGTCCTGGGAGGCAAGCGGGTGCACGAACACGAACAGTTGTTTCATGGATTTATTGTTTATTCTCTACTTGATTCGCTTTCCTGGCTGTCCCTGTGAACAGGTTCCTCCGTGAGAGCAGCTCCTGGGCCCTGCTGCCCCTCCAGGCTGCCGTGTTCAGTCCTGCCACTGGGCTCTCACTCCTGGCTTTGCCTGCAAATTCAGTTCAGCCCAGCCCCTGACCTTTGCAAGTGTCCAGGCTATAACATTAACCACCGTGGTTCCCTTGGACATTCGTGGAGTGCTTTCCACTTTTTATAAGGTACTTTCAGAGAGTAGATCACACCGGTCCAGAGTGCTGTGTTAGAGGCAGACTGCCCTGGTTCAAATCCCATTCAACCCTCGCAGGCTGGATGGTCTTGGGCTGCCTGCTCTGCGTCAGTGAAGTGTGGGTGGTCGTAGAGAGCTCCCAATGAGCTGATTCGTGCAAATCACAGGCAGAGTCCTACATAAGTGAGAATTGTTGTTTTTGGTTATCGTTGCGGCCATCCCAGAAGAAGGCAGAGAAGCGAAGAATTGGCGGATGGCTTGAACTCCCTAGCCAAAGTTATCAGTTTTGGAACCTCCCTGGTGGTGCAAGGGGTTCAACACCGTACTATGAAGCATCCGCAGCCATTGCAGCACGAGTTCGATCCCCAGCCAGGGAGCTGACCCCCATGGTGCAGCAGACCTCGCCTGTCTCCCCCACTGCTCCCCTCAGCAGTGTATTTCAGTTGATCTGCCTTTCTGTTCCCCACTCTGTTTCTGATGAATCCACTCAACCCCTGCACCTCTGGTCTGTACCCCAATTCTTGTATATATAAATCTTAAAAAAATTTAAAAAACAGTTATCAGTTTTCTGTCCTCTACAAACTAGGGGTGATGACAATGCCACCCTCATAGGGCTGTTGTGAAGGGTAAGAAGGTTGTGCCTGGGGAGTGTTGAGTGCCACTCAGTGAGTGTCCAGCGAACTTGGGGTCCTTGTTGTTTTCTATACACATAAAGGTTGCAACCAGTATGTTCAGTGAGCATGATTTGTGTAATGTTATCCTGAAGTCACTTTATCATTGTCTTCTGTTTACTCAGTGGGGTTGGTCCTGTTGATTCCTCTGGATGAAAATTCTGGAAGGTTTTTTTTTTTTACTTTCTGGTACCTATTGCCCCTATAAATAGTAAAACTCAGTTGTATACCAGTAATTAAAATATCCAGTCCGGTGCAGTTGTCAAAACTTTGAACTTGGTTTCTAGGACTTACTACACTCAGAGCAGCTCGCTTGTGAAAGGGAGGTAACTTATTACACTATATCTCCCTCATCTGATTGACCACAGTGTCTGCCTTCTTCTTGGCTTTTGGGAGAGCGCCAAGGTGGGAAAGAAAGGGGGAGATAAAAGGTGTTTACTTGACAAGAACTGGCATGAGCTGGTGTTAGCACTTTCTGGAATTGACAGATTCTTAAGCAGTCTCTTTCACTAATGGTTGCTTTTGGGGTCTCTGGAGATCCCCATGTATATCCACATCTCTGACTGTTGGAACTTTCTCACTAGCTGACTGTTGATGGCAGTGATTGTATCTCTGTGTGTGCGTTGTCACTTGTGACCTCTTCCTCAGTCTTAGGAAAGCAGGGTTTCATGTCTATCCTTCTTTCTACAGAGTCCACTTTTCCCTTCCAAATTCCCTTCTACCCTGTTAGGTAGAACCTTCTCTCTCATACATGTTTTACACTTGGCCCATGGAAACAAGAGCTTCCCCACAAAAATCACTTAATTTGTACCTGTCCCTAGGAAGTGGTTGCTGTGGTTATCTACACTGATAGATTCTAAGGTGGGCAGCAGACAGCCGCGCTAAGACCCACACAGCTAGGCAGGGCAAGTCATGATCTTAATCCAAGTGGTCTGAACTCAGAGTCCAAGATTTTTTATTCACTGTATGCCTCTCCACCAAAAGTTTAGCGTGATGGCTTTCCTTTACTTTTGGAAAAAAGATAAAGATTATGCACAATTATTTCTTCCCTTTGGGACTTTTTGGGCATGGGGCTAAAAACATTGTAGTCATCATCAATTAGTATTTTCTCCCTTCCTCCTTACTGCAAAATTCTGATACGGAAAAATGTAAGCCAACTGAACCACTAAATGGAAGCACCCCACCTTTTGCTCAGCATCACAGAACTCGATCTCTGTGCTCAGTGCCATGTGGTCCCCTTCCCATGAACTTCCATGAACTGTCTCTCATCTTCCTGCCTTTTCTGTCTATTTCACATCAGTTCTCTCTAGCTCACACTCAGATTTTCTGTTGGATTTTAACAGTATATTTTGGCATTTAATTTATAAGAAAAATATATTACACTTCATCAGGTTGCTTTGCATGCCCTTTGTATCTGTTTATGGTTGTCTCTGATGTCTCAGGATTATTTCAAAGCAATCTGGTTAAAGCAGTGCTAAATTAGTTAACCTTGGAGCTGCTTGGATAGCCTGTTGCTCCTTAATAAAAATACTGGATGATCCAATGCAAGCGACTCAAATACCAACTTGTTTTTGTGAATGTTCTGACCTCATTTAAAATTAACGAGATTTTATTAAATGAGAAGATCCAAATAGGTAAAAAGAGAATTGATTCATACATTTTTGAACCTATGAGATCAAACTACCAGTCTTAATTGGCTTAATAGTTAGACAAAATACTTTTCATAGATTTTAGTTCTCTCTGGTAATAGCTTGTCTGCTTCATTGGTATTGGGTCTCTTGTCAAATGCTTTCAATGTAATCAGCATTTTCTTTCCTCACTTAACACAAAGAGAACCTAATCCAGCCCTTGTTTTGCTGCTTTCTTTGGGAAAAAAAAAAAAAAAAAGAGGATTGGGAGCTATTTAGCCAATCTGCCTTGCTCCACTTTTTCATCCCCTTCTTTTTTCTTCCTATTTTGTAGATTGCAAATATGTCTGAAGATGTCATTGTCAGGGAAAAGATTCTTTTCAATTTTCCACTGTGTTTCTTTTCACCATTCTAATTATCTCTTTAACTCACGGCAGCTTTTATTTATAGCTTGTGACTCCTCTTGCAAGTCTTCTCATACTTTCCAGAATGGTTCAGCTTTTAAAGTTACCTCTGATTGCCCAAATTTCTGGTTTTTGCAGTTGGAACCCTGGGATTTGCTTCCCTGCCCTCTGTTTAACATCAGCTCTGGAGATGGCAGTTGTCACTGGAAATCACATTTCTGCTTCCATACGAGCTTGAGTAATCAAGCCAATTCTAGTTTTGTTTTTTTCCCTTGCTTGTGATGTAATGACAATTTCCTGCTTTCTAGACATTTGAACCATTTTGAGGCTCTAGTTACTCTTGGGGAGAAATTTGTTATATTGAATGCTAGGACAGGGTGACAGGGAAAATACGATTAATAAAGAATTGATGGTAATTCAGACACTGAGGTTAATTTTCTTTTACACTCAGAATAAAGATCATTATAAATAATTTTTTGGTGGTAAAATATAAATAGCATAAAAGTTACCACTTTGACCAGTTTCAAGGGTCAAATTCAGGGCATTAAATATATTCACAGTGTTTTGCAATTCTTGCTAGCAGCCAGCTCCAGAGTACATATAGATTTTAGAGATTTTGAACGACTCAGTGACCAGATTTTTTAAATGCTGTTAAAACATTTTTGATACCATTATGTCCTTCTTAGTTTTTTAAGTAAGAGACATCTTTCTGTTCATGTAATGCCTATTTTTTTTTTTTGCAAATGTAGTTCTAGACACCAAAGGGTGTAGTGATAATAGGAAGATATGAAGCTTATAGCTTCACGAGCTGACGTGTGTGATTTACACCTCTTACTCAGCTATTCTACATTTAGTTATGACACACCTATATGAACATTTTATCATATTCAGAAAAATAGGATGTACCTAATATAAGTCAGAGGCCCCTTACTCTGCCTTCATTTCGATCTCCACTACAGCCTTGTAAAACCCCACCCAATAGTGAATTTGGCTTATATCATTCTAGTTCCTTTTCTCTATAGATATGTACTCTTAGTACTGTTCTGTGGTCATTTAAACATAAATGATAATATGGTGTATCTATTGATGAGCAGTTTGCTTTTTTATGCCACAGTATTTCTTGCAAGTCAATCCGTGTTGCTACATATGCCTCCAACAAATGCTGGCTGGATCCTGGCCACGTGGCAGGAGCAATGCTTAGGTCATCTTCACCTTCTTCCTTATGTGCCTTCCTTACGGGGGGGCAGGGGTATTGGCAACATCTTCATTTTATGTACCGGTGATCAGGGAGTTTAAGTGTTTTGTTCAAGTTCTTTTTTTTTTTTTAAGATTTTTAAAAAATTTATTTATGCATACAAGAGCTGGGGTTCAGGCCAGAGTGTCGGGAGGTGAGAGGATTCACCAGAGAGAGGGTGGGGAGCAGAACAGGCAGATCAACCGAAACACACTGCTGAGGGGAGCAGTGGGTGAGGCAGGAGAGGTCTGCAGCAACATGTGGGTCCCTTCCCTGGCTGGGGATCGAACTCACTCTGCTGTGCTGCAGATGCTTCACAGTGCAGTGCTCAACCTGCTGCGCCACCAGGCAGGTCCTTGTTCAGGTTCTTACAGATGGTAAGTAGACTTAAGACACTATTGTGAGTTCCTGGCCTCGAAGTGTTTATGGTTACCATTTCACCAAATTGTCTTTGACTGTTAACTCAGAAGTTTCAATCATTCAGAAGGAATTTATCTATAATTAGTCCAAACAAATGACCCATTGATCATGGATCACACCCTAAATATAACACTGCAATTGTGGTGTTTTAGAAGAGAGGTAGAATGTTCTGTGCAGAGATCTGACCATGTCTGCCCCTCCCTGTCTCAGCTTTCCTGAGGAAATGGCAATGAGCAGGAAATTGTGGGGTGAATGGAAGTCAACCAAGTGAAGGGGGAAGGACAAGAATGCCATGCAGAAGGGACGGTATGCCCATCCTTGTGATTATAGGGAGCAACGAGCTTTCAAAATCTTTGTGTCCAGTGTGACTGAAGCACAGGTGGGTGGAGGGGCATGGAGAGAGGTGGGAGAAATGGTGAGACAAGGGGGGAGAATAGGGTCCTGCAGGTAGGGTGCAGGCCTGTTATGTCACCTGTGGATTCCAGTCCTTATTCTGAGAGGATTGGCAATTCGTCAGTGACTCTCAGCAGGAATGGTGGTGTTTGCATTTCCAGAAGAACACTCAGCCATACTGAACACAAATTGGACCCAGACCAGAGGAGAAGGTGGAGGCTATTGCAGTATTTGGAGAAATCCTGGTGGTGGTGGAGATGTAGAGCAGCAAATTGAAACTGTTGAAGAGGTGAATTAGCAGATCTTGGAGCTGCATTCAATTTGTTCAGGAAGGGAGGAAGAGTATGAATCAGTAATGTCTCCTGATTTCTGGCTTAAGTAGATAAATGGAAAATTGGTGACTGAGCTAGGCAAGAGGAGAAAATTGCCAGCTGTGGTGGGAAAGATCGAGAATTTGGCATTACCTGGCAGAAGGGCCCTCCAACTTTCTAGAAAAATAGTTCAAAACCTACTTTATTTATTTATTTGTTTGTTTTTAAAGATTTATTTCTTTTTGTACACAAGAGCTGGGGTATAGGCCAGAGGTACAGGAGGGTGAGAGGATTCACCAGAGATAGAGTGGGGAGCAGAACAGGCAGATCTACTGAAATACACTGCTGAGGGGAGCAGTGGGGAGACAGGAGAGGTCTGTTGCGCCATGTGGGTCAGCTCCCTGGCCAGGGATCAAGTTGTACTGAAGTGGCTGATGATAGCTTAATAGTGCTGAGATATAACCCCTTGCACCACCTGGGAGGTCCCCAAAACCTACTTTAGCATCAAACACAGATAGGAGTCCTGTAGTTCAAGAGTGACACTTATCGTCACTCCTTTCAGCTAAAGTCTTCTCTTAGGTCAAAGTGTTCTTATCAGCCCCTGTCCTAAGGAGTTGAGATGTTTAAATTAAAAATGTGCTTGTAGAAGCACTTAGTTCAGTGTTCTGCAGATTGTACATTCCCCATCTACTGCCATCATTGTCATTATTCTACCTAAAATGATTTGTAGTTTCAATACGAGGAGACCTGTGTATGACAGTGGAGACACGGTTTTACTTTATAGTATGTACCAATTAAACCTTCTTGGTCTAACAGTGAACCCCCTGAACAGTGTGATCTTGTTCCCCAGGAAGGACAATTTATTACAAGTAAATCATATAAACAGTTGATTTTAAATGTATATTGTAAAAGAGCCACAATGTATAATTATACAGATCACCATCGTCAGTTTTTAAATTAGTCTTTTCCATTCTTTAATAGTTCAAATTAAATTTTTGATTATATTATCAAAAAAAATAACTGTAGTTTCAGAGGTTGGTGTCTGCCTTCAGGGTCATGTGACTGCTGTGAGGGCGGGTGCTTTCAGCAAATGTGAATGAAAAAAAGTTATTTATGAACCTCAGATTTTCACGGGAAAGACACTGCTCTGACATGGATCAAAAAGGAGTCCCCAGCTTGTTCTTGAGGCCATACTTGCTGAATTAAAAAACAATTCAAGCTTCCTGGTGGAGACTGAAACTCCGAGATGGTTAAAAAAGGCACATCCAATGTGAGTGTGCCTACCGGAAAGGGGTAATTTTCCTTCTAGAGATTGCATAGGTAAAGCCATCTGATTTTCAGAAAGTGTAATGTAGTCTCACTAAATAAATATATGCCAAAGCTTCTGTGCCTTATCTCTATTTGAAAGGAATATCTTTCATAAGAAGAAAAACACTGGGTATTTGGAGAGTGGATGTTAGCAACAGTGTATTACCTATGTCGCAGATAGGAAAATAGAGTGTGTATTCGAAATCCGAGGTGGGAAGTGGCCGTGCCCAGAATTTATTCATCTTCTGGATGTATTTTTTATACATGGGGCTAAGAAAATTTTCCCAGCTGTGTGGAGCTGAGTGGCACCTGCTCTCTTTGGCCTGGTGTGGACTCATTCTCCTTCGAAATCATGTGTCTTACTGCCTGATGCCTAGAAGAATTTGGGTCTGGAACTCCATTCCAGCCACAGCCTGTTCTTTTAAATCAGTATGTGCCACCCACAGGCGTACCAGTTCTGGGCAGTTAGAATGGGAAACTTTATAATAATATGGTGCACTTGGGGGAATATCATTTTACATGACAATTTGGAGGAAATCTTTTCATATTAAGACAAGCTATTCTGGAATAGGTTAGAAAACTTGCATGATTTTCTGTTTTAATTAAAAATTAAATATATGGAATAATGCAAATAAAATAAGTCAGAAGGAAAAGGACAAAAATCAGGTGGTTTCACTTTGGTATGGGATATAGAAAAACAAAACAAAGGATTAGAAAAAATCAGACCAATAACAAAGCCTAGAAATCTGACTGTGGAATTGAAGCTCTTGGGTGAATGGTGGGGAGAGGTGTGGGAAAGGAAAATAAAAATAGAGCATGGAAGGGGCCCAGTGGACTGTTGTGGTAGATTATGGCTACCTTGATGGTGGTATGATTAGTTAACATACACCTGAAGTGTGTGATCCTACACCTCTGAATCATATACAATGTTGTAAATATGTAAATGAATGTTACTGCAATACAAAGTAATAGTAACAATATATGGCACTTCAAAGAACCACAAGATTGTAATGGAAGGATTTGATGTGAGTGTATTAGCAATGCTTACTTACCTGCAAAAGTTTGGACTGCCTTGTGTAAGGCATGGGCTTGAAGCTGGAAGTGGCCTTGGAAATTTTAAGAGTTAGTATTCTTGGCGGCAAGAGATAGAAACTCAACTTAATGCCTTAAGCAAAAGAGGGAATTTATTGGTTTGCAAAATTGAAAAACCTAAGATTGGATGTGACTATTCAGGTGCATAAATATATGTCATTACTAGTCAGTCTCTATGAATGATGTCTCTCTTGTTCTCTCTCTCTACTCCTCCCTCTCTCCCTCCCACCCTTCCTTTCCCTCCCCTCCACCTCCCTCTCTCCCTCTTCTCAGCCTATAATTTATCTACTATCCATCATTGACTTAACTACTTGTCTGTCTGTCTATCTATCTATCTATCTATCTATCTATCTATCTATCTATCTATCTATCTATCTACCATCAATCATCTATCTACCTATCATCATAATCATTTCTGCTTTTCTCTGTTTTTCCTTTATTCTCAGGCAGAGTCTCACAGTGTGGTAGCAGTGCTGGATTGTGTTTATTAGGTAGTTATTAATCTCAATGGCAGAGTTCGCTGTTGTTGTCAGATCATTCCATCAAAAAGCAGTCTTAAAATCATTGACCTTGCTTAGGTTACATTCTTATTTCATTATCAATCAATGATGTGGCTGGGAGGTGGAATATGCTGATTTGCTAAGCCTGGGTCATGTGGGATAGGTAATCAATTCTATCTGAAATTCCTGGTTGCAGAATGGGGGTTATGAAGAAGTTGAAATGACAGCTACAAAAGACCTTATTAGTTTTGATTTCTCTTTTTACTGATACTAGAACCTGGATCCAAAGAGATTGTTTTTCCCTTTTTTCTTGTCTCATGAAATGATAAAAACAAATAGAGCTGGATTTTTAACTTGCCAACTGACCACAGATATGAGGCAAACAGCATGGAAGGGGTATCAAGCAGGGGAGGGAAGTGGACAGAGACTGTGGTGATGGTCCATGGCTGCTAAGGTGGTGGGAGAAGTACCGGGACTACACCTGAGAGGAGAATCCAATTACTGAATAAAAGTGAAAGAAAATAATTTTTTAAAAAAGTAATTTTTAAGGAACTCTGTCACATACAAGAAAGCGCAAGTGCACAGCATGATACATTGTCACAGAACGAACACACCCACGTCCCACCACCCAGACCAAGAGCTAGAACACTGTGAGGATGACCCCACAGTACCTCTCACTGTCACTGCCCCAAAGTCAGCAGAACTATGCTGCCTTCTATTACTGTGGGTAATTTTGCCTCTGTGAGCATTACCTGTATAGAATCATAAAGTGTTTGTAATCTTTTTGTGTCTGATTTTATTAATCCCACATGGTAAGATTCACCCATGTTCTATTTCATTCTTTTTCATAGTTACGAAGCATCACATTGTATTAATATGCTGAAAATAATGTATCCTTTCTCCTATTGATGAATGTTTAGGATGATTATGGGTTTTGATTGTTGTAAATAACAATGCACACACACTCCTGTTGAGTATATTTTAAGTGATAGAATGCCTTGGTCAAAATGTATACCTTCTTTCAAATTTAGGTGATAATTACAAGTTTTCTAAAAATCGGTAATAATTTAAATTCCCACTAGCGGTGCTGGAGAGTTCCAGCTGCTTCCCGTCTTCACCAATAGTTGGTATTCTTGTTTAAATTTTAGCTTTTCTGATAGTTGTAGTGTTAATAGAACTTCTGATAACCAGCACTTATTACTAGTCTATAGAAATATAATAGGTGCATTTTGAATATTGTCCAAATTCACTTGTTTCTAATAATTTGAATGAATATTATTCTTTTGAATTTTCTGTCTGTGTAAGCCAGTGAGCTGTGAATAATGATAGTTTTATTTCTTCCTTCTAATCTTATTTCATTTTCTTGTCTTATGGTGCTTTATCTCCAGTATAGTAACAATAGGGAGAAGACAGTAAGCGTCCTTTTCTTATCCCTTATTTCAGAGGGAAAGCTGTCAACATTTCACATTAAATTATGATATTCCCTTAAAAATTCATTGACTTAGTCAAATATTTGTTAGGAGCTAAACATTTCATTAAAAGCAGGAAAAATCATAGAATTTTAGATTTACAAGTGACCACATAATCTATCTCATTTTATATTCTAAGGCCTTGCAACTTCTTTTTTCTAATACATATTCTTTTGCATTTATCGGGAGGTTTTGGGTACAATTTAATTGTTTTTTTATTTTATAAAATAATATATTTTACATAAAACGTGTGATATAGGATATATTAGATATAGCATAGTTATACCACTTCGTCCTATTTTAGGGTCTCTGCAACAGGGTGAAACATTTATACTTCTATCCAAGTCAAAGCAATTACTTATATTTTTATTTTTAAAAATATTACTTTCTTTTATTCTTTGTTAAAACTAAACTGTTGTTGGTTTCAATGACTCAATAGAAAGTTTCTTCTCCCTTAAATAAATGAAAAGTAGACTAGCATAAGATATTCCTGGAAATTTACCTTATGAATCAAAGTATTCTGGAGGACAATCCAGTCATGCCACTAGTTATTTCCTGAATCAGCTTCATCTTTAATATAAGTAGCTAGAAATGAGGATATAAGAAGTTTAACTTTGAGTTTCTTGGGGATTTTTTCACTTGTAGAATTCTAAATTTTATTCCCTAGGTAATTAAAATTTAAAATTTAACCCTTTTTATGACTAACAGTTTATATTCCAAGGTGTAGTCAACTAAAAAGAATTTTAAATAATATGCTCCTTGATAGACCCATGGGTCATCATAGACAAACATCTTGAGTTTATAAAGACATTCATCTTAGATATATTTTTCTTTTAATGATCCCACCCCTGAATCTTAGACTTTGCCAATGAATCAACAGTTCATAGTGACCAAGTTATTTGCATGTACAGACATTTCACTAAAGGGGAAATAAAACGGAAAAACAGGCAAAACAATCATGATAATTGCACTAGGATTTTTAAGTTGCTCTTTATCAGATTAAAGGAAATTATTTTATCAATAATTTGCTTATAAATTGTTATGCATATATATATAGTAGCTTATCAAGTGACTTTTATACATCTATCAGTATATTTTCTCCTCTTTTTTGCAAATATGGTATTATGTTGACTGAGCTAAAAAATAATCAATGTGCATTATTTCATCAATTTACTGCATGTATTTGGTGATTTTTATTTATAATTTGTATGTATGTTTATTAGAGATACTGCCCCGTAATTTTTCTTTTTTGTACCAGTCTTGTAAGGTTTTGGTAGTGGTTTAAGGTAATGCAGGCCTTACATAACAAACTGGGAAATAGTGGTGTTTTATTTTTCTTTTCTCAGAAAGGTTTGTGTAAATCTGGCATTACTTATAGTTGAAGTGTTTGGAAGTTTTCACTTACGAAGCTATGAAGGCCTGGAGATTTCTGTGTTTGGAAGTTTTTATTTATACTTGATTTCCTTATTTGATGTGGGACTATTCAGATTTAACCCTTTCTTCTTGTGCCAGTTTTCTAAGTTGTATGTTTCTAGGAATTCTTCCTTTATTCTGGAGGTTTAAATGTGTTAGCATAAAGCTGTTCTTAATATTCAAACCCTATTTTAAAAATCTTTGAGGTTTATGACGTTGCTCCTTTTTTGAAAGAAGATGCTAGATGTGAAGCATTGCCAAGTATTATGTTTATTTGTATCTTTGATCTCAGTTCATGTAATATGGTGATCAGGTGTTCAGGCTCTGGTGCTAACAGATTGGCATCCAGATCACCATCTTCCATTGAATCAAGCTCTGACCGTTTGCAAGTTACTTTTTCAATCTTTTGTCATTTTAGAGTATGACTATTAAATTGTTCCTCCTTCCCTGGTAAGGGGAGGGATGACAAACAAATTAATGAGTGTAAGGTGTGTGGATGGCTAGGTGCCATTCAGCTAGAGCTCACATTGGCTGTCCTCTTTAATACGAATATTCGTGTTCCTGGTGCTGCTGTTATTGATACCTTTTGTGCGTTCCCAGCACTGCCTCTGTTCACTGCCTTCCCAGGCTTTCCTTGCAGTAGTCAAGTGGCAGGTTTGCAGAGGTCCAAAAGTACTGCTCATAAGCCATGCAGAAAGCAGATGCTTGCATTTTATTGCCAGTCACAACTAGGCTTTGTCGTCAATGGGTAGAACTATGAATAACAGCCGGAATCCTGGATTCTTGGAAAGCAGTGCTACTCAAACTGCAGTTTCCTTATGCAAGATGGGAGAAACCAAGAGCCCTCAAAGATCTGGAATAAGGAATTTCCTGTTTTGTCATCTTTTGGCTGCTGTCAGAAGACCTACTTCTTTCTCTGCTGATGAAACTCTCCCTTGCTTCTCAAATTCTGTCAGCTCTGGAGTTACAGAACCCTGTGATGTGCTGGAGATTTTTAATATATGTATGTGGTGAACTGAGGGTAGAAGGAAGAGGCAAAGAAATCATTCTGCCACTTTACTCCAGAGAAGGAGTAGTGATTCAAATACTGATCTAAAAGAGAAGAAAGAACTTCCTCATTTCTGAGTAGGAGATGCACGCAAGTCAGCTTTTCTATCTGTGAGATGCAGAGGGTGATCTCAGAGCTTCTAGGAGGAATGAGTTTTGGTGGGAAGTGACTCATACCTGGTCTCTAGGTGTGAAAGCAAGGATAGAAGAGTGTACCCATATGTTGATACCAACATATGCTGCAGTAACAAACCACCCCAAAGTCTTGGGCTTATAGCCACCAAGTTTATCTCCCATATTTCATGTCTGTTTTGGGCCAGCTGTAACGATGCTACAGGGCTGACTTGCTCTGGAGTCCAGGTTAATACACTTGTGCTTACCTGGTACATTGGTGACTTTGGAGCAGAAAGAAGAATGCATAAGTGACTGCCTTCAGCAAACCTTGACTTTGAAAGCTGATTAGAAGTGTTTATGTAAATTTCATCTTGATTTCATTGACCAAAGAAAGTCACATAAACTATGTTGATGTCTTCCACGGAGAGATGAATTTGGAACAATAATATAATCTACTATAAAGGCAAATTCAAAAGCGATTAGCTGTCCTGTGGCGGCAAGATAAGAAAACCTGAATGGGTGGGTAGTGCTAAGCCAGAAAAGCCTTTACAACACCTGCTGTTTCAGATGTTTGACTCCAGTCCTCTCTTGAAACCAACTCCAATATGTCCCATTTTTACTGGAGACTTATCCTCGCCAGGAATGCCCAGTTGCTGACTCACGCACTTCTCTGGATGTGGGGTTGAGACTGGTGACAGCATGGCCCAGTTATTACACACAGGGTCCTCTGATGAGTAGATACAAGCTTTTTTTTTTTGAAGACTCCAAGTACAGTCTTGATGGTGTGGGTGAAGCAAGACGATCTGCAATTTGAATTTCCCAGTAGCTGGAGTTTCATAGGAGGAAAAGCCACATTTTCTTTATTTTGGAAAATTTAAGACAGTATTTATTTTTCTGAGGGTTTGCCTATTATTATTACTATTGTTAAGGTGGTTGCTTTATAACACTGTATATGATTTAGGGGTATAGGTTCACTCCTCTTCAGATGTATGTTACCGCATGACACCTACCACAAAAGCACCCATAATCCTTCACCCCAGTCCACTGAGCACTCTTCCCACTTTGCTCCCCACCCACCCTTCTTCTCTAGTTCCCTCAATTCTGCAGCCATATTTCTAGGGTTTGTGCTGATTTCTTTTTTTCTGTTCCTTTGTTTTCTTTATATTCCATGCAGAATGCTGGAACTAGGTGCTAAAATTCCCTGAGCTTTTCTTTTTTTTTTTTTCTTTCTTGGTAACTGCAATCTTGAAGTGGGATAATGGGGATTATATGTGGTTTCCATGCCACCCACATTCACATTCTCATTCTTACCTTGAAGTACCATTTCTTTTCAAAACTCCATGCCTTTCAAATGTTTTTTTTTCTTCTCTCTCTCTCTCTCTCTGCTGGTTGGATTTTGTATAACTTGCCCTTACAGCTAGTTTTGCTAATAGAAAAAAAACAGTATGTCCCAAATTAAATATCTATTACTTATGTAGCATAAGTTCATTTATAGTCTTTAGAGACAAAAGATAAACCATTAGAAATAGCATTTAAATTACCTTTAAGTCCATAGCCCAGTGATTAACATTTGTTGATGTTTTAGTGTATAACCTTCTGGATTTAATCTGTGTGAACCATCATCAACAATTAAAATTATATTATGTGCATAGTGATTACCAATATGGACTCTGGAGAGGGAAAGCTGTTTCCACTACTCTAACTTGGTGGTTTTTAGCAAGTTATTAAATGTTTCTTCTCATCTGTAAATGGAAGTTTAACTTTTTCGTATAGCTGTTAAGTGAATTATAAACTTCTTAGAATGTTGCCTAACACGTTGAGTTCTTTAGTGTTATTTTTCTTGATAATACAGGAATAGATTTCCATATCAATATAACTACATTTATGCTTGCCTTCTTATTGAAATTATATAACAATAGCAATTATATATAACAATTCTTTTGATCTATTTTCTATTTAGGATGTTTTCAGTTTTGTTTTCTAACTAGTATTGAAAAAAATGCTCTCAAATATTTATGTGAGAGAAATCCCTAGAATTTGAATTACTGAGTCAATACATGCCCAGTGTTATATACCCTTTGCTACAAATTTCCAGTGTTCTTTCTATCAGTATAATATTTGCCAGAAGTCACTCAGAGTACACCTTGGACTTTGTTCAGATCTATTATTTTTCTATGATTGATGTTTATTTGATCATGAAAAAGATTGTTAAATTTTAATACAAATTTATTTAAATGGTCAGATAATTGAGTCTTGAAAACCTAGCCTTAGTAGAGATTTTTTCAGCTACTCACGTCCCTTGTCCATTTTTTTCTTACTGGATAGTCTTATTTTCCTGCTCCCTCTGTCTCCACTCTCTCAAATCTGTCTGTGTATCCCTCCCCTCTTGTCATTCTGATGAGAATGACTTTCCTTTTCTAATTTTAAATGCAATGTATGACAGTTGGAACCCAGAAATACACAAAGGAGAAAATGAAATTTCCCATGAAACTGTACTCTGAGATAAATATTATTAATAGTTTGGTGGTAGTCTCTCAACATTTGCCAATTGTTCTCAAACTTTAATGTGCATTAGAATGTCCTGCAGATCTCCTTGCTGGGTCCCCTACCTAAAGTTTGGCATTTCTGACAGTTACCAGGTGATACTGGTACTGCTGGCTTGAGAACCACACCTGAGGACTGATTTCATAAATTTACACAGACAAGGCACCCAAGCTGTCCCATAAGTGGCTGTCCTTCGCTACACTTATCAAAACATATTCTTAGAGTTCTGACCCAAACTGATACACATCATAATGCATATTATTACATTGTGTTGATGTATCCTAATTTATTTTATATCAGAGGCATTTATGTTGTTGCAGGGTTTAGTTTTTTTTGTTTGTTTTGGTTTTGTTGTTGTTATGATAGCAATGCATCAAAAATCCTTGTTCCTATTTGTCTGAGTACTGTGTTTGTGCAGTGTGTTTTGTAAGACAGTTTCCTAGAAGCAGAATTGCCAGTGAAAGGGCCTGCACATATAAAATTTGACACATTTCATTGCTCTCCAGGAAGATTGTACTAAAATTTACTTCTACTTACTGGTATAAGAGTCCCTGTCTCCTTACACTTGGCCAAAGACTGGGTACCATCAGACTCTCTGTCAGAGGAGAGACAATGTTATTTCACTCTTCTTTAAATGTAGTACCTTTCGTTATTTATGATATTATGTATATTTTAAATGTTTGTAGAACATTAGCATTTTTACTTTTGGATATCATCTTTGTCCATTTTTTACCCTTACTGTTTTTTTTTAAATATAAAATTTTTTAAATTTGCATATATTTGACATCAATTGTAATCCCCATGTATTCCCCATCACTATCTCACCAGTGCACCATCACCTCAGTCCCCCGTGCTCCCATCGGCCCTCAACCCTCCCCCTTTTCCCTCCCCACCAAGTGTCCCCAATTTGTCCTTTTCATTTTTGGCTTTTGTGTTTTTATTGTTATTATTTATTGTTTTTATTCCTTTCCTTGATCCTTCTTTGGTTCCCTTATATTCCTCCTAGGGGAGGAACCATATAGTATTTTTCTTTTGCCTTCTGACTTGCTTCGCTGAGCATAATCCCTTCCAGTTCCATCCATGTTCCTATGAATGCATCTAGTTTTTCATTTTTGATTGGTGAGTAGTATTCCATCATGTATATGTACCACAGCTTCCCGATCCACTCATCTGTTTTTGGGCATTAAGGTTGTTTCCAGGTCTTACCTATTTTAAAGATGGCTGCTATAAACATAGTGGTGCAGGTATTCTTTTGAATCAGTGTATTTGTGTCTTTTGGGTATATTCCTAGGAGTGGGATTGCTGGATCATATGGAAGTTCCAGTCTTAGTAGATTGAGGGTATACAGCCTAATGACTGACTCATATGTACTGTGAAATGTTTACTATAGTCACCTTAGTTAACATGCATTGTCTCATACAGATGCAACAAACCCATGTTTTTTCCTGTGATAAGAACTTTTTGTATCTGCTTTACTAGCAACTTTTTAAAAATGCCGTACATCATTTTATCATTAAAGTTTTAATTTTTTTCATTTCCAAATTATTTTGGTATACTACCTGATGTGCTGCAAGTCTTCCTTTATCCAAATTCATTTATTAAATATGTTGTGTTTTTTGCTACGTACCTGCAATATCAACATTAGAGTTTGCTAAATACTTACAGATTTGTACTAATTTTATTTCCTTTTTATTCTGTTCCACTGAGCTACCTCTAAAATAGGCTCAAGACATTTTTTTTGTTCCTTTATATGATGATTTTTCCCTCTATACTGTGACTTCTCCCTCCTTATCAATCTTCAATTTTTTTTTTGTTCTGTACTTGCTGATGAATTTTAAAATTTGTTGTCAAGTTCCAAATAAAATCACTTTGGGATTTTATTTAATGATACTAAATTTGTAGACTAAATTAAAAGACTTAAAATTAGTAGTCTGAGTTGTTCCATCTAAGACTTGACTTATGTAACCATGTATTCGGCTATTTTTTATTTTCCATCAAAGGGTAAATATTTTCCCCTGGGTCATGTGCATTTCTCTATACAGTTCTTTCAAGGTGCTTTGCATTTTTATTGTTGTGTGTGTGATAATCATGTATATGCATATATATATGCTTTTTATTAGATAGTATTGCCATATAGGAAGGTTAGTGGATTTTAAATTATATACAATAATATGTTTTTTAACATGTAGTTAGTGGTACTTTTAACATATATTAATGGTAATATGTGTCTTTAATGTGGAATATTTAATGTGCAATATTATCGTGTAAATATATTGATATGCTTCCCTCTCTCCCTCATTCATTGCCCTGTCCCTGTAACTCCCTGGGAGTAAAAGCTAGACGTTTGCAGTGGAGTTGTTGCAACACAGTATTAGTCCACAGATAGTACAGTTGACTTTTCCTCTTCAGTGTTTACAAAGTATAGCTTCACTTCATATTTTCACATTGAGGATACTTTTTTGACTTCATTGTGAATACCGCCATCGAATGCGTTCGAACACCCATTTCCGGGTCACTTACTCTTTCCAGATAGCATGGTGCCTGACACCGGAAATCCGGAGAATGTTGTGCGTCCATGTTTCCATTGCTCCCTTCCTGTCTTGGTTGGCTCATCGCTTGATGTCCCGGAAGGACTTTTTTTTTTTTAAAATTCATTCCTTATGTTACTGAGAGTTCTTGTAGACTTTCTGTTAGAGATAAATGAGGACCTCATTTATTTGTTCATTTTTTTCTGCCAGGTAACTTTGGTTTTCACAAATTTTCAGTCTGACTAAATGTACAATCCTAGATTACAACTGTTTTTCATCAGAACTGCAGATACTGTCTCATTGTCTCTGGCATCTAACCAGAGTTGGGGGAGATGCTAGTCATTATTCTCTATTTCTCATACTCTTTGCATTTGACTAGGACCCCTTGGTTGGAACTAAAATTATCTGGGTGTCTTTAGGTTTTTCTATATTTTCACTTTTTCCCCTTACAAAATAGCTCTTCAATTTTTTTTTTTTTAGGTCAATCTCTTCTTCCCTGTCCTCATTCCGACACGTCCCCACCCCCTCCAGTAAGTTACTGACTGATCTGCGCTCTGGTTTCTTCATCTGTAGACTACATGTAACATATCTGCCTCATATGTATGAAGTGACTAGAGGACTGGATATGCTAACCCCAGCTGTGGTCATGTAGTTCCTGTTTTATTTATTCTGTATTTCCTCAGGATCTCCAGGGTTATATTTACAATCTCCCTCAATACCTATCTATAAACTCTGTTAAAGAAAAATTTATAATTAGTTTTATCTTTCTTCTTTTTTCTCCAGAAAGAACTTCTTAAATTTGTTTTGCTCTACCAGGTGATGAAATTTCCTGTACTGTCAGTTCATCTTTTTAGCACCTTTAGTGTTTTAATCCTGTAACTCGTCCATTCTTTTCTTGAATTAATATCTTAAGTCTATTATTCACTATCTCCTTATTTATCCCCCTCAGTAAAACGCCTTATTTATTTCCTCTTTATTTTACAGGGTCTGTGTTTTCTATGATTTCCTTGAGAGAGAAAAGCAGATGGTATCTAAAATTTCCCGAACAATTTTTCTTGAAAATATGATCCTCCTCTGCTTGTTGTATGTTATGTTTAAATCCTCTTCTAAGTTATACGTTCTTTTCACAAGCTTCTTGTGGTGGTGGAGGTGGTGTTTGTTCTCTTTTAAATTTATCCTTGAATGTGGACAGTCATATTTCAGCTTCTTATTTGCCCCCAGTTGCACAACATTCTTTTAGAATTTTGTTCTATTTGCTCTTATGTCATCAGGATCTTTGATCTTGTAAGATTGCAACATGGTGATGTGAGGCCAGGTGTCTGGTGAACCTTGCCCATTGGCTAGTGCTTAATAATAGCACTAACTAATTGACCATGGCCACTGTTACATTTTTCTCAAACTGGAGAGGACAGTAGCCTAGGTTGGCATCACAAGGTAAAGGAGACCAGTCTCAAGTGGGACGTAAAGGGACTTTTGGACCAAGACAAGCCCAGAAACTTCTCCATGTTTGCTAAATCCTGGTGCCTTTTGGGTTGCATGGTGGAAATGTGGAATGACTGAGCAGGGCCATTTTCTTGATGCTACTGGCAGCTGAATTGGGGCTGTGTACTACTTCAGCCTCCTATCTTTGTGTCTCTTAGAGGGTCCTTAGGAGAATGCTGCCCCAGTCCCCTCTGAACCCAGTCATTTCCAGAAACTTGTCCCTGGTAACTTCTCTCAGTCTTCTCACATCTGCAGTGAATATGGCTTATATTTACTGAAAGTATTTACATAGGTGGCAGTCTTCTCTAGAACAAAGGTTCCCTGTTTTCAGTGTTCTCTGTGGGTTCATCTGTATGAGTACATCTGTGTACATGTGTGTCCACATTGCAGAGGGGACACTTGTTCCACCTTCATGCTCCTTTGCCCCGCACTCACGAAGTGCTGATTCATTTGTCAGATTCCATGGCTGAGTCCCTGTGCTAGCCATGCACATTTGTATTTGGAGAGTTATCATGCTCAATTTTCATTATTTCTTTAAATGTTTGTCTTCTCCAGCAGACCATGAGTTTCTATGGAGTGGAGACTGCTCTCTCTCATTTTTCTAATGGAAATTTTTATTTTTTAGATAATTGGAAATTCACACAGTTATTGGAAAAAATATGGAGAAGTCCCACTTATGCTTAAGGGAGTTCCCTCAGTGGTGTGATAACATGTTGCAAAAACAGTATGTCTCATAGGATATTGACATTGATAAAATCCACTGGCCTTATTCAGACCGCTCCAGTTTTACTAATACTCTTGTGTGTGTGTGAGGATGTACATGTGTGTTGTGTGCAAATGCGTGTTTCTGTGCAATTGCAACACTTGCAAGAGATTGGTGTGTCCAGCGCTACAGTCAAGATACAGAAGTTTACCCTACCACAAAGTCCCTTCCAGTGTACCCTTCGTAACCATATCAGCTCTCCTCCACCCCCACCCCACCCCACCCTCACCTTTAATCCCAGCCAACCCCTCATCTGATCTCCATTTCTATAGTTTTGTCATTTTTAAAGTGTTATGTAAATGCAGTCATGTTATATGAAAGCTTTTGAAGCTGGCTTTTTAAAAAATTATTTAACTTAACATAATTTTCTGGAGATTCAGCCAACTTGTGTGCATCAATAGTTTAATACTATACATTGCAGAGTACATTGCAGTATCCCATGATATGGATGAAGCCCGATTTGCTAAACTGTTCATCTGTTAAAAGACTTCTGGGTTTTTTCCAGTTCTGACTATTAGAAATGAAGCAACATTTATGTATAGGTTTCTTTTTTTATATTTAATTATTTTGACATCATTTGTATTCCCTAGGGAGTTCCCACCACCATTCCACCTGTGCACCATCACCTCAGTCCCTTGTGCTCTTTCTGCCCTCATCCCTGTCTTTGCCCTCCCTTCCTTCCCCTCCTCCCCCCTCCAGGTCCCTTTGGTTTATCTTTGACCTTTTGGTCTTGTTGCGTTTTTGTTTGCTTTTGGTTGTAATTGCCCATTTCCTTGAGCTACTGCTGCTGCTTTTTTTCTTTATTTGTAGTTGTTGCTCTTTCATATTCCTCCTATAGTGAAGCCATCTGATATTTTTCTCTTGCCTTTGACTTGTTTCACTGAGTATAATTCCTTCTAGCTCCATCCAAGTTTCTATAAATGGCCCTAGTTTGTCATTTTTGATTACTGAATAATATTCCATTGTGTATATGTACCACATCTCTTGATCCAGTCATCTACATTTGGGTTGTTTCCAGCTCTTACCAATTACAAATAGTGCTGCAATAAACATAGGGAGTACAGGTGCTCTTTTGGATCAGTGTTTTTGTGTCCTTTGTGTAGATTCCTAGGAATAGGATTGCCAGATCATATGGTAGTTCCATTTCTAGTAGATTGAGGAACCTATGTATAGGTTTCTAATTGAACCTAAGTTTTCATTTCTCTGGGGTAAATGCCAAAGAGTGCCATTGCTCGATCTCATATACATATATCTTCATTGACAGCTTAGATTCAGAAGAAACTATCAAACTTTTCTAGAATGGTGGTGGTTCTGTATGAGAAATCTGGGTTCTCTGCATTCTCCCAGCATTGAAATTGTCACTATTTTTAACTTTAGCCTTTCAGAAAAGTGTATAGTGATAGCTCATAGTGGCTTTAATTTGCATTTCTCTGATGGCTAATGATGTTGATTGCACCTTTCATGTGCTTATTTGCTATTTGCATATCTTCAGTAAAATGTCTGTTCATGTCAAGTGCATATTTTTTAATTCAATTGTTTGACTTTTAATGTTGAATTTTGAGAGTTCTTTACATAGTCTAGATACAAGTCCTTTGTAGAATATATGATTGGTGCGTATTTTCTTTCCACCTTTTTGTCCTTTTAATAGGGTATTTTCCAGATCAAAAGGTTTAAATTTTGATGAGGTAAAGTTTGTCACAACTTTATTTTTTTGAATCATGATTTTGGTGTCATCTAAGAGATTCTTTGTCTAGTGTAGCTCTCAAAAGTTTTCACTTGCTGATGCTCTCAAAGTATTATCATTTTACAGGTAAGTCCTAATCCATTTGAGTTAGCTTTCTTGGAAGTTTTGATGTTTTGGCCTATATTTACTGTTGTGTCTATGAAGGCCTAGTTGCTCTACCGTCATTTCTGTGAAGGCTGCCTTTCTTCCACTGAATTGCCTTTTTGTCAAAAAATCAGTTGGGCACGTTTGTGTGGCTTATCTCTGAATCGTCTATTCTGTCCCATTGATCTGTGTGTCTGTGCCTCCACCAGAGTCACATTATCTTAAACATTATTGCTATCCTGTAAGCCTTAAATCTTTTTTTCAAGATTGTTGTCAGTATTCTAGGCGCCTTGTCATGTACATCTTAGGATGTTTGTCTATTTCTGCAAAAACTTTGTGTTGATTTGAAACAGCACAAAAACAGTTGACTCTTAAAAGAGTGCTCAGACAGAGCTCAAGGAGTGCTCCAGAGCAGTCACCAGGTGAGGGACAGGTCTTTGTGAGTGGGCTCTCACCTGTGTGCACAGTCACAAGACCACTCAGGCTCAGGGTTCAGCAACAACAGGGTTTATCTGACAAATGAGATTGAGAAAAGGGAAAGAGCTTCTGAGAGCACAGTTGCTGGCCATCTCACCCCAGATAGTGTCCGCAGTGCCCAGAAGTCCTAAGTAAAGAAAGGCTGCTCGTAGACGATGAGGTGCTGCTACAGTAGCCTGCAACAACAATCTGAGGTTGGCTGGATGCCAAACCCGACATTGATGGGCTCAACAGCACCAGGCAGTGCCAGAGCCCCAGGGGCTGTCTTCAGCTCTTTGAGATGCTGGGCAGAGCCCAGCTGTGCTCCTCCCAGGTGATCTGAGAGACAAGGCCAGAGGCAGGTATAGCAGCTGAGTCTCTGCAAAAGTCTGTGGAGGTGTGGTGTTACAGAAGTCTGCGAAGTCCACTAAGTCTATAGGTTCTGGTGGACCCCATGGAGGTTGACTGCTCAGTGTGTCTCTCTCTTCAGAGGCTGGAAGCAGAATCCTCTCTGAGGAGGTCTGAAGAAAGCTAGCTGCAGACTCCTTCTTGTTCAAAGGTCAGGAGTACAATCCTTCCTTCTGTGGAAGCTGGCTGCACACTGCCTCATGCTGGCCCTTGCTCTGCCTTCACTCGCCTCAGGTTCCCCCATGCTGTGAGCCTAATTAGACCATTTACAATCCAAAGCGTCTGATTCCATGGCTTAGCGAATATCAGCTCATTTTTTATTTTTCAATGAAAGTAACTCATGAAATGAGCTTGACCCTGATTCTTCCATTTAGCACATACCTGATTGGTTCATTTTAGAATCCTAGTGTCACATATAAAAGGGGAAAAGCCCATCCAGGGCTGCCATCAGGTCAGGGCAGGTTCATGGACCTGTTGGTTCCGGAGCTGCCCTTACTGGGACCAGGAAAAGGGTTAGGTGGGAGGCTGAGGTTGGCATGCCTTGATCTCCAAAAAGTCATCTTGCCCCAGAGCCTCTGCGGTCTGCGAGTAATGAATTTTGATAGGAGTTCATTAAACCTGCAGATCAATTTGGAGAGACTTGATAGCTTTACTATGTGAGTATTCCAATTCACTAATAAGGTATATTTCTCCATTTACTTAGATGTTTTTTGATTACTTTCTTAATTTTAAGTACACAGGTCCTGTGCAAGTCTTGTTAAATATATAACTAAATATTGTATTCTACTCGGCGCTTTTTAAATGATGTTGTGCTTTGAATTTTGGTTTATATGTGTTTGTTGTTGTTATGAACGTGCTACTGATTACTGTGTTGATCTATAGTAGAACTTTGATGAAAACATTTATTAATCCTGGAAGTATTTGGGATGGTAGGTTCCTTGGAATTTTATCTGTCAGTGATCTCGTCATCTGAAAATATGAGTTTTCTCTCTTCCAACTTGGATAGTTTTTATTCCCCTCCCCCCTTGCTTAAACGCAATAGCTAGAACTTCCAGTACTGTGTTGAATGAGAATATTGAGGGTGGATATCTTATGTCAAAAAGCATAGTCTTTCATCATCAAATATGATTTTTAGCTGTGTTTCGGCACATGTTCTTTATCAAATTGACTTAGTTTCCATCTATGACTAAATTACTTCAGTTTTTAAAAAATCATTAATGGAGTTTGCTTTTATCAAATGGTTTTCTGCATCAATTTTTCTTTCTTTAGTCTATTGATATGGTAGATTACATAGATTGATTTTCAAATCAGCCTTGCACACCTGAAGTAAACCCCACTTGGTTATGGTATGTAATTCTTTTTATATGTTGCTAAATGCTAATATTTTGTCAGTTTTGCATCTAAATTCATGATAGATATTCATCTTTTTTTAAAATTTTTTGTTGTCTTTGTGCTTTTTAAAAACAAGATAATCTTGACCTCATAGGTGATTTGTGAAATGTTTCTCTCCTTTCATTTTTGAAAAGAGCTTGTGTACAACTGGTAGTTAATCTCAAAATGTTTGGTAGAATTCTTCAGTGAAACCATCTGGGTATGGAGATTTCAATTTTTGGTAGTGCTGAAATTATGAATTCAATTTACTTAATGGTTGTAGGACTATTCAAACTTTCTGTTTCATCATCATTGTTTTAATAATTTTTAATTTATTAGCACATGGATGCTCATAGTTATTTCCTTATTATCTTTTAATGGTGCTAAGATCTGTTTTCATATCTCCTATTTTTTTTGTGATATTGGTGACTTGTTTTTCCCATATTTTTATTTGGTTGGTTTTTTTTAGTTTTTTCAATTTTATTGTTTTTTCCACAAAGAACAAATTTTTGTTCCATTTATTTCTCTATTTTCCTAGTTTCAGTTTCATTGATATTTGCTTTTGCCTTTTTTTCCCTTCTGCTTGCTTTAAGTTTACTTTGTTCTTTTTCTTGTTCCTTGAGGTAGGAACATAGATTATTGACTTATGATATTTCCTCTTTTCTAAATTAAGCTTTTAATGCTATATATTTCCCTATCAATACTGCTTTAGCTGTGTTCCACAGTTAACACAATTGTATTTTCATTTAGTGATAAAGATTTTTATTTCTTTTGAGACTTCTTTTTGGGCCCATAAGCTATTTTAAAATGTATTGCTTTATTTCTAAATGTTTAAAGACTTTCCTTATTGTCTTTCTGTTACTGTAATTTTTTTAGTTTGGTTCTATTGTGATCAGAGAAAATAGTTTATATGATTTCTATTCTTTAAATTTGTTGAAATTTATTATATTTTCCAAAGTATTATTTATCTTGGTGAATGTTCTGTGGTGCTTGGAAAGAATGTCTGTTCTTTCCTTTTAGCCCCATCAGTTTTAGTTTCATGGTGAGTACACATTTAGATTCATTCTCCTACTCATTTTTTATTTCTATATGTAGTGCCTACCATATAAAACAGTCTTTCTGTAACTATTCCCTGAATGACTTTGCAAGTGAAAATTAAATAAATATGTAAGTAAAGTATTTTACCTTTTTGATTGATGATTACCCCTTCCCATAATTAATCATGAATCATATGGACTCAATGAAATCTTATTAGCTTCACATTTATATTGTTTAGTTGATTCAAAATTGTTAAATTTGAGAAGGAACTAACTTCATAGAAAAAAATGGATTTTCAAGTGAGACAGGTTTGATTTTACATATCAGCCATGTGACCAAATAGTTAATTTACCTTCTTTCATTTTCAACTTCTTAGTTGGAAAAGGAAAATGGTGGCATTCTGTAAATTAAGAAACTATAGGTGACAAGTGACAGAACTGTTGCCTTACACAGCTAGAAGAATCGGCATATATAATAAAACATTTCAGAAGTTATTCACTCCAACTGTAGGAGTTGCTTGATCCAGTCTAGCGTTTCATTCTATCATCAGGGAATCCAGTTGTTACTTTTCTAATTTTGATCTTCCCTCAATCTCAGCTTTATCCTAAAGAGTAAGTTCTCTTGTAGTAACGAAAAGGACTTTGATTGTTCCAGACCTCACTGGTTCTCATCATCACAAGTTACATAGAAAGGGCGAACATCTCTTTGAGTAGTTCCTATGGTAACTTGCTTCCAAGATGTTCCCCAGTAATTTTTTGTTTTCCATTGACATTTATTGGATCACATGACCATCGCTGAATCAGTCACCGCTGAATCAGTCACTGATGAATCAGTCCACCTAGTAAGATGGAACTAATGGTGGTGTCAATCAGTTGTCACTTGGCTAAGAATAGGGGTCTTTGTGGATCTAAGTGGGAAGACACCCCTCGTATTGCCTGGTGTTATTAGTTATATATCAAATAATTACTGATGTTATAATGATGATGATTAATAGAGTTAAATAAGATAAGTAATTGTCTCCAGAAAGTTCTTAGAAGGATGACATTGTGGTGATGTCTACAAGATAATTTTTTAAAACAAAAATGACACTAACTTCTGAGGTCCAGAGAGATCAACAGCAATTGATTCTTAACTGATTTTCCTGACTGTGATCTCATTTCCTCCTGGCCATTTTCCATATTCCTTCCAGAGTAAAATTCCTAATCTCTGATTCCTAATCTCTGATCAAATCACTCCCTCATTCAGAAATCTTGGGTGATTCTCATTATTTATAATAGTGCTTTTCATATTTTATTTGTATGTGAATCATGTGGGGAATTGTTCAAATACAACTTGATTTGGTTATTTCTAACAAGCTGCCAGGTGATGTTGGTGTCGATGTTGCTATTCTCAGAATGCGCTTTGAGAGGCCAGGTCTACAGGACAAAGAACAAGCACTCTGTGTGGCAACGAGGCCACATCCCAGTCTCATCCCCCATTGTATTCCAGCCTGCAGCACATGCTGTGGCCTTGCCCAAGTGTTAACAGCGTTTTCTGTCTGTTGACTCTTTTACATGCCCTTCCTCCTATGTAGAAACTATATCCCCTATGCTATCTTCCTTTCCAAATCTTACTTTTGACTAATAATCTTCCAGTCCTTTGTGGAAAGTTTAATTAGTATGCCTTTCCATGTCAGTGCTTTTAATTAAAGAGTAATCCTAGAAATGCTTGTAGTACTGAATTCTTCTTGCTTCTCCACTTCTATAGAGATGCTATTTTCTTGATAATAGAAAGGGTTGATTTCTTATCTTGCTAAAAACAACAAAACCAGTTGATTATATGCTGAAACCTGTGTTAAAGACTTCCCATGTATTATCACATTCAGCTTCATTTATTCCTGCATCTACCCTATGAAGTAGGTATTTCTTAATGCATTAATCAGTACTCTCACTTTCAAAAGGCAAGAGTCTAGAGATTCAATTCAATTGACATTAAAAAAAAAAAAAGGACTTTACTGGTTCATATCACTAAAATCTCCAGGGGTAAGTATGGCTTTATATATGGCTCAACCCACAGACTGGATAAACAATATTCACAGTAAATCTATCTGACAAGGGACTCATGTCTAGAATGTATAAAGAATGCCTCCAGATTTACAATTACAAATACACAAGCACATTAAAACAGGCAAAAGACTTGAATAGACACTTCGTAAAAGAAGATATGCAAATAGCCAATAAGTGGATGAAAATACGTTCAATATCATTAGTCATCAAGGAATGCAAATTAAGACCACAGTGAAGTACCATTCCACAACCACTTGAAAGGCAAAGAGCAAACAAAACAAAATTGTCAAAGCAAGTGTTAGGATACGGAGCAGCTGCTAGAACAGTACATTTCTTGCTGGGAGAAGTTTCAAGTGGTATAACCATTCTAGAGAACCATTTGTTAATTATAAATTTAAAAGTTTTTGAAGTTAAAAATCCATTTACCTGGTGACCCAGATATTGCACTCCTAAATATTTACCCAAGACAAATCACATGTCCATAAAAAACCTTGCACAGCAGTGCTCCTAGCAGCTATATTCAGAAATAGTTAAGTATTGGGAGCAACCCAAACATCCATCATTAGGTAAATAGATAAATTCTGATATATAGTCACACAGTGGAATATTACTCAAGAAAAAACAAGACAAGCCACTGAGAGTGAGTGAAAGCATTTGCCTGAGAAGCCACGTAATGGAGCCACAAATTCAGAAAGGTACAGAAATACAGGGGTGTGTCCTCCTGGTATGAGGGCTGGTATCAAGACCATGTATCCATGCTGGCATCCAGTATCCATGCAAGAAAGTTCATTTGTTCTGCACGTGACATGTGCTCTTCAAGTGACCATTAGACTTGCAGGATCTGCTGAATGGAATGTGATGGTAGATGGTATTGTAATGATCGCGCAGTGATGGGTCTACATGTAGATGCTACAGAAAGCAAGTCTGAACCTTATCACCTGTTTCCTTGCTGTGGAATGGGAAAGGAGAAGCGAGAGGTTTTTTTCTCTGCAGGGAGGAGTGCCCAGTGACTTTTCTGCATGAGGGTTTGTGCCACTTGTCTGCTGTGAAGACACACACGCCTATGTCTTCCCCTTTGGCTAAGCATGAATTCCATCCAGGCATGCTTGTCCAGAGTTCTCAAAATACAATTTTGAGAATCCTATTTAAGCATACATGTATATGCTTTGAAGTTCCTCTCATGATGTCTTAGATGGGCCCCCACTGATGAGGGGCTAATTGGTAGTTCAGCTTCTTTAGTTTCATGGCAAATTGCCTCTGTGCCCAAAGATTTCCAGATAGTCTGCTTCCTTCTTAACTCACTTAACTCATCCCCTCATAGCTTGTGTCTCCACCCTTCTGCTACCTCCAGCCTCACAGAACTTCGACTACTCCCTCAATTCACTGGGCTAATGGCTCTCTACATCCATTTCACCCAGTGTTCTTATTTGATAGCAAGTATTTTGTAGCACCTCCTAAAATGAAATTCATAGATAATATAATCAGTCCACGTGCATAATTTAAAAAAAAATCAATGTGATCTAACCGTAATAGAAAGGAGAAATAAACAAAGAAATTTATTACAAAGTAATATACATACTGATAGGCAAATGCTTAGTTGGGACTATATCAAAAGAGCTCAACGTCTATGTTTTACAAATATTCTCCCCATACCTTCCCCCACCTCTATGACTCATGGGTCTTGGTGCCTTCTGTGTTGGAATGCAGTATTGCACAGGACTTTTCCTGACGTGTTTGAGCATACTCTACATTCTCTCTGGCCTGCCTTCCTCCACTGTGTTGTTTTCTAAAATCCTTCCAAACCAGGGCTCAGGCAGTGACTCTCATCTCACCGCCCCCCAAAAAAGCTTCCATTGACAGCCAGATGCTCCAGAGGTGATCAATACCTTTGCCATTTTTACCTCTCACCTCCATCCAGACTTGCGACTTGACTAGCTGTACCATATCTTTCCTACTGATGTCTGAACTAATTAATATTATTAATCACTTATGTCCAGAGTTAGAGATAGTGGTAGAGTTACAGGACTTCAGACAGAGATAAGGTGAGAAGCATCCCTATTTATGATGCCAGAGACTAGAACAAAAAAGGGAAGAGATTGATTTCAGAGGCTGTATGTCATTGCATGTGAAAACTCTGGTTTGAATCTCAGCTCTTTCTTTACCTGCTGTGTGGCCTTGGACAAATAACTTAACCTCCCTGTACTTAAGTTTTCTTACTTGGAATGCAAGATCAATACAATGCCAGCCACATAGGGCTGTTGAGAGAATGACATGAGGGGTTCTTGCAAAGTGCTTGTTCAGAGAGACTAGTGCCGCTAAGTGTTCGCTGAGAGAGCTGTGATTTGACAACAGCTGCACTCACAGATCCCTGACGGACTAGTACAGGTTGACAAACTTTTTCTGTAAAAGGCCAGATAGTAAATATTCTTGTGTTATGCAATGCTTGGTGCAACTACTCAACTCTACTATTGTAGTCTAAAAGCAGCCCTGGGTAATATGCAAATGAAGAGGTGTGTCCGCATTTCAGTAAAATTATTTACAGAAACGGGCACTTGCTGGTTTGGGTCCATGGGTTGTATAATAGTTTGCCCATTGTGAGCTACAGGCTGAACTATGGGGATGGTCTCTATGCAGAAGAGAGACAGGAACAGGTCACAGTTAACAAACTAGGTTCTTATTTCATAATCTGTTCTATGCCCTACTTTGTTTTTATTTATCACCATATAGGGAACATATTTTAGGTAATGAAAGGTCCTTATGCAAATTACTTACACTAGTAATTTATTACATATATTAATATATGAACCATCATTCATCTGGCCATTTTCTTTGTTGCTGGAGCTACAGAGCTAGCTTTGTTTACTGTAGTTTATACGTATCTACTTGTGCTGCTACTTAATATATTGTACATTTGTAAATTTGTTTATGTACACTTACTTAATAGATTGTATGATGCGTGAAGGCAGGAATTAAAAGTATGAATTGCTTAGCATCTGCCTGGAATTTGGAAATCATAAAACTGTGACCTTGACTGACATTCCTGTCAGGGAGGGCAAGTCAGTGACTTCTCCAAAAACTCCCTTCCCGGTTAAATGCTGACCCAGAGAGTGGTGTGAGGGACACAGGACCCAAGGTTTATAAAAGACCATGGAAACTGCAGAGTAAATGCTTTACAACCTCCTGAATCACGAGGGTGGCCGGCATCATTTTTTGTTAATATGTCATTTATTTTCTAGTTGGCCGTGGAGAGAATGGACCTATTTCCCAGAGATATGTCAGCTCCAAATCAAGAGAGAGAAGGAAACAGTGCTGCCCTAAAGATCTCTGATAAAGAGATGAAAAAGTTAAAACATAAAATGAGGAAGGGAGAAAAAAATACCAAGTATCTGCATTTAGCTACCTACCATGTGAATCTGTGAAAGCTCATGACATTTTTGGTTCTTCAATTAAATCTTGACTTTTCTGTTTTCATTCCTACTTTGTAGTTTTGTCTATCCTATCTAGAAATATTCTCAGCATTGGTGATACTTGAAGAGAAGCCTATGCTGATAGGGGGCCAGGGTGTGAAGAGAACATGTATTTAGAGAGAGCAAGAGAAGAGAGTTCAGTCTTATTGTGAGACGATAATGGCCAAGAACTGTGTACAGTGTGAACTTGCCAGGCGTATAGACTCCAGACTCTTCAGGGCCTGCATGAGAGGCAGGGAAACTCAGACAGATGGAAGGACGTCAGGATCAAACCAAGATTCCCAAATTCCCAGCTCTTGCTTGGAAGGACTATTAGTGTCCTACCCAGGAGAATCTGGCTTAACAACACACTAGGGGCCTTGAGACTGCAGCTCTGTAAGGCTAGGAAGAACTAGGACAGAAGCACACCTACCTCCCACCACTTAGCTCTGGCCCTGCAAACTCCTGGGTTCTTCTGGGGCCCGGCCAAGAAATCCAACTTTCCCATTAAAAAAAAAAGGCAACAACAAGCCAGCGGACCCAAGGAGGAATGCCCAAGGTTCTCACCGCACAGTTGGAAAGCAATTCACCGCCAGTGCCACCTCCAGCTCCTGAGAGGCCTCCCCAGGGCTCCCCAGGGCCCACTCCTTTGTGCTCTAAGGACACGTGTCCTTGACCGGGGAGGCGGGGCCTGGCCGTCCTGGCCGTCCACCTCTGGGTCCCTTTCACTGGACCGCTGGGTTCTCGCCCCAGAGCCCAGCCGTAACGTGTAGCAACACAAACACCAACGCCCTAACCGAGGCACACCTCCTACACTTGACCCGCGCCGCCACCAGCTGCCTAAGTGTCACCCTTCTTGAGATGCTAACCCTAGCCATGTTAACTCGTAGAGTTTTCTTTGTGGTCAAGACCTTCACTCGCCTCTGACATTCAAGACCAGTTTCTCCAGGGCTGTCTCATACACAGAGGGTCTTGATTTCACCGCAGCATCTGGTCAATAGAGAGATGGATTTTCACGGGTGAAATACCCTAAGAGCACAGATTTCCCCCTTGGAAGTCTTGTGTACATTTCTTCCTAATTCAGTGGGATCACTGGACTTGATTCAGCCTGCAAAATTGCGTGGCATATGTCCCAGGTGAAATTTCAACTCTCCTAGACATACGCTCATGAGGGTTCTCTAGAAGGTAGTGATTTGTCATTCGTAACACACAGACTCGTTACTAATGGGAGACATGTCTCATTCACACCATGGACTGGCCATTTGTAGAAGAGACAGATCAAGGGATTTGAGTTTCATGGGAGTCTCTGATCCTTGTCTGGAGTCTGGAGGAAAGCCCTCTGAATAGGACAGATTCAGAGTATCTCCAGCTAAATGTTTGGGTCCCTGGACACCTCCCACTCTCCCTTCCCTGCAGGTCATGACGATTTTGCTGTCATGTGCAGAGAGAGGGTGGTCAGAGCTTTGGGTTTGACAGTCGATCGTTACTTCTGATCACCAGTGTCCTCTCACCCGCTGATGTCTACATCAGGGCTCTGGAATAGACAGATTTGGGTTCAGACACCTTTTCTGTTACTTAGCAACTGAAGGAACTTGGGTAAGTTAGGAAACCTCTTTTTTTAACTGGTGTTTTTTATTCACTTTGCCTGATGATCTCCCCAGGACGAATGCAAATGGGTAGGATTGCTGAATGAAGAATTTACTCATTACATACTGTATTTTTACCCTCCAGAATGCTCCCATCAATGCATAAACTAATCAGCAGTCTTTGAAAGACACTTTAGTTTCCTTTTTTCTACAACACTAGGGTGTTGTATCACTAGTGATTTTGGTGCTCTCTACCAAGATCATAGGTGAAAAGTGTATCCTTATTAAGATGTACCTTTGATGATTTTTTTTGTGATGCTGAATGTTATTACATATCTGGTTATAACATTTACCTTTTTCAGGGGGTGGATAAACACACTTTTTTCTAATGTCTTCTCCCCCCTTATTGACTTATAAAAACTCTTTACATATAATGCTCTCAAACTTTCATCTGCCTGACATATTGCAAATGGTTTTTCTTATAATTTTCTTTTGAAAGTTATTCATTCGTTTATAGATTTTTAAAATTTTATGTGATTAAACCTATTAATCTTTTCCTTATGTTATCTTTTCCTGTAATTGTCTTCAGAGAGGCCATTACTTCTCTTCAGTCACAATTGAGGAAATTTGCATATTTGAGATTTCTAGTTTCACAGACCTGATGATTCATACACTGGCTTCCTTGATCAAATTGTTTTGTCTTTTGTCCTCTCCATATTCCTGATGTGTGATATGTCTAAGTCTATTGTCTTCCTTAGAGTTTTGCAGATCAGAGGGAGTCTGTCTTAGTGTAAACCCAGTACTACAAACTTTATTTGTTTTGATGATGAAAGTCTTTCTGCACAAGGTTTCTCAATATCGGCTGGTTTCACAGATGTGCTTCTATAGTTTCACAGGACCCCCATGCTTATTAGAAAGACCCTGTGCTTGGTTAGACGCTCTGCTGTCGCTCTTCTAACATTTTGAATAGTTGCAACTACATTTGTCTTGTGCATTGGGCCCTGAAAGTTAAACAGTTGGCCCTGCTCAGGGGTTCTACCACAGGCCATCCTGGTTGGGAGCAGTCCTATGTGTTATTAAGTGATTACCAGCATCCCTGGCCTTAGCTACTCAATGCCATAGCAGCGCCTCCCTTCCCATTGTGGTAACCAAGCATGGCTCCAGACATAGCCAGGTGTCTCCTGGGGGACTGTGTTGCCCCCTCTGAGAACCACTGGGATGGGGAGATCCCTTCAGTCTCCCCACAGTGAGCCTCTATCTCTAGTACTTGCCACTCAATAGAAGGGTGGGGATATGGGACTGGTGGGGGCCCCTAGGATTTTGGCTTTCTGCTGTAATAGCAGCAGACTGCTTTCCTAGGAAGAATTTGCAATTCAGGGACCCCATTTCTTCTTTACATTTAATCTCATCCCTGCTATGTATAGAAAGAATTTTTAGAAATCCGTGCCAAATGGCCATATTCGTGCCACTGATTTCTTTAAGCCTAGGAATTCTTTCTTTTTAGAGGATGCTCTTCCATTATATTTTCTACTACCTGATTCCCCTCAGTGCTTAGGTTTCTGAAATTCAAAGATCTAAATATTTCAAAGACAAAAGCAAGAGGAAGATTCCTTGTCTTCTTCTTCTGTTTAACCACCCTTTGATAGGGACTGCTGATCTGTCCAGAAAAGGGAAAGACTACAGGTCAAAGAGCAGACAATTATTTTCTTAAGTTCTGGAGGCAAGAAATTCAAGGCCAAGGTGGTAGCATAGTGTTTTTTTCTGAGGTCTTCTCTCCTTGTAGATGATGTAGTTGACCATCTTCTCTCTATTCTCACACAGTCTCTTTCTCATGTGACTGGGTCCAAAACTCCTCTTTTAATAAGGACACCAGTCATGTTGGATGAGGTCCCACCCCAATGACTTCATAATTACCTCTTCAGATATCCTGTCTCCAAATAGTCTCATTTTGAAATACGGGAGGTTAGACCCTCAACATATGAATTTGAGGGGAGGGAGACATACTTCAACCCATAACACAAGGAAAAGGGGAGGATGTGGTTTATTTAAGGCTGAGATTTTTGTTCTGGTGGGTGTAGGGAAATGAGCAAGGTGTAGTGTGGTAAGGACATTTATTATCAAGAAAATCACAGAAATAAGGACCCTGAGAATGTACTCTGAGAGAGAAATTAAGGTGTGGGGAAGACTCTGAAAGTCAGGGGTATGGTGTAGGAGCCAGTGACAGGATGTCTTGGTGAGGTCACAAAGGTATGGAGGGAATAGGTGAACAGACAAGTTAGCGGACTAGGAAGCTGTGGTTGAAGATGGATGATGATATTAGTGATTTCAGAGGTCATTTTAATACCTTCCCTGGTATATATTTCCATGAGTGACTTATCTCTTTATAAAACATAGACATGACTGTCCTTTTCAAAACTTCCAGAATGTGCGGTCTTTACCACAATGCTGATCCGCGGTATTGCCTCTAACCTCTGTGAAAGCTGCACAGGTTGCACTGCCTTTATTTGCGGTAACAGGAGATCATTCAGACTAGGCTATAGAAAATGAAAAGGATATTTATTATAAGAATTCCAAGATATAAAATAGAGCCAGACCTCTCAAAAGGCTAGAATAGGAACGAGGCTCTGCAGATATGAGTGACCAGAACCAATAGTTAGAAAGCCCCTGAGATCCTGGATGGGTGCTCTCTTCTCTCTTCTTGAAGCCACTGGCTCTTTCTGGGTGTCAGCTTTAAAGGAGACCACGCAGCCTAGCAGACTGCCTGCCAGGTGAGAGTAGGATCAACCTCATGTTAGTCTTAGAGCTTGCAAATCCTCTGCCCAAGTAGAAATCAGAGATTTGCCATCATCTGTGTCCTGATTCCATACCCAGGTGTCCAGGACAGATGCAACTATCATCCAAGTTGGACACTGACTGGCTGCTGTGGGATATACTGCAATTCCCCAAATCCATTTGAAGAATTTCCTGTCTTTTACATTTACCATTAATTGCCAATGTAAAAAATAAAATACCATATTGTATTAGAAACAAAACTGTAATAGAAACAAAAAGCACACACTTTTGTTTCTATTGATACCTTGGTGAAACTCAGTTATCTACTGAAGGAATCAGGTGTAAAGTACCCAAAAGTAGATTTTAGTATAAAAATCATTGGAGATGCTACATTTAGCAATGTTTTGATTTCATCCATGTCTTTGATAATTTTAGTTCTTAAACTAATCTGTAGGAACCCCTTTCCAGAATTAATATGCTCTGTGTTCTGGGCTGACTTGTGAATTTGATCTCATTTAATTGTGAAGACAACGAAATTACTACTCTCCACATAACAGAGGAGGAAATCTTTTGCAAACTGTGGAGCCAATGATCAGAGCTAGCACTGGAACTAAGTTTTGGATTCAGAAGATACCTTTTTTTTTTTAAAGATTTATTTATTTGTGCATACAAGCACTGGGGTACAGGCCAGAGATGTGGGGGGTGAGAGGATTCACCAGAGACAGAGCGGGGAGCAGAACAGGCAGATCAATGGAAGTACACTGCTGAGGGGAGCAGCGGGCACAGCAGGAGAGGTCTGCCACACCATGTGGGTCTCCTCCCTGGCCAGCAGCAGGGATCGAACTCGTGCTGCAGTGGCTGTGGTTTGCTTCATAGTGTGTTGCTTAACCCACTGCGCCACCAGGGAGGCCCCCAGAAGATACCTTTATAAACTGGGAAAGGAATGAGGGAAACTGAGTGTTAGTTTTCTCTTCTTTAAGGTGAATCATGGAGATTAAAGTGTAAGGTTGGTGTATTTCATACCTGCAAAAGTCCCTATTGGCACTTTCAAGGCAGAGTTAAGTGGGTGATCAACAATATCCCTCTTTTTGCCTGGCCCTGAGTCTAAAATTAAGGAGTGAGGGCAAATGGGGAGACAGCTTAGTGGAAGACAGATGGACCCACTGGTGTCAGACTGAGTCACCCACGTGGTGGTGGGACTTGCCTGTTAAGATTTCACTGTGTGTTGGTAGCAGAGAAGTTGTCCATCCTGCCACTCGCTTCCCAGAGGAGAAAGGGCATTTTTGCTGAATGTGACAGTCAGCAAATCACTCCACTTCCCTCAAGTTCAGAAAGCGAAGGATGCGAGAGGGGCCATGAATGGTCACTTCCCGCCCCTGGAAAGGAAGCCAGCACGGAGGGGATCAGCTGACTCCTGAGAGAATCCAGAGGGTGGTTGACAGTGAATATCAGCTAAAAGCAGGACAGGGAGTTCCGCCCCTCTTCCCATCAGCACCGGGGCACCAACCCAGGTCACACTCCACCCTCTTCTGACCTCATGGCATGGCGGGTGCAGTTTTTGTCCAGGCTCCTTGCTCCTTGCTTGCCATGTCATTCGAGCTGAGAACCACAAGCTTCTGTTTTGCCGTGTTTCGTTGTGTGTCACAGCTTTTCTCCACACATGGAGGGATCTCTTCCTCCTTTTCATCCCACAGATTCCTACGTCTGGCCACTCTGATCACACCTCACTTCGTCTGTGGCTAGCCAACAATGAACTTGAATTTTGTACCCAGAGATTTCAGAAAGTGGCTAAGGGGATGTCTTGATTTGCAAAGCTGTTTCTTTCTTATTAAGTGGGGACCCAGCCTCAGACATCAGAAAATGATGCATTCACCTTGATTCCCTCTTTCCCCTTTTCTTCTACCTTCAGTTCAGCAGCGAGTTCTGTCTTTTTTTTAGCTCTCAACTATATCCCTACTTGCTTTGCATCTGTATGAACAAATGTTTTTTTATAAACGATTTATTTTTATTTACTTATGCATGGAAGAAAAGGGTTTAGGCCAGGGGTGGGGGTGATGAGAGAATTCACCAGAGACAGTGGGGAGACGAACAGGCAGATCTACTGAAATACGCTGCTGAGGGGAGCAGCAAGTATGTGGGTCAGCTCCCAGACTGGGGGTCGAACTCATGCTGCAGTGACTGGGGTAGTTTGCTAGCACTGAGACTTTAACCCCTGCACTACCAGGGAGGCCCTGTGTGATCAAGTTTAATCCCTGGCTGTTTCATGTTCCTTTCTCACTCTGGGTACAGTGACTGTCTTTCTCTTGGACTCCCCTTCTGACTTCCTTCTTCATACAGTGATTTTCAGGATTTGCTAGGGTTCTGTGTATGAACTTGGTGGGTTTCCATGCACTTGGGATCAATTCCAAACTCCATTCCATGGTTTCTGGGGTTTTCTTTGCTGGTTTCTCAGCCCATGCCTACTATTCTCCACTTGTTCCCTCTCTGCACCTTCCTCTTAGTCATTGCATATTTTGGGGCAACTCCTTTTTTTAATTTTCCAACCTTGTCACGTCTTCATAGAGAAACACCCCTTTACCACTATGGCAAGATTGCTTTCCTTCCAGGGACTCCCCATCAACTCACTACATCGCTGTTCCACTTGCCACTCTCTGAAATAATCATACTTGCTTACTTGCCTCTCACCTAAGGTCTTGATTTGCCTGCAGACTGTAAATTCCACATGGACCTGGGCCTCTTCTGTCATATGCTTTGCTCCATCTTCAGTGATAGAATCACATTCGGCACATAGGAGGTGCTCTAAACTGAATGTTGAATGAATACATGCATGATATGTGTGAATGAAGGCATGGTTAGGGTTTTAGTGACCCTCTATAGTCACATGCTTCTTTTCCTCTTAGGTCTTGTTTATTGTATGTTCTAAGAAGAACAGCCTCCTCCATAGTTCTTCCACTCCTTAGTAAGCAGGGTTGGTCCTCACATCTTCAGATATTATCTAAATGTCCTCACTATTAAGCCTTAGTAAAGAAAGTTTGTTCTCAAATGTATTAAGCAGTAAATGTATGAGGCAGTAAAGGCAAGAAGACCTGGTGTGAACAGAAACGCCCAGGCTGGATTTAGAGATATGGGCCTCCCACTGGCTAAGAGCATCCACATCGATGCCTCTGGGAAGGTGTCAGTTCATTTTGATGTAATTGAAAAGCACACAATGGCAGGGACTTTATATTTCCCTGTAATTCTGCTGACTTTGCCGTTTTAGCAAAAAATAATTTATTCTAATGTGATTTGCATTGCATAAAATTATAATAAATGTTTTTAAGAACAAGGTGCTGTATATTTATGAAATCGTTTTGTTTATATGAGGAAGAGGTTTAAAATGTATTGGCATGTATTCTCCACAAACACTTATATGCAAAGCTATATACTCTGCAGCCTTGACATTAACATATATTATTTGCATAAACCATAAACAGTGGGCAATTTCTTTGTCAAACAAAAAGTACTGATTACCTTAGAAAGGATATTAATATCTTTCCTTTATCCATATTTTTAAATTTTGCTGACTGTATTTTGATGATCATCCATCTTGTCTGGTAGCACAATCTGTAGCAAAGGCTCCCTCAGTATCTCCCAAAACAAAAAACAAGATACAGAAAAGGCAACGGCCCCTGAATGTGAATGGCCGGTGGTGCAGTCCTCCCGACTGACTGCGCAGACTTTTTTCAGCTGAAGTTCACAGCTATGTGACCTGGGCACCCGCCAAGTGGAGGTCTGATTGACAGAAGGGTGTGGGCAAATATATTTTTAAATTAAATTTCATGTTGATTTTCAGCCCTCCTTAACAGCTCTCTACTTGGAGTTTTGGTCCACTGAACCTAGCTAGTTTCCTCTGGGGGAAAAAAAAATAGGTTGTTCAAATAATTCTCTGTGTGTTTCCTTTTAATAGCCTGAGATCCTTGGGACATATTTCAGCTGAATTAATAGTAGCAATGCTGAGGTTGCATCCCCCTCACCCAAAGTTGGGTTCTCTGTTGCACAAGAAGTGAGATGGCTGATAACTGTCTGATTGTAAAATTAAAAAAAAATTAAAAATTGGAAAGGATGTTGACCTTGGAGTCAACCAAGTCTGGATTTCATTGGTCATGTGAATTAGATCAAATTAATTCACTTCCCTAGCCCTTTACTTCATCCATTAAATGGGAGAATTATAGTAAAGTTAACATTTATGCAATGTGGGGGGTTGGAATAGCCAGCTCTCCTCCCACCCTTACAGTGGAAAATTTGTTTATAACTGACTCTCCCCCAAATTTAGCTACTCAAACCTGCTGTTGGCCCACCTGATAACATTAGAATGTGACCAATATGTATTTATGTGTCTCATACTATATCCTTAGAATAAAGGAGCTAGGGAAAAGAAAATGTTATTAATAAAATCATAAAGAAGAGAAAATACATTTAGATTACTGGCCTGCATCAATACTGTTAGTCTGTGTCATCTGTTTGGACCCAGGCAGTATAAACCTGTGTTGTTCAAGGGTCATTTGATCCTAACTGTCATGGATTATAATGAAGGCTAAACAAAGTAATCCATATACGGTTCCTACAACAGTGCCTGATACACAGTAAGCACTCAATAACTTTAACTGTTGTTGTTACTATTATTACTATGTGAACAGGAGATAATGGTGCCTGAAGCACAGACTTCTGTGAAAATTAAAGGGGATCAAGTGCCTGATATTTATCTATTTTGGATAAGCACAGCAGATTATTAGGTTAAAGGGCATAATTTGAGGTCCAAGGATATTCATAAGTAGAGTCACCAAGCATGGTCCTTTCACAGAAGATATTTTAGTTCTTGCCTTACAGACATGAACTTTCTCCAGCCCCAGGATAAGAATGCTGTGGCTGACCCTCGAGACCTGAGGGTCACCCATTTGTAACCAGCTTTGCAGGAAGTGCTGTGTGCTAGGTTCTGATGAAACAAAAAGGTACAAAAAGCTTACTGTCTCTGGAAGAATAATTAGTGATTTTGAAAAAAGTGACAGAGATGTTTTTCCAGGGTGGATGAGAACTTGGAGAGTGGGGATTCCTAGGCATTGCCAACCCAATAGTTTGAGAAAACGATTTGGCAACATCTAGCAGAGGTGAAGTTTGAAAGACCACTTTCCTTCTGAAATATAGCCTAGAGCAGTAGTTCTCAAAGTATGGCCCCTGAAAAAGTCCATCTTGTTAAAAGCGCATCTGTACTTGCAACTTGTCTTAGACTTAACTGATTTTTTCTTACTCCTTTTGGTCAAGAGGACCGACCGCAGACTTACCGAATCAGAAACTCTGGGGAAGGGGCTCAACCACCTTTGTTTTAAGAAGCCCTCTCATCTGCACACCCCATGTTCTGTGCAGCATTATCACAATAGTAAAGAGTTTGAAACAACCTAAGTGCTCATCTATAGGTGATTGGGATAGAGATGTGGTACGTATACACAATGGAATACTGTTCAGCTTCAGAAAGATGAAATCCTAAAACCCATGGTTGTAGAGGGTGTTATGCTTAGTGAAATAAACTACATGTAGAAAGACAAATACCATATAACTCATAGGTGCTACCTCAAGAAACTGACTAAACATGAATTTATGAACTAAATAAACTTCAAGGCAATAAAACCAACTTAGTAGTTACCAAAAGAGCAGAGAGAAGTGTAATTTGGTAATAGGGGTCATTTGTATGGCAATAGATAGGACTGAATGTTAAAACTTCTCTGTTAAAAAGAGAAGTTAGTATGTATGGTATATAACATGCAGATATATAATGATGCACACCTGAAATTCAATTAGTTATAACACAGTGCTGCTTCAATCAAAAAAGTATTATTCAGGGAAAAGAAACCCTCTAGGTGATGTTGATGGGCTCTCAAGTTTTAACACTACTGGCCTGAAGAAACTGTCATCAAGGTACAAAGGAAATGGGTGAGGGAGTGTTGGAATTGGAATTGATCTAAACATTCATCAGCAGTGAATCATTATATGCTCCTAACAAGTTAATCTATTAAGTACTGAACAAGGTAATATGCAATGATGGTTGCATCTCAAAAAACGTAGTGTTGAGAGAGAAAAGTTGCCTAAGAATACGTGCAGTATGTCTCCATTTATTTTATAATTTTAAATTTGCCAAATTATATAGGTGTGTAAATAGTTTTGTGTTATTTAGGGACAGATAGATTTGTAGAAAAATGAGGAGAAAGGGAAAGGAACATGATAGGAGACACTATGCAAGGGATTTCATTACTGTTAGCAAGATTTAATTCCTTCAACTGAGTGATGGGTATATTGGTTTTCATTATATTGCTCTTTATATTTGTTTGAATGTCTAAAATACATCATCATTGACTAATGTTAAAAAGAGACTTTCCTAAAATATGACTCTTAGTCTCCAGGGTAGCTTCCTTTTCCCCATCTTTCTTTGAATATCAAAACTCCCAAGCACTTGCTAAACAGTTCTCACCAGAGGACTCGCTGGGCAAATATTGCCTTGTGCTATCAGCCAGCTCTGTTCTATGCTTGAGCCAGAGGGCAGCTGGTTTTTGTTTTTTTTCTGGTTTCATATTTGTAGAATCTTTATATATTTCAAAGTATTGTCTCACACATTTCATCCTGAAAATAGCTCTGTGAGTGAGCATGTATATTATTATTCCTCAATTGACAGATGATGGAAAAAAAGAAAAACCCAGTTAGCTAATGTTGAGCATGTTGAGCACCCTACCAAGTGCCATCTATGGAGAGAAGTGCTTTAGACACCTGTGTTCCTGTGGCCGTCAGAGCCACTCCACTTGACAGATGAGGAAACTGAGCAATAGAGAGATTAAAAGAACTTGCGCAAGTCCAGTAAACACAGGGCTAGAAGCCAATATCGGATCTGCATGAAGGGCAAGACCTGGCTTCATTGACTCTTCATTGTTGCCACTAGAGGAGAGAGTGATTCTGTAACTGGCTTAGGGCTGATTTGGTTGGAAGCAGCTCCGCACAGTCTTTCTTATGCCAAGGGTGACCCACGCTCTTCTTGTTTTTGTTTTCATCCTCTATGTAAGTCAAGCTTCTTGACAGCAAGTTCCAGAAATGGATGCTGGCTCATTTCAGTAGAAGAGAATTTAGTGGAAAAAATCTCAAGGAGATGAAGGATTTGGAAAGGATGATTGGAAGTAATGGAAATGGACAGGACTTTCTAGAACCTGGACAGCAAAAGCCACATCTAGACCAGGAAGAGGCAAGTGCTCATCTTTCCTTCTGTGCTGGGATATAGTCATTCTAAATTACCCACCTTCCCTCACCTCGCCCCCTCAGGATGTTATTAAGAAGGGGTGAATGGATGCTGGGGAGGCAGTCAGTATGGCAGAAATGGAGACAGGAAGTTCATATCCCTAACAGGCAGTTACATTAAACAAGGGGAGAAAGAAATAAATACATCTTTGCTGCCTGGCATCCCCCAATGGGTAATTAAAATGATGCCACTGCTGTTTTTACTACATTCAAAAGTGTTTTAATTTGTATTTAGCCAGAGGCTTTCCAGCAACAGGAACATTTTTACAAATCTAACAAATAATTATAAATAAATAAAGTCTCCACTTCTGCTATTTGGGGGAACGTTTCCTTCAGGTAACACATTTATAAATCCACCTGTTTGACAATATGGAGCTAAAATAACAGTAGAGCTTGAACTGGTTGCTTAAATGACAGTTGAAATGGTGTATTTGTCAGCATTGAAATGAAAAACAATATCATGCAGGGAGGTAATCTAGTCCCAAAGGCACCATGGACTGTAAATGCTAAATTATAATAGACCTAGAATATAACCTTGCATAATTCTTGAATAAAGGGTATGCGGAGCAGAAAACTCAAGGTAGCACAATTTCAGATGAAAAGGAGCCTAGGCAGTTTATAGTTAAGGTGACTTCGAGATTGTAGATATCATCTCCAGGTCCTCCCCCAAATCTGTTATCTTTATCAGGAATACTGATGATGATGGTGATAATAATAATAATAATAATAGCCTTTTAATCAGTAGTTGCTACTAGGAGGCTATGTGCCTACACTCCCTCTCAGGCACAACTCTTGGGTCAGTAAGAACTGATGCAGATCATGCTTGGAGTTCTAGTCTTCAGTTCTTGGGTGATTGCAAGTGGAGCTTAGTTGATAGCAGATTTCTTTCCTGAGTATTATCACTGATCTTATTTTGAGGACTGGGGCCAGCTAAGATAGTTCCAGTGCAGAATACCACCGAGTCAAAAGCTCATTGGATGCTGTCCAACTCATTCATATTCAGAGAAGATGCATGTGGAACCCCCCTCCAGATGTGAACATTTATCCATATCTTGCTTTCCTTTCCTTCTGAAGGACCAAGATCCTCCTTTGTAGACAAACTGGCAGCCTATATCCTCAAGAGGAAATAGGTTTTCTTTTTTTTTAAGATTTATTTATTTATGCACACAAAGCTGGGGTACAGGCCAGAGAGGATTCACCACAGACAGAGCAGGGAGCAGAACAGGCAGATCAACTGAAATACACTGCTGAGGGGAGCAGCAGGCAGCAGGCGAGGCAGGAGAGGTCTGCTGCGCCATGCGGGTCTCCTCCCTGGCCAGGGATCGAACTCTGGCCTGCTGTGCCATGGATGCTTCACAGTGCATCACTCAACCTGCTGCACCACTGGAGAGGCCCCAGGAAATAGGTTTTCAATAAGGAGTTTGTGGGAAAATGTCCTCTTTCTCGGTATTTTCCAGGAACTTTAAAGAAACAGATCTTCTTACAAATGACTGGAAGTACAGCAGAGGAAGGGAGAGCCTCTCTCTTGTCAAATATGCAGTTTAAAAAACGAATGTCTCCCTGTGGGGGAGGGCTCAGTGTCTGCCTCCATGTGTCTGAGGGGCACGTGGATCCCAACCAGGACAGCCCCTCGCATGGTGTATGTTAGGGCGGGATTCCTTCTTTGTAACAATCATCAAGGAAATATGGACAAATCCTGTTTACAATGCAATCATAGATTTTACACTATAAAGAAGTCCTGTTGTAAATGGAATACTTATTTTTGATCTCAAGTCACTGCTTGGGTGCTGGTAAAGAGCACGGTGCTGGTAAGGAGCGGGAATGCTGGAGCCAGTCGCCTGGGTTATCATACCAGTTCTGTAGCATTGTACCTAGAAAAGTGTGCTTTGTTTCCCAGATACTAATAGAATGAGATGCTAGTAGAGGAGTAAGTTTGAATAGTGTAGTGTAAGTAGTCAATGGACAGTAACCACTACTTCCATGTTTTAAGTATGTCAAATTTGCTAAAAGCTGTCTGAGTTTTATTGGAAGTGTTTTGCAGGCTTCTTATCTTACGTAGTCTTCCCCGAAATCCTCATCTGACCTGCATCACTCTCTTTATTGCTTCCCCTTTATTTCTTTCAGCATTTACTGTGTACCTGCCATTTTTCAGACACATGTAGCTGGTTTAACAAAGGCAAAGAAAATGGTTTCCGCTCTCAGGGAATCCACAGTCTGATAGCTGGAAACCAATGAGTATATGATTGTGGTTCATATTTGCAGTTCATTCTTTTATCTCTCTGTTTACTGGTAAAAATTCCTCAGCATGCCTTTCACTCCAGTCTTTGGATAATTGTCCATTGTCCTCAACTGGCTATTGAAGAACCTTGATCCCCTTTTTGCTCATGCTGCTTCTTTACAACACCAGCACCTTCTAGGTCTTTCTAGGTCTTTGCCCGCTCTTGAACACTAGACTGGGCTTGTATCTTTCTAGAGGAACTAGAAGAGGTCCAGCTCTCTGAGAAGGCACTTAATCACAAGTCACTGGGTAGCTTTAAAGTAAGGCCAGGAAATGAAAATAAGGAGGCCCTTTGGGTTGTCCTTTTTTATTATTCTCAGTACGAAGTTAAGGATCCCTTGAGGAGTGGGAGGTGCCACTGGAGAATTCTCTCTTGTGATTTGCCTTCCATGCCACTAGGTGTCACTGTTCTACATAAATAAAATGGAACCAAATTGGCCTTGGCACTGAAATTTGGCCTTTTGGATCTGGCAGGTTGAGGGACCTCCTCATTTTGAAGTAACCACCAGTGCCACCTCAAGACTGGCTGCAGTGCAGACCCAACTCTGCATAGAGAGCCTTTGAAGTTAAAGTGTCTGACACATGCAAATCCAATACTCTGTGTGTATCTTCTTTGGTATTGATCCTTTTAAAACAGATCTTTAAAGATTAACTTCTTGGAACAAAGATAACGTATTTATGGAATGTATAATTTATGTATCTATTTGGGAAGAAATATCTAGTTGAATCAAGACATCATATAGAAAGCAAAGAAAATCTCACCAGACTATTTGCCCTTCAACCAGTGACCTTTCTCTCTGTGAGAGACATTATCTACCTGAGCCTTCCAGTTTTGCAGTTTTTTCCCCCCAGAATTTTCGACCTTCGGGATTATTAATAGTGCTTTCTCAGCAATTATAAGGGGTCATCAGCAAAATAATGTCCTTCACAAATGCACATACACAAATGCACAGAATTATCGAGGCAGTGATTTCTGATGCAGGAGAGCCCCTCCTTGAGTTACCGGCATGGTCTTTCTTCTTTCCGGTGGGAGGGTAATGTGTTAGATTCTAGTGTTTATTAAAACACAGGGGCATCCTTAGAACTGCAGTGGGCATGAACTATTACCCTTCACTTTTTAGTCTATGATAAATTGGTTGAGTGAGGATCTAAAATGTCAGTTGTAAGAGGCCCTAGTCAGCATTTTCTGCCCTTGTCTTGTCTCTTTGGAAGAACATCTAATTTTATTGGGAAAGTAATGATCGCAAAGCCAACAAACACTCAGAACTTTATGTAGCATTGGATGTAGGGGCTCAAATTTAAGGCAGGTCCCGGCCTTTGTGAGGAAAGACAGTCACTACAGGATAAAAGGAGAAAAGTGTAGTCAAAGACGACACCAAATCCCAAATAGTTTCATTATGAAATATTCATCTTATAAGTTAATGATTAAGTCCTGAACGGCATGGTTGAGTTATGCCGCCCATCACATTTAATCAGTGGAATTGGAAGTCTTTTTTGGTTGCTCTCTACTTCAAACAATATACATCCATACATCCATACATCCATACATCCCTGTCCAGAATTCCTTAAGTCCCTCTCACATGAATTTACTAAAAAATGTTTCTGGGAAATCCTTTATTGTAAATAGTGGAAAGAAACATTGCTATTGCAGTAGAAATTTGAGATTGGTTTAGGATTCCTTTGAGTCATTTTAAGAAGTAATCTACCACAATCTAGAAATTCCCCCACATAGTAAGGGTCTGTGAAGTCAGCATGCTATATTGACTGTTACCCTAGAGATTGTTTTGATAGGTCCTATTAAATAACTTTCAGATTTTATTTTACTCCCAATATCAAATAAATTGTTGGTCATCATGTAACGTCTAGCCTAGCCAGTGCCTCCATGTAAATAGTACTTAGAGACTCTCACATTGTAATGATAAAGATAACGTAATGTCAGCTTCCTGGAATAGAAAAGTGATTTTTTCCATAAAGGGCATTTTTAAATGGGTCATTAACTCATTTTATGAGTACCTTAATGCTTTGAGCTTTGTGAGAAAATAATGTATCAACCTACTGGGTCCAAAATTGATTCAGAAAAGAATTTCATCACCTACAGAATATCCTCTTATAAGATATTACACATCCTAATAGCCTGGATCAAATAAATAATGCAGTAACTGCCACATGTAGGGGGACCTGTGTTCTCACCCCAATCCATAGGTCCTTCCATGGTCAAGTGGGTTTTTGCATAAGATAGAAGAATCTCATAGTTGTAGTCAATTATTTCATTATTAAATATTTTAATATTTAATAAAATATTTAATTATTTAAGTATTTAATTATTCTAACATTGTATTCCTTCACATTCCTTTAACTCAACACCAGGGTCCATTCCGTGTAGTGTCTGGTCTCATTAGATTCACCCTCACCAATGGGTCTGAACTGTCTTCTAGATTATGAGTTTCCAATGAAGGTGGTATAATTAGTCCCTTTGCCAATGGGCGGCACAGAGAATATTCGTTCAATATGTTTCTTCCATTGTTATCACTGAAAATATAGTCTTAAACCCAGAGCTGTCACAAAGAGGGTAGGATTATCCATAGATAAGCGTTCTAAACACAGTCTGCTGGGAGCTTATAATCAGCACAAACTGTAATGGCCATAGAAGAACTTGATCTACAGATGGCTTTCTGTTGGAGCACTCAGTGCCACCTGGCTCTCTGGGGTTGAGCCCAGCCCCACCATTATATGATACCATATTGTGACGTGTTGGAACAAATGTGGGAAGTCAGTGGCTCCTTGACATTTTAGACTGTTGGTCGTATGGCAGGTCCAGCTGCCGGCGACACCCTTTTCCCATGGGCTCCGAAGTGGCTTGCAAGGGGTTGCCTTTTGTTGAAGAAAAGGTCACTGCAAGGAGTCCTGAAGCTTTGGCTTAAGTTTGGGGATTACATACGACACACTGAACCAGTTCTTTTAGGTGGCGTGAAACACTTGTAGTATTGATGCAACAATTTCACACTAGAATATTGGTTTATGTTAAAATAAATTTCATCAGCTGATATACAGAAACAATGTAGGACTTTTTCTATCTGCTCCTAAAACACTTCCTGTAGATTTTGATTATTGTAAAGTATCACACTGTACTGTGATCTTTCTCTCCCTGCCCCCCATCCCATCCCTGTGGGCTGTGATGATTTTGAAGGAAGAAAATATGGCTTTTTCATCATTTTATTTCCAGAATCAAGGACCTAGACTGGTATATTGTGATGGTAGATACCCAGTAAATTAATTAAATGAACAATGAAACCATTCTTTGTGTTTGTACTTTATGAATACCGTTACCAGGAAGTCGTTGAAATATGGTTCCACCACCGCCTAGAATATTCAGGGGGAAATAACTCTTTTTAACTCTAGGGCACTCTGTTTTCTTAAAGAGTGTAAGAGACTGTGATTACAATGGCTCACTGCTTACCAGCAATGTGGTCTTGAATCGGTTATGTTGACCATGTAAAGTTTCTTCACCTATAAAATGGGTCTGCTAATAGTATCTACCTCAGAGGTAGTGGACTTTGTCAAAGTAGGCCTATAAAGGAGATGTGTAAAATTAATTTACTGGAGAACTCGTCTTAGTATAAATGCACTTCCCCAGCATAACTGCATTCATTGTTCTTGAATACCATTGTCTGCTTGGAAACAAGTGATTGTTCTGCTTGTTGGTTGCTACCTATGAATGACCCCAGAGTTTGGTGGATTTAGGCAATGATTGGTTATTTTTCTCACAGTGGGGTAATGAAGCTCAACAGACAGTTCTGGTTTGTGGTCTCTGAAGAGTTTTCAGATGGTGGCTGCGTCTGAAGACTGGCCTGGGATCACTTCCTCTGCTGGTCACGAGGCTGGCCACCAGCTGGGAGCATCCAGTGACGCTCCTCCACGTGACCTCTCTATATGGCTCTGGGTTTCCATGGTGTAGAAGTCAGGACATTTGCCCTTTTACAGACATGGTAGCTAATTCCCCAGACGGAGCAACCCTAAGAGCGAGCATTCCAAAGGACGCAATGGAAGCTGCAGGTTGATTACCTGTCACTGTTGAGGCTCAGATGCCTCCCTTCTCTGTGGCTTTGCTTTCTGTGGTTTTTAACCTGATGTCAACTGTGGTCCAAAAATAATAAGATACTTAGAGAGAGAAAGTTAACACTTACATAACCTTTACTATATTATGTTGTTGTAATTGTCCAATTTTACTATTATTGTTAATCTCTTACTGTGCCTAAGTTATTCATTAAACTTGATCAGAGGTATCTATGTACACTAAGCTTTCACTTACAGTCATCAATAACTTCTTGGAAATTTTGACTTAAAGCAAAATGACCAATAATGAGACAATTTTACCACAAGCTAGTTGAATTAAAACAAAATCAAATTCCTGGCTTATTTCTGGTCACAAAGATGTCTCCAAACTTCTAAGTGAAGACCCCAGATGCTTCTAATATTAAAGTCATTTTATTCATCATTCATTTTCCACCCAAATTTTTCCAGTTCAGGGTCAGAGAAGGCTGGAGCCAATCCCAGCAGCTCAGGGTAAAAGATAGATCCAAGCCTGGACAGGAAGCCCTTCGATCACAAGGCACACACATACACGCTCTCTCTCTCATTCTCTCTCTCTCTCTCTCTCTCTCTCTCTCTCTCTCTCTCTCTCTCTCTCACACACACACACACACACACACACTCATTCTGACTGGGATAACTGAGACAACTGATGAATCTTTGGGAGGAAACTGGGTATCCAGCGAAAACCCTCACAGACATGGGGAAAACATGCAGACACTACACAGACAGGAACCTGGGCCAGGAATCAATTTATTTTCTGATCAACATTTTTAACAAAATGATTTTGAAATAAGCGATGTTATTTGAGGACTTGCTGTATAGGAAATGAACAGAATATATCAGTCCTGGCACTGTCTGAGGTTTCAGACCACTGGGGATCTTGGGATGTGTTCTCTCCCCCAGATAAGAGGGGAGGATACTGAATTCTCTTGGTCAGAATTAAATCCTATGCCCATCTAGATTGGAAGTGGGGGCTCTATTAAGGGTGAATAATGAGAGGCATGGTTTGCTGGGGGAAAGGGGTCTTCGCTGTCTTTGGAGACGAACTAGCAAGGTGAGCTCAGCTCCTCTAGCCAAAGTCTGGAACTAAACATGGGGGGGGTGGGATCTGTCTAATAATTATTTACATTTAACAACTGTAATCAACTTCAATCTTTTAATCAGGGCTATTAATGAGTCCTGTTACACATATGGCTGCAGCCTGCCACATCGCATGTAGATTCTGTGATTATCATTCAAATCTGGGACTGCCTTATTATTTGAAGAGTCAGGATTGCCTTGATGCAAGTGATCTGTTATGACACTGCTTGAACTTCATACTTTTGGGTTTTGAATGACTTCCCTCCAATTGACCCAGCCTCCAAAGTCTGTAACCTGGATTCTTAACAGTATTTTGCCTCAATTTAAGCTTTCTATCGGTATTCCTGAGCTCATCTACAACTGAGTTCAAGGAATGATTCACAGCTGCCGAACAGACCTCTTCCCACCCTGATCTATCCTTATTCTCTCTGCATTTTTAACACCTTGGTGTCCATCCTCCAAAAAACATCTCTGCTCTGGCAAAGGTATATGTGTAATTTTGTTGCTCGTTAAACAAAGTAGAGATCATTCATTCATTCAACTAGAAATTTATGTTTGTTCAGGAATTACTTGCTAAGCCCAGTACACCTGAAATTGTATGTTATTTTGAATCAACAAGTTTGGTCAGTGTATGCCACTGCCCTCAGTCTTTTCCCTTGCTCCCTGGGACGGTTCTCTTAGCCATTTCCTGGAATATGCCCGTATTTATGCCGATAGTCTTAAATGTGCCCATAGTCTGTACAGTTTTTTGATACTATATATAACCAAACAGTAATCCTTCTCGAACATATATCTGAGAATGTACACAGCATTTTCTCCTATAACATAGAGTCTAAAAAGTGGAAATGCTGAGTCAAAGGGGAGGCCCATTTAAAATGTAGATGAAACGATGCTGTAGAACTTTCAGGATATCTGTGCTGAGGGAGAGCCTGTGATCCTGGTGGTTCCCTCCACCCTGGCAAGTTAGGACATTGTATATCTTTAGTTTTTGTCAGTCTGAAGGCCGAAAAATGCTGGGTTGGTGTCTAATTTGTCATTTCTTACAAGTTTATTCTTAGAGGTTTCGTGCACATTTGTTAGTTTCTCTTTTCCTCTAAATTATCTGTTCTGATTTTTTTGGCCTGTTTTTCTATTAGGTTGTTTATCTCGGTGATCCTGTTCTGTTGCTTTTATATTACTGATAGGATTTGCAAGGAACCAGCAACCAGTTAACAATGACTTTAACAAACGAGGGTTTATTTTTCTTACCCAGTGAGGAATCTAAATGGTTGAGGCTGTTGACATTAGCTCTGTGGTTCAGTCTTGCCCAAACTGGGGTCTTGTAAGTATCTGGGCTTTTTCTTCTTGACAATAAACTGGTATTGCCAGCATCATCTGTCTTCTTTTATCAGAAAGCTACAGCTTTCCCAGAATCTTCAAGGAAGTTTGTAATGGCTAGAGTGGAGGCAGGAAGAGTTGAAAGAAATTGATAAGTATTTTTTGGTTAGCTAACCCCTAATTTTTGCACTTTAGTGTTAACACCTTTTATTACTTGCCATAAATTAAGCTGTGTCCCTCTCCCCTAGTTTGTCCTAGTAACTTAATTACATTTGTAGTATATTCCAGTTCACATGAAATTGCATCTTAAAGGTGGTAAATTCTGTTATTACATTTGTTTATGATTTTAGTTTGCATTATAAAGATATTTTTCCATTTTCTAATATATTCATAGTTTTAGTTTTCTTGTTTCTTTAAGTATTGATCATGAATTTAATTTTATTTGTGACTTCAAGAAATATTTTTGCTCCCTGCATTGCCTCTGCAAATGGAGAGGTTTTTTTCCCCCTTTAAATGGGTAGGGAATTTATTTTAAATAATTTGTATTTTAGATACAGTTTTTATTATATTATTTTTATTAAGGTAACACTTGTTTATAACATCGTCCATAATTTTGGGGTTATAGGCTCATACTTCTAAAGATGTATGTTGTTTTTCTTATGTCGAAAAAGATCTAGATTATGGTTGAGTTTTCAATTCCCAAACTTTATTGAGGTATAATTAACACATAAAAATTGTATATATTAGGGTTTACAAATTGATATTTTGATGGGTGTGTACAATGTGAAGTAACACCACTATCAAACTAACATGTCCTTCACCTCACAACGCATAGATCTGCTATTTACTGCATTTCCCAGAACTCCTTCTTCCTACTTTCCTTAACATTTACCTTCTTAGTTTTGTCCTCTGGATAGTCACTTTTTCCAGCTTTATTTATTGAAGAAACTATCTTTTCTACATTGTATGTCGTGAAAAGCTAAGCTGTTTTTTTTTTCATTAATGTAGGCATTTATTCCTATAAACCTCTCATTTAATATTGCCTTGTTTGCATGTCATGAATATTGGTAGTTTGTATTTTTATTCATTTGCCTCTGTATATTTTGAAAATCCTCTTTTGAATCCTTCTTGGATTAAAGACTTGGATATAAGACTTGAAATCATAAAATGCATAGAAAACAGTTAATTCACTTCTGGATGTTGACAACAGATGTCTTTGGAGAGTCAGCTTCAGTGGCAAGGAAAACAAAAGCAAAAATAAATAAATGGGACTACATCAAACTATAAAGCTTTTGTACAGTGAAAGAAACAACTATAAAAATGAAAAGAAAACCTACTGACTAGGAGAAGGTATTTGTTCATCATATATCTGACAAAGGCTTGATAGCCAGAAACATAAAGAACTCATACAATTCAACAACAAAAAACAAACCAATAAAACAATATTTGAAGACACTTCTCCAATTAGATATACAGATGGCCATAAGGTACATGAAAAAATGTTCACCTTCCCTTATTATTAAAGAAAACACAAATCAGAACCATAATAGGATATCACCTCACACCTGTGAGGATGGCCTCTATCAAAAAGACTGAAAGCAATATGTGTGGGCCAGGGTAATGAAAAATGATCTGTTGTTCACTACTGGTGGACATATAATTGGGTGCAGTCTCTATGGAAAATAGCAAGGTGATTTAAATTAAATCTAGATATAAGATGGAAATGCATATGACCCAGCAATACCTCTCCTAGGTATTTTTCCAAAGAATTTGAAAACACTAATTGAAAAAGATATATCCACCCCCATTCATAACAGCGTTATTCATAATAGCTAAGACATGGAATAACCAGTTAGTGTCCATTGATGGATAACTGGATAAAGAAGTGGTGGTATATATACTCGGTGGAATACTACTCAGCTATTAAAAAGATGAAGTCTTGTCTTTTGTGACAACATGGGCTTACCTTGAAGCAATAAGTTAGAAATGGGAGAATAACTACAGGATTTATCTCATACGTGGAACATAAATAATGCAAATGAACTAAAACATCACAGCAAAATTGACTCTTAGACTTTGTGAAAAATGTAGAGGTTAGCAGAGAGGGAGGAGGATGAGAAGGGAGGAAAGGGTTGAGGTACTACAGAGACATTTTGTATTTTTTTCATTTGTCTTGACCATGGTTTTGAGCCTGGTAGTAGGGATAGCAGTAGAACCTTGGTGATGGCTGAGGGAGGTTCAAACACACACGGAGATGATATACCCTTAGAATTTATATTATAAATCAATGGCAAATCAATAATATTTTATTAAATAAAAAATCTTTTCCCATTATAAATTCTTATTGGTGTTTAGGGAGCTATTGATTTTTTTTTTGTGATTGGCTACCTTTATTCTTATTAATTGAAAAAATTAAAATGTCTCTAGCAGAGTTGATTTTTTAGGTCACTAATTAAACCATGCAAGTAATAATTGTGGCTTTCTTTATAAATTTAACTCTTCTCAGATTTTTTTTTCCTATTGACTTAGTGTAAGTCTAGAATATCCAGAAAAAAAGGGAATAATAACAGTGGTAATAAATTTAAATTGTAATCCTTTATTTTAGTTGGAATCCCTATAATGTTTCACTCATAAATGTGATGTTTGTAATACATGTGAAAAATATTCTTTATCAGATAAACATCAAATCTTGTTCTATTTCTAGGTGGCTGTGAATTTTTCTTGGGAATTCAGTTAGAGATTTACCAAAATTATTAGCCAGTATAGAGGCAACCATTGAAGGCTGCTTCTTTATTTCTTGAAAGTGGTTTGTTTTAGAAGTCCTAATGAGGAACCATTATAGTATTTGTAGGAAACATCCCTTTGGGATGTTGAATTGAAATCACTGATCTTGTTAAACGTTTGGCATTTATTTTATGTATGTTGAGTCTTTGTTTTTGGTGAAATACAGTTTGGTTTTATGTATCATTTTTATGTATGTCTTTGAGAATGATTCGGAAAGCTTTTCATCTTTCCCAGTGTTCTAAAATAGTCACAATAAAGTACAGATTAACTGTTACGAGACTGTTACTAGGACTTACCCATAAAACTATGTGAGTCTGGTGATTTGGGAGAGTTTAGGTATTGCTAATTTAAAAATTTTAATATTTCTCTGCTTTTTCTAAACCCGTTTTCAGTTTACTTTGGTAAGATGAAAATCCTTAATGGCACCCTGTTTAATTTAGATTTTCAGATTTATTGACATTAAATTATATGCCACATAAAACCTCACATTTGTAGTTATGCACCTTTTATCCTTCTTCAGTGTTATTTGTGCTCTATTCCTTGGTCAGTCTTGCTAGAGGTTTATTTTATTGCTCTTTTGCAGAGCAAGCTTTTAGTTTTATTGCTGTAGTCTCCTATTTTTCTTCTGTTTTCTTTTTCATTTATTCCTGTCTTTATCTTTGCTCATTCCTTCTTTTTATTCCTTCAGTTTTTTTTATTGTTGTTCTTTTTCAGCTTCAGAGTTGGGTATCTAGTCATTTATTTTCAATCTTCCTTGTTTTATAATACAAACATTTAAAGTTATACATTTTCCTGAGAGCACTACATTCTATAATTTAGATAGGTAGTGTTTTAGTTGTTCATGTCTAAGAAGGTTGTTATTTCAGTTGTACATTTCTATTAACCCAAGAGTTATTTAGAAAACAACTTTAAAAATCTCAAAATGGAGAATTTTGTTTTTTGGTTTTTTTTTTTGCTTTTTTTTTTTTTTTTTTTTGTTGAGCTGGTTAATCATTTCTNAGTTATTTAGAAAACAACTTTAAAAATCTCAAAATGGAGAATTTTGTTTTTTGGTTTTTTTTTTTGCTTTTTTTTTTTTTTTTATTTGTTGAGCTGGTTAATCATTTCTAAATTTACCACAGTAATGCATCTTTTAGATTTTGCCCTTTTTTGAATTTCATATGTTTATAGCTTAATAAAATTGACATTAAATTAGATTTAATGTCATTTTTAGATAATGTGTTTTGAAGGATGTGTATCTTCTAGGTACAAAATATACATATAAGTGTAGACCTGAGTATTTACATATGTATATAAGCACATATGTGAACTTCATTTACTTTTACTTGTTAATTGTCATGGAAATCCTTTCTATGATTTTCTTTTGATCTGTGAATATCTGATAAAGAAATGTATCATGATCTTGTTCAAAGTCTGAATGTTTTGGTGTATTTATTTTGAAATTTGGTTGTTTAATGCATAATTTTATGACTTTTGTAACTGCTTAGTTGATCATCTTTTACTAATAAAATAATCTCTTCTGTACCTTTCATTATATTTTTCTTTCACTTTTCATTATATTTTTTCAGTATTTAAATCACTTAGTCTATTTTCTATTTTTTTATATTATCTGACTGACATTTTGCTCTTTTTGTTTTAATTGTTTTGCATTACTGTGTTCCAGAACAATATCCTGTCATGCACATAGGTCATTTTCTGTTTTAAAACTCTCACTTGTGGCATCAGACATTTCGAAATTCTTTTTGGGCTGAAAGACCCCTATATCTTGGCAGCCTTGGCAGTTTCTACTTAGTCTTTGAAATGAAATTCAAACCTCACTTCCTATATGAAACCTTTCCAGAAATTTCTAATCCTGAAAATAAGTGTATCACTTTATTTCTAAGTCTCTCCATTACATCTAAATTGTAGCTCTTAACACATCCTGAGTAGCCACTTAACTAACTTTCTCCAGGATTCATGAAGAAGAAAACAAAATTCCTATTTCTTTGCTTCTTTAATCTCTCTGCTTGAAACACCTTCTCTCAGTTACTACAGCTCTTCTTGATTCTGCGCCCTCCCTCCACCCCTTAAGGCTTCTTGAGTCTTCTTAAAGTCTTCTTCAGAGGTCATGCCTGCTGTATACAGAAGGGTTTCAAAGTGAAGAAGGAGAAGGGAATTACCTATAGAAGCACAAAGACAAGAAAACACTGCCCTGTTTGGAGCTTTGCTAGTAGGTCACTGTGGCAGTTTTGCCTTAAGGAGGGAGTAGTATTAAATGATGAAGAAAAAGGAACAGATTTTCATGTGAAAGTAATCTTTTCCTACAAAGGGGCACTGAGTCTGTTGACTCATTGGGAAGTCTTTGAGATTCAACTTGGACCTTTTACCTAATAATTTCCCATTTCATACCATTTGACAGCTGGCAGTCCTTGGGCTTTAAAAAAAAAGTAGAACTTAACTTGGAGATACCACTCAAGATAAAGGTTGCCCAGGGAACTGAGACGTGGCCAGGAGTGGTGGCACTCATGAATAATGTAACACATTCCCATCCCTATCAGTTCCATTGGGAGTTGATGTTGTGAGCCTATTGTCCACACAGAGGCCTGGCAGGTTGGGCATCTTGCCCAGATTGTTTTATTTTGTGTTTATTATTTGCTCACTGTCCCTTATTCCATAGAGGAGGGCGAGTTGTGAATGGCTGTCATCACTGTGTCCCTTGTTCCTACCTCCATGGACATTAATCCTTATGATGTTACAGAGTGGACTCTGAGCTGAGAGCCTCCATTTCCCTCTGCCATATAGTGCCAGCTCGCATCGTCTCTGTCGGATGTCCGCTCCTGCCATCTTATGACCTTCTCTTTCTTCTCAAATGACTTGTGGTTACTTCTGAGATTGCTCCATCTATCTAGTCCCTCCCTCCCAATACATGTCCATTCTAGTGGACAGAAATAGCTGAAAGCTTAGGGGCAAAGTGGTGGGATGCAGTTACATGACTTAGGTGGTCTCTATTGATGAAGTAAAGGGGTGTGGGTCAAGTGGGAGAATTGTGTGGCTTGAACAGGAGCTAGTGTGTTTGGATCCTCACGCTGGACTTAGTAAACAACCAAGAATTTATCACATACTGACTTTCCTTCCAAAAGATACTACCCAACTGACTTTGGTGATGCCACCTCTTAATACCCGCTTCCCAAGTTATATACTTAAGTAAATGGTTGACAACTCAATAAAATTTGAGAAAATAAAATAACCCTCTAGGAAAGTTGTGAATGGGACCAGCCAGGTAAGGACCACATGCTCTAGGTCCTGTTCTGTGCATTTTTTACACTCGTTCATTAATCATCAATGACAGTAGAATCACGTGGATTCTATATGAACTGATTTTATAGATGAGGAAGATGACAACTGGGTAAGTTAAGGAACTCATTCAAAGTTGGAAGAATAGATGGCCAAGTCAGGATTTGAATCAGTGTGCTAAGTTTAGAGGTGTTCAAAGGAGAAAAACTTCAAGGGCCTCTCATAACAAATAGATTCTTAATTTTCATCAGTTTTACTTGTTTCTCTTCAAATCTGCTTTGTCCACCACTTTTATGAGTCTTTTTCCTCTGGAAACCCTTAAATACTTCTGAAAATCTGACTTTCTTACTCTCTCAAATGTCTTGGCAATACCACTTCTCTGTTCACCCCTCTCTGTAATGAGTATATAAAATGCAGATCCTGGACATGTAGTGCGTGGGCGCTAACTTTGCCATTGTTATCCTACCATTGCCAGATCCATCAGTCACATTCCTGCCCTGTATTACTATCCACAGCCTAGGCCTTTCCCCTAACCTTAGTGTCAGAGGTGTGCTGGTGGCACCCCTGTTTAGATGATCAGCAAAGTCTCAACTCAACATTTTGGTGATTCTCTTGACTGAAGAAGTGTCTTAGAAGCTTGAAATTATTCTAGATGCCTTCCCCACTCCCTCACTATCCCAATATTTCCACACACATCACAAAGATAGCAAGTTCAACTTCTATCTGATATCCACTATACCACCTTCTAATTCATTCATTTTCTACAGTAAAACTAGAATGTGTTTTATCTTTAAAACCATTAAAGAAAATGTTGTAATTTCCTATTTAAAACTCTATTTTAAGAAACTATCAAAGATTTACATAGAACATATTAATGTTTTGAGCACTGATTCTTCACAACTCCATGGAGTAGTTATTATTATTAATCCCACTATACAGATGAAGAAATCAAGACACAGAGAGGTTGAGTTATTTTTTTCCAGGTCACAGAGTTAGTAAGCAATGGAGCAGAGGTCAAGTCCAGACAGTCCAGGCATTATTAGCCATTAGCCTTCGTGGTCCTTCTCCTTCTCATGGCACATATCATGTGACCTTACTTGAAATATTCAGACCTCTCTGCTTTTCTTGGCCAACTTGGTTGGCAGACTGGGTCCTGGAAGGAGGAGATATGGGGCAGAACCCTTAGCCCCCATCTTGGGCCCACTAGCCCATAGTGGACATAGAGTGGGAGCAAGAAATTAACCCAGCTCTTCAATGTGTCTTTTATCTGATAAAGATGATGGTGATATTGTCTGTGCTAATATACTAATATACTGGCACATTGTTATGATTCAATTTTGGGGGATGATGGACTGAAATGGTTTAGATTCCACAACATGAGAACCTTATGCCTATATAATTAATGTCTGTGTGTGTGTGTACGTGTGTATATATACACACACACAAACATATATTTGCCTCTATAATGCATAAAATGTATATTGCTTTGGACAGAAACCACACATCATCAAGGACAGAATCAAGATGTGTTTTGCCTCTTAAATGCTCAGTATTTTGCTCTGCAAGGCACAGATTAATGTGATCGTGGGGCAGTACTAACAACAGCAATTCTGATAGCAATGGAAGGGTCAAATCATGACAAGTTGGTAGCCACAGACTCCATGTCAGAATTGTATTGATTACATCAAAATGGTGTATTCCTCCTATTCTTTTATATTTTCAAAGAAATTCTATGATTTTTAGGATTGATCAGAAATTATTGATTTGTTAGATATATGATGAGTAAACGATATTACATTATAATTCTCTATAGGGCAAAATCTACCAAATACAGGGCTCTGCCTGTAAAGCTGGAGATACTTCAGAACTGTTTAATGCTACTTGGGGCTGATTTTTATGAGACAGAAACAACAAAGTACATGGTTTTGGATGACCCTCAAATAATATTTGGATGACCCTCAAAATACCAGCCTTTTGTTTTAGGGAAGAATCTGAAGGTCCAACCACATTCAAATTGGCATCCTCTTTTAATTTTATTTTGTAAGTTATCACAGAGTAGAAATCTTTCTGTGGGCACATAGCTCTGTGAATTTCAGCACATGTGTAGGTTCATATGAACACCACCACAATTGGCATAAGGAACAGTGACACCATCCGCAGGAATCTCCCTTGTGCAGTCCTTTTCCTCACCTCCCCTTGACAACTACTCCATCGCTTCGGTTCCATCTGTCTGTCTGGGAATGTCATGTAGATGGAATCCCACATTATGTAATCTTTTGAGACTGGTTTTTATCATCTAACATGTTTATGACCCATCTAAGGCCTTGCGGGTATTGGCCTTTCACTCTTCTTATTGTTGAGTAGTGTCAAAGGTTGAATTGTGGCCCCTGCCCCTCCCTCAAAGAGTTGTTGAAGCCCTATCCCCCAGAATCTCTACGTTTGACCTTATTTGGAAATAGGAATATCACAGATGCAATTAGCTGAGCTCAGGCTACAGTAAGGTGGATCCTGTGACTGATGTGTATAGAAGTGTAGAGACACAGAGAGACAAATGTCATGTAAGGATAAGGCGACGCACAGGGAAAGACTACCCTCTGAAACCAAACGCAGAGATAGAAGATGTGCTGTTACAAGCCAAGGAAATTCTGGAGCTCTCAGAAGCTGGGAAGAGGCCAAGCAGGATTCTTCTGCCCACAGATGGAGAGAGTGCGTGGCTCTGCTGACACCTTGATTTAGGTTTGTAGCCTCCAGAACTGTGAGATGATAAACTTGTGTTGTTCCAAGCCATCCAGTTGGTGTCTTTGTTGAAACCCTAGGAAACTAATAAAATGTGACTTTGAACTGCTAAAATTCCTCAAAATTTCTGTCAACTAAGGTCATAAGTAACAGATGATGAGCCTAGAAAAGATGAGAGCAACTAACATGGAAAAAATGGGGTAGCTTATAGAATTTATGTTAACATTGAATTAAAAAGTAGTAGAAAGGTTGGGAGCCCAGCATTTTGGGAGCCTGGGTACAGAAAGTAATTGCCAGTCTTTTTGGGTATAGTTGAGTGACTGTCTCCAACTACTTGAGATTCCTATCATGTCCTTGATTACTAGTAAACTTGAACATCTCTCCAAATATTGATCAGTTGTTTGTATTTCTTCTTTTTCTGGATATCCTATGCATATTTTCCTCATTAAAGTATAAGTTATCTTTACCATTTTTTTAATCTGCTATAGGTATTCTTGAAATATTCAGGATTTCAACCCTATTTCTGTTACATATAATGCAAATAATTTCTCCCGGACTGTTACTTGCTTTGTATTGACCTGGTAACTTTCTTTACAGTCTTTTGTCAAACTCTGTAAAGCTGTAAATTAATCACAGGGCATCAAATCATTTTGTTCTTTATTGATTCTTTTTTGCTTAATATTTTATCTTCCCAAGATGATAAAAGTACCACCCTATATTGTCTTTAATATAATTTTTAATGTCCAACAAGTTGATTTATTTGCAGTTTCATTTTGCATGTGCAATGCAAACTGTGGATATTGTTTAAATTTTTCAAATGTAGAGTCAGTTACATCAACTCCAGCATTTGAAGTCAGTTCTACCAGCATTTGCTGATTTTCAGTGCCACCACTTCATGGTGTACAAACTTTCAAGTCGTGATTCTGTTTCTGGGCTTGCTTCTGTCCTGCTAATCTAGTTCTCCCTTCTTATATCAACACTTGTTAATTACTTTAACTTCCGAACATTTTTTGATAGCAGATTGGGCATGTGTCCCTCATTTTTTTTATAGATCTTTTTGGTGATTCTTTGTACATAATTATTTTAAAAATAACTTGCCAATTTTGATAAAAATACTGTTGAAAATTTAATTTATAGAGCACTGAATAGCTAGATTCTCTTAAGATCTTAAATATTTCTCTTATTGAGATACTCAGATCTCCTCTAAGATTCCTCCATAGATTTAGACCATTTTCTTGATTTTTTTCCTTCCCTCTTTTTTCCTACATAACTCATTGTTTGGTGGAGATATGCTGCCACGGTTGATAAAGCAACCCTATCAATGACAGATAATCTATGTGACTGTGGCCCCATGATTCCTATTGTTGAGTGAGGTCCTTGCTATCTTAAAGTCCCAACAACTTATGCCAGCAGCAGCTTCTCATATCTCTCATTGACTGTGTCTATTGATAGCATCATTTTCTCTTGTGCTTGACTTAAATTCACGTTGTTTTGTTAACAGCCTCTAAACATAAAAAATCCTCTGCTAGTATTGCCAGTATGGAATTAACGTCAAATGGTTGACTTGGAAATGGAATTAAAAGTGATTAAGTATGATGATAGTGGAAAATCAGGGATGGTTATTTCTTGTCAATCAGGCATATCCCTTTCCACCCTGGCTATGATCTTGAAGAATAAAAGATAATGATGGAAGCTATTAAGGAATCTGCTTCATTGAAAGCCACAAGACTAACAAAAACTGGAGAAGAGCCTAGCTCAGGTATGGAGAAGCTTCTAATGGTCTTGATTGAAGACCAGACACAGAAGTGTATCCTTCTAGCACCGTGACAATCGCAACCAGAGCAATAATGCTTGTTTGCACGGTTGAAGGAAAAGGCCAGACCTGACTACAATGTTGAGTTTACTGATAACTGGGTTTTTTAAGTGACTCAAGCATCATTACCTGTTACATAATGTGACAGTGCGTGGTAAACCTGTGAGCGCTGATGTAAAATAGTTCTGAAAACTCTAGATAAGCTGATAGTATAGGAAAATTACTTTCCAGAACAATTCTTCACTGTTGATGAAACCTATCTATTCTGGTAAAAGATCTGTGAAAGGACTTTCATCCATAAGGAGACCAAGTCAATACCAGATTTCAAGGCTTTTGTGAACAGGTTATCAGTCTTGTTTGAAGTATTGTTTTAGGCTACAGATTTTAAGCCCTTTGTGACCTGCTACAGTAAGGACCCAAAAGCCTTCAAGCATATCTATAAGTCCACACTGTCGGCATACTGCTGGAGCAATGAGAAGTCATGGATGACGGTCCTCTTCCAAGATGCCCTCATGAATTGTTAGGCCAATGAAGTGGAGAAGCACTGTTTAGAGAATAACATACCTTTCAAGATTTTGATTTTTATTGGTAACTGATAAGGCTCCTAGCTATCCTTCTCTTACTAGTGTCCTTCATTCCAATATTGAATGGATAGATTTTTACCCAGGCTATTGATGCAACTGACAAAACACTAATGCAGTCCTGAAGGATGACATCTGTGACTGCATCATGAACTTTGCGTGGCTTGAGATGATGTCAACAAGGAGTGGAGGAGACATTGAAGATTAAGACATTCAAGAGGTTCAAAAGATTTGCCAAGGATGAAGAGGTTGAAAAATCAACAAGACTGTGATTGAGATGCAAGTGATTTTATTTTATTTTTTTTATTTTATTTATGCATACAAGCACTGGGGTACAGGTCAGAGGTGTGGGGGGGTGAGAGGATTCACCACAGAGAGCGGGGAGCAGAACAGGCAGA
>JAGFMF010011768.1:12001391-12057720 GCA_019455555.1 Galemys pyrenaicus
CCCTCCCTGGCCGGCAGCAGGGATCGAACTTGTGCTGCAGTGACTGCGGTTTGCTTCATAGTGCGTTGCTTAACCCACTGCGCCACCAGGGAGGCCCTGCAAGTGATTTTAACCTGGGTATGGATGAAGATTATTTAGAGGTGTTCGTGGCTACAATTCCTGAGGAACTGACTAATGAACTTGGAACAGGATGCATAACTGCAGAAGAGGCAAGAGAAAAGGAAAATTCAGGAGAAGGAAACGAAGAGGAACCCCAGAGAAAATTTATAGTAAAGGGCTCAGTGGGAGCTTTTGCAGACCTCAGCAAGCCCCTTAAAACATGAAAACATGACCTCAATACCAAAATGTTTTCATTAATAAAGAGAAAGTTTCATGATACATTATCTTCTTACAAACACATCTACCAAGAACAAGAGAAACAACAAGATAAGCCAACAGTGACGTACTCCTGAAGAAAAGTGCCTTTCGACATGCCTTGTAATTTTTTTGTTGAAAGTCATACATATTGGAAAATAGGGGAATTGAAGTAAAAGTCCTTCAGTGTGAATTTTATGTTAATGTGGCAATGGCTATGATTGTGGTTAGTTAGTATTTGCTGTATCTGTTGGTATCAAGGGCTTCAAGTTTATTGAATGTTTTTATCACCCCTGTTGACTTTGGAATTCCTTAAATACTTACGCCCCTAAATACTACTCAGAGAGAGACTGCATCTTACAACTCTTTTAGTTTCTCCCACTGTTGCACAGGAGTTGCTTTGGTGTGGCGGTGAGTTGAAGTTAAGAGAAGCTTGCTATAACCCTGTGGTTAAATCTCAAGACTTCTAAGTCCTTTGTCCCTGACTTTGACCTTCACAGTATTTCTTAACTTCCTCTCTTCCTTTAGGTGGGACAGGAAGACCAGCAGGGCCTAGCCTGAGGGAATCACCCATTTCCCAGGTGTGATAAAGTTCTTATAAAATATTATCCTCCCATTGTTATGGGAGAATGCTCTGGGCAAATTCTACAAGGTAATAGTCACAGGCCATCATCTCCCTCTGCTCTTCACTGTGAGAACCTAGTGGTGCTTACTCATGGCAGCTTTCATCTTGATTTTAATTTTGCTCTTTTCCTCCCAGATTTGTCTAACTCTTTCTGATCCTTTTCTATGGGTCTCCACTGAAAGGTCCTTTAAAATTGTGGCAGGCTTTTGGGCCTTGCTTTGGGCCAATCCTATTTGGCTGGACTTTTACCCTCAAGGAGATGGGTAACTTTGAATGCTTAATTTAGTAACTATATTCTTTGTCCTTTCTGTATTGTTCCCCAATTATATTAAAGCTCCTTTCCAATAAAGGCCTTATCTGTTTGTCTTAATGCGGCAGATGGCAAAACCCATTTAAAGAGAGCAGGTTTGGGGGTTTTAGGGTTCCCCTCTCCCTGCCCTGTAATAGATTGGTTTTGGGGAGCCCCTCTCCCTACCCTGTGACAGTGGGGTTCCAAGAGATAAAACCCAGGACAGTGTGGGGGGCCTCCTATAGTATAATAAAAAAAATGATTATTTGATCTTTTGAACCCAGTTTCTGAGAGCTATTAATATCCTTGAAATGTACTGTCTTTTGTATGCTAATGAGAAGAGAAAGCTAGCTGTAAAACAGGACACGCACAGAGAGGACAAACCAACCTGGTTTAGAGCATTTCAGGGGAGGGACTAGAAAGACCACGTCTTGATTAGAGAGTTGGAACTTTCAGCCCCACACCAGGGCTTGCAGGGGGAGAATGAGGTGGACTGGGAATTGAGTTCAGTCACCAGTGGTCAGTTATGCCCTGTAATGAAACCTCCACAACACCCTTAAAATACACTGGGGTTCAGAGAGCTTTTATGTCAATGGACACGTCAAGTGCTGGGAGGGTGGTGTGTCACAGAGGACATGATACCTGGGCTGGGCCTACGCCTGTACCTCACCCAGTGCCTGTCTTCCTTTTGGCTTTTCCTGAGTTCTGTCCTCTATTATAACTGGTAATTCTCTGTACACTGTTTTCTTGAGTTCTGTGAATTGATCTAAGGTGTGGCCATGGAAAACAACCCCCAGTTTTTAGTCAGCTGAACAAAAGGTGTGGGTGCCCTGGATACCCCATTTGTGGCTGGCATCTGAACTGGAGCACAGAATGAAACTGAACCCCAGCTGGTGTAAGAGAATCAGAGATACCATAAGACTGGGGCCCCCAGGAATTTCTCACTTTCTTTTAGCTCACACTTGGCCTCCAGCAACATGTTAAAAGTACCACTGACGTGTCCCTCCAGGCTATGACTCCAGGTAAGCAAACCTTGACCTAACTCCTGTGGATTTACCTGTTTCTCCAGATGACAGAAGGGAGGTTTGCTTTGTGACTTCACTTCTCTGATAGGTCCTCAAAATGCTCAAAATGTCACTGCTTTTTCCTCTGTTCAGCATTTTCTTGTTGCAAGGATGAAGTGAGGACTTCTAAACTCTACGGTTTTGCAGGTGAGACTGGAAGTCTCCTGTGTGTGTGAGCCCTGCGGGCCACAGTACCTTTTCTTTCATCTCCTGGAGAGATTTGACTCATAGTTTGTTTCTGTGTCCATCGGTGGGACTAAGCTAGGGCCTGTCATTGGTGTGTGGATTGTATTTGTACAGCTTTGCTGTGAGGATTCATAGACAGACTCAGCAGAGATGCTTTCTTCTCTTTTAGTTTTAGGACTTCTTTAGTTCTTTAGTTTAAAGAACTATCTGTGAAAGATAAGCTCAGTAAAATCCGTTTTAACAAGAATCAAAATGGATATAGATAATACTGAAGTAATGGTTAAAAAAATGAAAAAGAAAAGATCTGTGAAAATCCGGTATCACTTTCTCTTTCCTGTTTATTTCCCTAACCTTCACTCTATTACTGTTGCTTACAGTCTGGTCAGTAGCTTTCCACGCCTTCTCTTCATCCAAAAAATTACACAAATACATATGCATGTGTGCATGCACACACACAAAGGGAATTATTTTGATTGTTCTGCCAAAATCACAATACACATATATGTACTTCTCTGCATCTTGACTTTTTCATGCTCAGTGCTTTTTGCAAATTGCTCCAAATCAACTGATAAAAATTTAGCTCATTCTTTTATGCTATTGAGCATTCATTTTTCTGCTACTTTTTTTGCTTCTACAAATAATTCTGCATTAATAACCAGAACACACATCCTATGTATTGTTGCTTTTATTTCTTTTTGATAGACTCCAGGAATGGGATTTCTGAGTTGAAAGGTGTGTATGTGTTTAATTTTAATAGTGATTTCCAAATTGCTTTCACTGGTACCTCGTTTTGAGTAGTTTTTTGACAGCATTTCCAATTTCTTCAATGGTTATTGGTCTACTCGAGTTTTCTACCTCTTCTTGAGTCAATTTCAGTAAATTGTATTTTCCCAAGAAGTCATTCATTTTGCATGGATTTTCAAAATTGGTGGCATAAATTTTACATTGTGCTTTCACAGAATTTTAAAAATTCTCCCCATGTCTGCAAAACTCTGAACCTTGCACATGTATCTGCTCCTTTTTTGTCTAACTGCTCTGAATATAACTCACCAGTGTTTTAACTGAGAACACCGCCAGGGACTTGCAATTTTTTGCGTTTGTTTATTTTAGGTTCGGAATGTGTCAGCCACTCTTTCCTCTTCAGCAGTCATTTCCTGAGATGTGGGGATTCTGGAACATCTTCCTCCCATGGATCTGGCACACTGCCTTGACTTTTCTGAACTTATTCTTAAAAAAAATTTTTTTTTTGTCATTTCTTGGAATTTCGGAGGGAAGAGCATACACTTGTTCTAAAACTACATCCTCATTCAGTGTTCTCTGTGTATTTCTGAGGGACTGGCAGTTTTAACAGAAGTGTTTTGGAAAGGCAGAAAGTTCAGATTCAATACACTTCTTGTCAAATCTCTTAAGAGGATAGTGGCAAAGAAAAATTAAATCAGAGTCAAGTCAATCCGGTTATTTCACATGTATTATCTGATTTTCACAATTGTGCTCTAAGTTAGCTATATAATTATGTCCATTTTATAGATGAGAAAACAGAGTCAGAGAAGTTGAGAATAAGCCTACTAAGCTCAGGATCAGGACGCAAGTCAGTTTCATGAATTGGTTTTTCTGATTTTTTGCCCCTCTTGTGCTTTCCTTAAACATCGCAAGTCATCCGTTGGAATTATTCACTGTTTTGGTTTTATAGAGACGTATTTATTATAAGGTGTATTTTTCTGGACAAATATATTTAATCTGAACAGAGTTCCTTTACCATCACCTGAACATAGAGATTTTGAGCATCAAATCAGTCTCATTTTACCAAAATGTCCAGTGTCTGCATCATGCCTTAGTCGGCCTGGGCAGACTGGGTGACTTCAATGATTGAAATTAATTTTATCCTATTTTTGGAGGCTAGAACTTCAAGGTCAAGATACCTCAGGGTTGATTTTATTTTGAGGCCTTGCCCCTTGGTAGACTTCATGCTTACTCTTTGTGTGGTCTTCCTGGGTGCGACACCCAGGGGTGACTGAGGCCCTGACTTCTTACCAGGGCGCCAGGTTGGAGCAGGAGCACCCTGATGGGCTCATTTCGATGTCCTTGTCTCAAGGCCTGTCTCCAAGTCCATCACAGGATGAGGTATTGGGGTTTAGAGATTCAAGATACGAATGTGAGGGTCAAGGACTAAAGATCCCGGATGCCATGTGTGCCCTCCAGAGGTGTGAGCTCTCTTGTTCTTGTGAGTCACAGAGTCTTCTGAAGAACTAGAGACTTACCTTGTACTTAGAGGACTTGTTCTTCTCAGTTAAAGAAGGTTTAAGTTAAAGTAAGGTCTCAGTTAAAGTAAGGTTTATTCTCCCATGTAATGGGGACTTGTAGAGGAATTTTAATGACCACATCATCTATTTCATTGTTCTCTTTGAGTCCTGTATTCATCTTTTTTTTTTAAGATTTATTTATTTATGCACACAAGAGCTAGGGTACAGGCCAGAGTCGTGGGAGGTGAGAGGATTCACCAGAGACAGTGTGGGAGAAACACAGGCAGGTGGACTGAAACACACTGCTGAGGGGAGCAGCAGGTGAGGCAGGAGAGGTCTGCTGCGCCCTGTGGGTCCCCTCCCTGGCTGGGGATGGAACTCGCACTGCTTCACAGCGCAGCACCACCAGTGAGGCCCCTTGTATTTATCTTCATGAGTATGTAGGGAATCCTGTCTTCTAGAAGTCTTGCCCATCCATTTCTAGGGAGAAGTGGACTCAATTTCTCCAGGACTAGAATCACAAAAAAAGTATCCTACTCAGGCTGTCTTGTCTTTGAAAGAGGTAAAACAAATTTTAAAATAAAATCTGTCCTTAAAATCCTGCCAGCTACTGAGATTAAATTTAGAAGAACTGTGCTGCCCTAAACCTCATGTCCACCTTGGAGCCTGGGGCCCAGTTTTCAGGGCAGTGGCTACACTCTTTAGGAACCTTCCCATCTCCTCCACCTCCCCCACCAAGACTTAGGAGGAGTCAGAGAAGATAATCATGGGAGGCTGATTGTGAGAGGAGAGGGAATGGAACCGTCAGACTCAGTTGATAGGGTCAGCGAGTAGAGCCGTTTCGCTTGTGCTGTTGGCTCGGCCAAGATGGAAGGATAGAAATGAGGTCAACCCCAACATTTGAAACTTTCCCTAATTGGAAAGTATGCTATACCTATAGTGCCCTTCATGAATTTGGGGTCCTCTGTTGTAAGATTGGCTTTCTTTAGTCTAGCCAAATACATTGCACATTTTGCTGCAGTGCAATCCCTCTGCCTTGGATTGCATGTCTTCTGTCTTCACCTTCGTTGCACACACAATTTCTAATGTAATTAAGAACACTGGGAATGAAGTTGGGAAGCTGAATTAATCTTCTCACTCATATAAAAACAAGTTGATGAAACTCACAGAGCCTGACTTGTAGCAGGAGTTTAGAAAGTATTTGTTAGGCTTCAGTATTTCTAGCTATAAAAGATCCATCGCTATATAAGTAGGTAAATAGACAGACAGATAATACATCGGTATGTAAGATTGATGGGTAGGTGTATAGATTTAAGAATGTATGCATTCCCTGTAGAGTGTTCCTTTGAGATATTAGAACAATAATAAGGCATAAAGATCCTAGAATAGTTCATTTTAGAGGCACAGACACACGTGTTGACAGACGGCAGAACCAGAATCTAGAACCACTTCCTTGTCTTCTTTCTCCTACTTCTGCTTCTGCTTGCCTCCTACCTGAACAAAGACGAGCACTGCACTGCCAAAATGGAAAAAGCCAGGACTCAACCACTTTCTTTGGAATCCTGTAAAGGGAATGGAACAGACTTAGAACTTTGGCGGTTACAACGACTTCTATGCCAAAAAACTGATTTTTTTAAAAATTGAAGACTCATTGTAAGATACTAAATCCGGATGGAACAGCAGGCATCACAACCTGCTTCTCTCTTCTCCTCCTTCCCCCTTCCTCCGTAGGAGTCCGTGGCCCTGACAACAGATGTCCCTTCTCTCAGCCTACAGCAGACGCCTAGAAGCACCTTGACACAGAGCAACAGCCTGCTAGATGTCAGGGTCGTCTTAAAAGAAAAAGAAACGCAACCACTGTTTAAGTTGGAGGAGAAAATATTTCATAAACAGAGACCATTTGGTGAGCCCTCAGTTTGAAAAGGTTCAGAATTCAAACAAACAGAAGAAAAACCTAACGTTTCATCCGGAGGCTAAACTCCTGAGTAATTTCCTTAAGGAGCAAATGTAATTCCAGTTGTCAACTTTGAAAACTGGTTAGGAACCAAAAGGGTCAGAGATTGCCCTTGTCAACCAGGGTCATTGCCTACCCTGCCCTGTGCCTTGCAGGGAAATTGGGGGGTGAGGTGGTTATTAAAGATTGTTTCTGCCTTGAAGAGAAGACCAGATGAAAGACTCTGTGCAGGGAGGTTTGCTGGGAGGAGAATGCTCCTCGAATTTTTTTATGTCATGATCTGTAAGAAATCCTATGGCATCTAAGTGCTTGTGTGTCTCTCTCTGCACATGTTGGTGCATGCATGTTTGTGCATTGTATGCATCCATTGCATAAATATGTGCATCTGCATGTGCTTACATGCACGTGCCTGCATGTGTGCATTGTGTCTCTGTGTGCATCTTTGAACCCATATGTGCGCACACTCATCTGTGTGCAGGTATTGTACATGCACCTTGGTGTGTACACGTGTCTTCGTGCACGTGTATCTGTGTGTGTACGTGTGTTATATCTGTGTGTGCACAATGCACGACAGCATGTGTGTTGCTGTGTATTTACTTTTTTTGCCACACTTTTGGAATCCTGATTTTTAACTCTTATTTAATGAGAGAGTAATAGCAGTAATTACTGAAGGTTCCTGGGGTACTAGAAAGGAGCTCAGTGAACGATGGCTTCAGAGGCAGCCATCTGCTCCTAGGGAGCAGGAGGGGATTGCAGCCGAGTCACGGCCCGAGGCCCAGGCTGGTGATTTGCTCTCCCCATGGAGAGGCAACTCTGATGGTGTGAGTTCACAGATTCCCCTTGAGCACGAGAACGTCTGGACTGTGAAGTGCTATCAGTCTCTGAACAAGTGGAGAAGGACAGGTTGTGGCAACTTCTGCCATGCGGTGTGGGTGGTCACAGAGGCCTCCTCTCTACCTAGAACCCCCCCTCCCCCCGGGGGCGCTACTTATCATTCTAGTTTTGTCCTTGTAACCTTGTGACTTTATGACTTTTTTGCTCAGTTCCATAATAAATGACTAGAAATGTCTCATGAGGAGTTACCGGGAGGACTTGGAAGTTATTTGCTTGTTCCACGATGGCTGTGGACCTTAGACATCTGCAGGACCTACCACTGTCAGCAACAGAAGCAGCAGCACTCTTCAGGGGATGTGATCAGGAGACTCAGTGGGTGGTGTTACTAACCCTTCTTCCACGTTGAGAATCTTAAGACACAGAATAACTTGTCCCTGGGAGTAGTTAGCATTTGTTAAGTTTCCAACATTGTGCTAAGGCCTTTAAATGTGCTATTAATTCTTAGAGTACCTCTGTTATGTTAATATACCTGTTGTGTTAATGGAAACATCTTATTATGTTAGCTTTAGCAATGAAGAAAATGAGACTCAGAGAGGTTTAGCAGCTGGGCCAGGGGCAGGATTCAGATCTCCATCTGTCTTGCTTTCCAGCTTTGAGTCTTTGTGACATGTTCATTTTCAACTTTGGATATTAGAAGACAGAAGTCATAGGCCAACCAATCTTGTGTTGACCTACTAACCTTGGATCACGAAAGGACGAATGAAGTCAAAGTTAGAGTGTTTTCAGGGTAGGTCCATGAACTAATCCTCACGGGCGTCAGGTGTGTCCTCGTGAATGATGCTTCTCCCTGGTGAGCCATGTGGCATTTCCAACACCTGGCCAGCCCTCTGCCATCTCTCCTTCTCTCCTTTCCTCCATCCCGTCTTTCCTTCATCCTTCCATCCCTCCCTATATTCTGTAAACCTGACTAGGTACTGTGAGTATAATAGTGAACAAAAACAAATCACCTGCTGTTACAGTACTTGAATTCTGTTAGGGAGACAGGAGCAATACTCAAGATAAAACATATATACAAACCATGTTACATAATATTGAGTGATACAAAACAAACAAATAAAATAATGGAAGAAGTAGGGAGGGGAAGTTTGAAATTTCAAATAGAGTTGCCGTGATATCCTCACTAAGAAAGTGTATGTGAATAAAATATGGGGTGAATCCAGTAGTCATCTCCAGAGGGCGCTTTAGAGAGTGAAGTGCACCAAATGATAAAACTTGAGCTGGACACATGTGAGAAAAGAGAGTGTAGACGATGTGAATAAACAGGTGGCAAAGTGAGTAGTCATGTCAGGGGGCTCTGTTGATCATTGTGGACTTTGGGTTTTGATCTGGGTGAGATTAGATAAAGACCTTAGCTCTACCATTTGCATTAGTTTTAACAGGATCACTTGGGTTTAATAGGGTCAAAGAGGGGTCTGTGCAGAAACAGGAAAACGGTAGGATTCTCTGGCTTTGGTACAGGTTAGATGGCGTCTCAGAACAACATGTTAGTGGTGGAGGTAGGGAAAGCGGTCAGCTCGCAGCTGTGCTTTAAAGTAGAGGCAGTAGATTGCGGGGCATGGGAGAGAGTCGATGCCTCCTCCTGTTCCTCTCTTTTGGTCCGGAGAGAAAGGAGATAGATAGAGGTCTTGGATCAGAGCCTTTGAAGACTATTTTCTATGGTAGCAATAAGCAGAGAAAAGCAGAACATAGGCAGAATGTAGTGTCAAAGAGTATGTTTGTTTGATTCCTCCAAAAAGTAAAAGCAGATGCCAATACAGGATAACACCCAGGAGACCTTTGTGGGAGAATGTGAAGGAAAAAGGGGTGGAAAATGGGGATGACAGGTGGCATCGCAGTTGTCTACAGAGGAGAAGGCAGAGAAGGAAGTTTGGGTAGGAACTGTTGAAAACACAGTTCTAAAAGAATTTGGGCCAGGCCAGGGGAGAGCCTCAAGCCAGAGCTGCCCATCAGCTATACTCAGGCAGCAGGGAACTTGAGAGATATATTTTCATGGCTACCAAAGAGCAGTGAAGTGTGGATCAGTGCCAAAAAAAAAAAAAGAATCAGCATGTGGGGGGTAAGAGAAGGATGGCAAGAACAAAGAAAAGGGATCATCATTAAAAAAAATAATAATAACAACATACACTCAGTGTGTATATGAGCTCAATCCTTACAAAAATCTACTAAGTAGGAACTCAAGTCCTGCCATATTTTCATTTAGAAAACTGAAGCACAGAGAGATTAATTAACACAAATGGTAAGTCCTGAATTCAGACTCAGACTGTGGAATCCAGAGTCTGTCCTCTTAACCACTATGTGAAGAGTGAAGACAGCTGTAGTTCCTCCTTCCTGGGTGCTGTTAAGCAACGTGTGGGTGGATTTTCTGGCTGAAGGCCCAGGATCAAGTCAGACAATTGTTGTAATGCCACTTCCTGTTCAGAACTCCATTCCAGTTCTTGATATGTCCTCTTAGCCATGTAAGAACATGACCCACGTCTATCCTGCTTCTATGGGCTTAACCCATATTGTTCTTAATCAGTTTGTTGAATAAATCACTTAACAATTAAAAAGGATTGAGTAAGCGTGTTCCATCTTTCAGATTCTGGACAGTGGTAAGCTCATGTGCTCCTACCAATGAGAAGAGCTTTTGCTGAGATGGTCCCTCTGCCTCATGGGCTGATGAGCAGAAGGAAGGCTTTCAGCCATGCTCACTTATTTGCTCAGTCGGTCATGGTCATGGCCACTCATGATTCCTTGTTTTGTAGTGAACTTGCAGAGCATAGTCCCAAACTTAGTGGCTGTGCTGTGAACCATTTCGTTATTCCTCATGATTCTTTAGCAGATCCTTCTGGTTATGAGCCAGCTCCACTGAACTCTGCAGGCAGCTGCAGCTCAACAGAGTCTGCCTGCCGTAGGATGGCCCCAATCATGCCTGACGGTTGGCTCAGTGTCAGAGCCAATAGGCGTGACTCAGCCATGTGTCTTTCATTATCTAGCAGGCATAGTTGGCCTGGCAGTTCAGGAAGAGAGCAGAGTCCAGTGTGCACACATTTTTCTGCCTCTGCTGGCATCATATCTGCAAATGACCCATTGACCAAAGCAAGTTGTGTAGGCAATACTGGAGCCACAGTAAAGTCTCCCTCGTGTGTAGTCATATTGTAAAGGGGTGCACATCTCTAAGGGTGGGTGGAACACATTTGCAGTCAGTTTTGTAACATATCACACCTGTCCCTCTGGGTCCAGCTATCTAAAAAATTCTAGCCAGCATCTTCTTCTCCAGCAGAGCCCCAATTTTTATCTTCCTCCATCTCAGCTGAAGTTTCTGTCTTTGTCCCATGTGTATCCCAATGTTCTTGTCCCATTTTTTTTCAAATATATGGCATCAGCACAAATTGCAGGCTTCACCTGTCTCCTACTCCTAGGCATGCACTGGAGTCCAAAAGTGGGAATTTCCAGCATTCTGAATTTGGCTGAATTGAAAGTACCTAAGGATGAGGAGGATGGAGATACTTGACCAGGCGGGTGTAGAGCACAGTCTACTAGGGTAACCATCAGTATCCTGAGCGCCAGGCTCCTCCTTGCCTCCCTACAGACTGATGAACAAAGACAAAATACCCAAACAGACCCTCCCTGGGGGCACAAGGGGTTAAGTCTCAGCAATATGAAGCTATTGGCAGCCACTGCAGCATGAGTCCAATATCCTGCCGGCCGGGAGCTGACCCACATGGCACTGCAGACCTCTCCTGTCTCACCTGCTGCTCCCCTCAGCAGTGTCATTCAGTCAGTCCGCCTGTTCTGCTCCCCATTCTGTCTCTGGTGAGTCCTCTCACCGCCCCACCTCTGATCTACACCCCAGCTCTTGTATGCATAAATAAATAAAATAAATCTTAAATGCCCAAATGTAGGCACAGTAGCAGCTGAGATCAGAACTCAGGCGACTTTGTCATTTTTAGGCTCATGTACCCTTTGTCCTGTAAAGATTTCCAGAACACCTGAGTCTCAGATAGGAAAAAAATAAATTCATAATTGGAAGGGATATAAAAAAACCTCCATGATGAAATCCAATCTGAACTTGACCTAAAGTTCTTAGAATGTGACCACCACCAATTCTCCACACTTTCATCAGCCACACAAAATTATCAATCATTTCTGAAAAGCATTCTGCTCTCTTAGCTTTTTGACTTCTGATGTGCTATTTTTGCACCCTGGACTGTTATTTCAATTAAGAGTCACTTAGATGTAGATGCCAGGAAATCCAGTTCATAATGGTATAAACAAAATAAAATACATCTATTGACTTACATACTGAAGGGTCCATACATAGGTCTGGCAGGTACAGTTTGATTCAGGACATAAATAATACCAACAGGATCCAGCCTTTGGCTGTGCTTCTTGTAAATGGCTCCATTCCCAAGATCTGATATTTTTCTTGGCAACTTCAAGATTCTCCCCCTAGGGTGCAAGATGGATCCAGCAGCTGCAAGCCTCATGTTCTTACAGCGACGAATGCAGTTGAATCTGAACCTCTCTTTCTTCCTGTCCCAGCCACTGTCCCCTTGTCTCTCTTTGGTTCTAATTAGACAAATACATGGGATACATTGAGTGGCCTGAACGCCCAACAACTAGGATGAGATGATCCTACTCAATCAATGGTGCTAACAATGGAGACCATGTGGTTTCCCAAAGGAAATTTTATATTTTTACTAGAAAGAGGAAGGATGGAACCTGGAGTAGAGACAACATATTTTTGCCATAAATTTCCTGCCTGGAGAACTGTACTTATCCTTGACAGTTATTCCTTCTTGTCTTCTCTTTAGAGGTTATTACAACCTCTAGGCCTATGCAGTTATTCGGAATAGACTGCCTTTTTTATGTTTTGGCTATTCTCTGCAAAGCTGTCTCTCTCTACTAGGCTTTGAGACCCAAGGGAAGCCAGTGCCTGACTCATGTTGGAATATCCCAGCCATATGGCTTTGTGCTAGGGATCCAGTTGGCATTAGTGAATGTTTATTGAATGAAAGGATGACATCCTAGATCAACCTTGAATTTTATTGCTTGAGTCCTCACTATTAAATTCTATAACTTCTGCTCAAGAGCACTAAACATCTATGAGAACTTTATCTAGACCTATAGCCAGAGGTATAGCAGAAGAGAAATATCACCTCCCTTGCTTTAGACTTCAACTTCAAATAATGCAACCACAAATGATCTGACTATCTTTAAGAACCACATTATACTGGTATGGAACTTGTCAGTAATGAAAACTGGCCAGGTGCATTCACACCTGCTTCTCCATTAAGGATTTGTCCAGATGGTTGTTGGGCCCCCAAGGGCAGGACCTTGTATTTATCTCTGTTACATTTCGTGTTGTGTAATTCCATCTTATGCAACAGCTGGTGGAGGTCTTCTGGGATTCTGATTCCATTATGTAGCATATTGCCTACAAGATAAAGTCCCAACTTTGTATTACACACAGATTTTTATCAGCCTTTATCTCAACCCTTGATAAAAGATATTGAATATTGGGCCAAAAGCTGAGATCACCTCCCCTCCTGACTCAAGTGGAGAAGACACTACTCTGGTGGCATCTTAGGGCCCTTGGAGGCAGACTCTGGAAAGAACTACCAGAATATACCAGCTAATCCTCTCAGAAGAACTCCAGGCAACCACAGATGGAAATCGGGGTGTTGCTGTCTCATGTGTCTAATTGTAATTCGCTGAGGTTAACTCTAGATCTAATGGCACTCAGTAGACATAATTTAATTCAGAGATTCCAGGACTTCATACAGGTTTCACTGAAGTGTCTTTGCTTGAGTAGTGACTACTGGAGAATGGTATGTCTATAAATTGCTCTATTGGTCAAATGGTCATAAAGCACTTACTTTGGGTGGGCGGGGGTGGGGCGCACAGTGTACTGACTGACTCACTTAACATTTTCAACAAAATTTTGAGGTGGATAGATGAGGAAACTGAGTCTAAGAAAGACAAGGAATTTTGTCTAAGGGTAAATGGTTAATAATTCCCAGTTTAATTATTATTTTCCTTGAGGCTCTGGGTTACACCAGGCTCCTTTCTTACCACCAAACAAGTTTTCTTGACATTACTTGGAAGAATGTTTCAGTGATTAATAAATTAATAAAATATTGGCTTACTGGAGGTTCCATTTGTGAGTTTCTTTTGATCAGGGGCCAGGTCTCTTGGCTTATCGTTATCCCATCTCCCCATCCCCGCAAAGTGCCTGGCATGTGGTTAACACTCAGTAAACACTTGTTGGATGAACTGAGGCCTCCAGATGGACGTGAGCTTACAACTACTTCTATAGAAGGTGAACTTGATTTGGGGGATTTTTATTTTGATGTGCAGTCATCTCTGTGTAGCAGTTCTCAGAGTCCCAAATGGGAGTAAGTACTTTCCTCCCAGAGCATTGAGAATTAATTAAGGTTGGTGACACCCTTTAAAATTCCTTATAATATATAGCCACTTTTACCCGGCTAAGTGCAAGGCGGCATTATGGGGCCATTACTGGGCCCAGTGCTAATGGGCATTTGTCAACCTCCTCCCCGCTCCACAGTGTGTTAGACCTGTGCATCCCCCGGTAATTGCTAAATAACTCATGGAGTGCTTGGGTTGCTAAATTAATAGATGAAATAATGGAATGAAAATAGGAATAGGCATGTGGAATGAATAGAGATGTCCCAACACGGAGGTTTTTCCTGCTTGTATGTCTCTTAAATAAAGAGTATGACTCCAGTTAGAATTGCGAGAATAGATTTTTATAGACTTTGGGATTGTTGAGTGGTTTTGTGGGAGGAAGTGGTGGCTGTATTTGATAGGTGGGCTCCTCTAGTTCTGCCTGAAGTCTTATGGGATAAGGAAAATGAGTCTGCTTACACAGAGCTCTGGTAGAAGGACAGATGGCTCACCCATCAAGGAGCTAAGTGAGAAGAGCCAGCTGGCTTCCTGAGCAGGAGCAAAACAGTGACTGGATAATGCCTTTTCTACAAGCATCAAAAACAAGAAGGAAATTCACAGAGGGGCTGGTTTAGTAGGAGAGATAAACAGGGACAGTTGAAGGCAGGGGACAAGGAGACAGACAGGCTCATCCTGTGAAAGTCTCTTGCAGGTAAGTGTGTCAAAATGACTGCATTTAATGACCAAGATGTGTAGTGCCATTGTGAGTGTTTTCACGTCCTTTTGTCTGTCAGTATGAATTAAAATAAATTTAGAAGAAAAGAACATAACTAGAATCTGACTCTTTAGAATTTAAAGTTTAAAACAAAGAAGTCCCTGAAGATATAGAACATCCCTAAAATGTACTTGAGATTTGTTCAGTGTTTAGGAGACATGTAAAATTCAGATGAAATTGTCCTTAGACAAATTGGTTTTCTAAAAAAATTCCTTAGATGACAGAGAATGGCAATGAAAAACACTTGGATGAATGGATAGTACAAAGGGAACTGAATTTCAGAGGGTGACCGAGGTCTAAGTGATTATTTGGGGTTCAGCCTTCAGACCAGAAGGCTCCTGGTAATTGGCATAGGGCTCTCTGCAGAAGGATTTGTTATGAGTGATGCGAGCTTCATGCTGGGCTTCCTAGGTGATTATCTGTGTTGACAAGGGGCTGGCCAGAATAGGGCGACGTGGCTCAGAGAATGGTGATCCCCACGGAAGGGGCGTTGGTACAGTAGGAACTCACAGGCACTTGGGGTGAGATCGCAGTTTGAATCTAAGCTTCGTCTCTTCTTGACAGTGAGATTTTTAGATAAAGAACTTTATCTTTTTGTTGCCCAGTTTGCTCATCTGCAAAATGGGGATACAACAGCACATCTTGAAGAACTCTTTTTATAAAAGTGATATTTGATGGTGTATGTTAAAATTTTATCTCAGCGTCTGAAACATAGTCAGTGGTTGTTAAGCGATAGTGTTAGTGTGCAGACTGAGAGGTAACCCGGAACCCCCCAAACCTGCATGCTCTAAAGAGGTTCTTCCATCTGCCACGGAAGTGCTCAGCCATACCACAAAGACCAACAATGTGATTTGAGATGGGGGTTTTGGGTCTTTCCTACCAGAGACAGATCAGCCAAGTGGACAGTCAGTTACAGTTCATAATGGAGCCCACCCCCAATGTCCCTCCCCCAAAGATAAACTCTGAACACTGAGGATCGGGAGAATCCTTGCTAGGCAATTCTCCGTGAGTGTCATTGTACTCGTGATGCCAGAAAGTAATGTGCTCTTTTATCACTGAGAGAAAACAGGGGAAGCTCCCTTTGTTGGTTCTTACTCTGGACTCTGCCCTTCGTATCTCTTCCTTTGGTCTTACTCTGTATCCTTTCCCTATAGAAGCATTAACCACACATGTAACTTTCCCTGAGTTCTATGAGATTTTCTGGTGAATTATCAAATCTTAGGGTGACTTTGGGAATCTCTCAATTTGCAGTTATGTCACAACCCAGGGTGGCCTTGGGGACTCTGCCCTTTAACTTTAGTTGACTTGTCCCCTCGCACAGAAGAAATTTTAATTCACTCAAAATCCCAGTGTTCAGAAAGTTACTGTTTTAATCTGGAAAATCTCTTTGTATATGTGAATGTTGGTAAAGCTGTTAGCATGCACACTGGGAGGTACCCTGGAACCCCCAAACTTGAATGCTCCAAAGAGGGCCTACTGTCAGCATAAAGACAAAGCATACTCTTAGTGTGAAAGAGCTGTAATAGATTAGCGTGCTTGGAGGGAGAATAAGGTAAATGTTTCCCAATAAAACACCCAGTTACCCATCCCGTAATGGGCAAATGCCCAGCTAAACAGAGCTGACCCAAAGCAGGGCCTCTGAAGCTTGACAGCTTGCCCTAAGTATAAAGCACCTTCTAGCATGGAACCATAGGAAAGGGGCCAAAGGGGCCAGGCAAGTTTGGGACAAAAGGACAAAATCAGTGTACAAATTAAGATAAAGGCTGCCATTGTCAGCCTCCCAACTGTCTCTCACCCACATGTCTTCTAAATGTCTTTACATGTCCATGTGTCTCCTTCCATGTCCCCCAGCCCCTGGTGCAAGTCCAAAGCCAAGAAGCAAGTGTGACTTATTTGTCTCTCTGCTCCCCGTGCCTCCTCCACATCTGCAGCTTCCCCTGGCTGCTCAACGTCACCCTTCATTAGCTGGGACAGGAAACATGGAAGCTCCTTTTTAATTGCGATTTCTCTCTGTAACGTAGTTTAAACATGTTAACCCTTAGGCGTTTTCCCACATTATTGAATATTGTTCAAACTAGGACATTTAAAAACTGTAACATACCACAAACCTCCTATAATTTAATTATCAGCAGTGGTCAGGTATTTAAATTTTTTTGTAATTCTCATTATTTTATGTAATTATGGGATGAGCATCCTTATAGTTAAACCTCCACATAGAGGCAAGACTACTTCCGCTACATACAGTCCTAGAAGTGAAATTGTTGAGTTTCATACTTTCTGCCAAACTCTCCTGGCCTGGGTGGATAGTGCTGGCTTGGGTGCAGGCACTTGGGCCTGGAGCACACTCACTGGAACACCAGAAACTTGCAGGTAAACAGAACTGAAACCCGACCAAACACAGTGACCCATGGGCTTGCTCAACTCAAGGACAAATCACATTGACTGTGCACTTTATTAAAAATGATCAAGACCTTCAGCTCCATAGACTGGGTTTGGACAGCCCTTTTTTAAGGGGCAGATTGGTAACAAGTTCTTCTGTTATGCCAGAATGGGGTGCACTACCCAAGAAAGCCAGTCACACTGCTGTAAAAAGGAAGAAACTTTATTATAAGCTCGAACTCGGGCCCAACCGCACACCAGAGGCACCGGGGTGGTAGGTAGGGCTCCGGACGTGGGGGAGGTGGAGACTTTATACATGATACAAGTGCAGGCTTAGGTGTACCACGGATCTCCGTCCGATTGGCTGACCTGTGCAACCTTCCATATTAGGCAAGGTAGGTCCGTTGTTGCCATGGGTGATTGGCTGGCAGCCATAGTCTGAGGTCACGTCATGGTAGCCTGTTGTGGGCTCATACCGTAGGCCCCATCCCTGGAGAAACAAAGACTTAAGCCCCAAAATGGCGGCAGATAATTCAAGATGGAGGCTGTCAGACTCTTCACTTCCTGAGCAGAGTCAGTCTCAATTAACCTTCTGCTTCTTAGTATTTTGCTTCTGGTATCTTCATCAGATTGTTTTGCTTTCAGAAACCCAAAGTCAATCCCCTTGAGGAAATCAAGGCAGTTGCCTTCCATCCCTTTATCTCGTTGATCTAAATGTAAATGGAGCCACTGTAGATTAAGTCAAGCCAGTGACCATTGGCAAGTGTCCATCTGTCCAGAGCTTGCAGGGCAGCTAAGACTAATGCACAGTTCCGGAACTGAGTATGCCTCTGAGAAGTTTCCTTCATCCTTCCCTTGTCAAGTTAGTTTTATAGTTCCTGTGAATGATTTCTGAAGAGTGGAGGCCAGAAAGCCAAAGGCATGATATTGAGGAGCTCTAGGGGGTCTTGTGCCCTGACTGGGTTCACGTGGCAGAAGTCTATGTTCCTGAAATTTCATTCAATTCTACGCAAGAAGGTGAACAGACAGGGGAAAGCAGAGGCTGTGCCAGCTTCATATCTGGCAGTTTTCACCTGCCTTTTCTCTGGATCATTCGTTTATTGATGGTGGGTTGTCTTTCCAGCAAATCTCTTTTGAGTGCAAGCGTATAGAAGGCTTATTTTAGTGTCCTCCTAGCTCCAGGGAGAACTCCAGCTGGCTCTTTTCATTCCCACTGACGTATCAATGCTGACCCTGATTCATGTAGATTTTTAGAGTCACTGTTCCATCATGAGGGCTTATGACCATGGTGAACCATCATAAAGGGGGTTTGTCCACATGGGGTTATTCACTGGTGCTTGGCAAAGTCTTGGGACACACATGTTTCTCTCTGTAAAGCATTCTGGCTGCAGTCCTTCTCAGTGCCCTGGAATATAAGAGCAATGAACTTGGTGATGGACAGCAATTACCTAAATGGTGAAGTTACATGTTTCTGCTTCTATCCATAGAGTGACTATGGACCCAGGCACCCCAGCCTTCCCTCATCAACAACATCAAACTGTAGTTCCCACTCCAGTGATCTGCCCTTGCAGAACTCTGGAGTCCTGTTTTGTTTCCTGGTCTCCACTTGGGAAGTGAGAAAAGGTGCCCCTGGACCCTCCTATCTGTACTTTTATTCTTAACTCTTGTATTCCTCTGGACCTGGTCTCACAAGGGACCCTCTGCTACTTCTCTTTGGCCTGTGGGATTTTTTTTTTTTGCAGCCAAAGAAAGAAAGCCTCCTTCTCACAGACTAGTGAACATATTCGCCTGTGCCTGTTGTTTAGCACAAAATTTTCATTTTTGAAACTCAAAGGATACAGGCTCTTGAAACTGAAAGCCTTTGTGCTCAAGACTATAGTTTCTGCCTTGAGTTTCAAAGGCCTGGTTTGAACCTCAAGGCCAAGCCCTGACTCCTTCTCTCTTTGGATTCCTGCTGGGAAAAATCCCTGCATGGAAGAGAGTGGAAATAGAGTGCTTTAGCTTTTGAAGGGGTGGCAGGAAATACCTGGAACCAAACACTTTCAAAAGTAAATTTTACATTGGCTTTTGTTTTACCATAATCAGTCCCAAACACATTCAAAGAAGGGACTCAGAATTCCAGTTCTAGTAGCATGGGACTCCTTTAACCCGGATGGACCTCAGTGTCCAAGGAAAGCTATGAAAGTAGAGCGATGGGGTAACCCTTGTTGCGAGTTTACTCAGTAAGAAAGCTGAGCACTTGAGAAAAACTGATGTGTTTTCATTGAGCCTATGAAATAGGATTATTACTCTTGTTACTGCTTTACCAATGGGGAAGCTGAGACTAGAGATTAGGAACATGGTTAGTTAGTGATGGATGTAGAAACCAGGCCCAGTCTAGGGTCACATGGCTTCCTGTAAGAAGTGGAAGGATGCAGAGAAGGGTCAAATCTTGAGGAAAGTAAATGAAGGTGTCTGGAGCTCCCTTGATGAGAAACACGCTGCCCTCAGGTCTCAAGAGGCTGCCTGCTTTCCTTACTCAAGTTGCTGAGCAAATATTACACAGAAAAACTTCATTAACCATCCCAGCAAAGCACACATGCCCTAGGGCACATTTTATAAATCCTGTTTTATGTTTTAAACAGCATCACTTCTTCTGGAATGTTCTTTTCATATATTGATGTTTGCATGTGTTTACTCTCTATTTCCTTTTCTAGTGTCTAGACCATCAGCTTTTGAAGCGAGGTACTTTGTGGTTCTTGACAGGGGATTAGAGCAGTGCCCAGCCAGCTCATAGGAACTTTGTTCCATAAACACATTTGAATGCATTTGGTTGAAATAGAAGGATGAATCAGGAAGGCCTAGGAGAGAAAAGCCCCACCTTGCATATCTCTAAGGCCCCATTTCAGAATAAAAATGACAAGCTTAAGGCTCACTGCTTTTCACCCTCCATGTCAAAAGGAAGGTCTGGCTGGTTTGCTTTGGGGTTGCCTCCTTGAGTAAGGATCAGAACATGCCTTTAAAGTTTAGCTTCATTTGTTTATCAAAGACAAAGAACCTTTGTCCTGTGTCACTGCTGGGATTAGGCAGGATGGGAACTTCCTCTGCCTGAAGCTTCAGAGGAGCCCAGGATAGCAGAACAGTGGCTTTTCAACTCTGAAATAATCCAGGAATGTAAATACTTAGCTTTGACACATTACAAGGAAGGCAACAGGGGAAGTTCAAATTATTACCTGGATCAAGGAAGCCCTTTACAAGGCTGGGGAACACCAGATCAACTGGGTCTCAAGTTCTCCTTCTCCAGGGGTGCTGTGCTAGTTTGGGGCTCTGCCTACCAGCCACTTCCTGGGTATAAGGACAGAAGCCTCTTACATATCAGGATCTCCTGCCCATTATTCTGCTTTTCTTCCCCCCCTCCACAATTTGACTCATTTTATTTTATTTTTTTTGTCTTGAAAAGTTTACTTAGGAAAAAGAGATAAAGACTCCCAGGTAGATGGTACTTGGGAAGGGCAGAGAGAAACTTTGACTCATTTTAATACAGGACAGCCCTGGTATAAAATGGGTTGCCTGACTATGGGTCCTCACCTGTGTGCTTAAAGGGCCCTTATAGTAAGACTCAGCTGCAGGCACACACAAAAGGTTAATAAAGGCTTATTTACAAAAGAAGGGGAAATGACAACATGAATAACTCAGGGAGAAAGAGAAGGAGATAAATTCTTGAATGTGCCCTACCAGTTTCACTGAGCTGGAACCCCACTAGCTGCTGAGAGCCAGGAGAACCAAGAGACCCCCAAGGCCCCCATGTCTGTGTAAGAGTAGGTTAGCATGAGAACAGCCATCTTAAACTCTGAGAAACCATCTCACTGAGTATGTGACTTGGGGAAGGGGAAACTAAGTAATCTTGAGACACCAGAATGTTGGGGAAGGGGAAACTAAGTAAAGTTGACACACCAGGATGTTGGGGAGGGGGACTCAGGGAAGAAGGAACTAAGTAATCAGGAAACGGGAGGTTATATCTTAGGGACCAGATCTTAGGGACCAGATGTTTTGGCTGAAAAGCTTATCTTGTCAGATCACCAGGATGCGGCACAAAGCAGAAAAATGTACAGCTATGGAAAATCACTGTGAGTTGGATGTTTTGGAAAATGCTCTATAAACCCTGGTCTTTGATGGTCGGGGTCCTTGTTGAAACCCGCTGCGTCGGGCAGATGCTTGTACCCCAATGAGCTGGAAATAAAACCTCGTTGTGTGACTTGCATTGTTGTGAGTGTTCTCTGTCCATTTGAGGGGAGGTCAGTACTGGACTCGAACAGTCTGGTTTTATACCAAACCTGACCGCTTAACTCCACCTCAGGTCCCAGTAGTCCTCCCTTGGTTATGATGACATTATGGGATTTGTGTGTCTTGGATCTCTTCGTCTGAAGTGGGGGTAGGCTCCATAGTTCATTCAGGACTTCCTTTCCCCCTAACAATTTGGGTATTCTCTTTGTTTCTGATACCTCGAATTTACAGACCACCAGGAGTCTCGCTTTAATGCAGAGCATGAGGGAAGTTTTATTTTATTATTTTTTTAAAGATTTATTTATTTATGCACACAAGAGCTGGGGTACAGGCCAGAGCCACGGGAGGTGAGAGGATTCACCAGACAGTAGGGAGCAGAACAGGCAGACAGCTGAAACACACTGCTGAGGGCAGCAGCAGGCGAGGCAGGAGAGGTCTGTCGCGCCATGTGAGTCCCCTCCCTGGCCGGCGACAGGGATCGAACTCATGCTGCAGTGGCTGCGGTTTGCTTCATAGTGCGTTGCTTAACCCACTGCGCCACTGGGGCGGGCCCCGGAAGTTTTATTTTAAACTTAAGCCTGGACTCACGGACCACCAAGGTGACAGGTAGTCAGGTCTGAGAACCAGGAACACACAGGCAGGGAGCTTTTTATAGGGTTTACAAAGTAGTTGCACGCTCAGGATTCTTAGCACACTGCGATTGATTGGTTGGGATTTGCGGGAAGTTGGCGGCTATTGTGGATTGGCTGAGGTTGGGAGTGGTCCGAGTGTAGAACCTAGGTCCGTGCGCAATGGCCTTTATGGGAAACGAATGCTTACAAGTTGACGGGATCATGAAACCTATCTGCAACCTTCACCATCTTGTTAATTCCCCTGCTCCCACACCTTCACGAAGTTTTGTCATATCCAAGCATCACTTGTGCTTAATAAATGTAATATTATATATACATGTATAATGCTCTAGATATGAAATGTGTGATACATCTATAATAACCATTGTATATTAATATATTCATCACATATCAAACACATACCACATAAATTATATATACCACATTTCACACCCATATGTATGGGTATTTATTTAATATTTTTTGACTCTTCATTTAAATGAAGGCTGTTTCATTACTATAAGGAGGAAGAACCAGTAACTTGTTACCATCACAGAAGGGAATGAAAATCAATACAATGGGAATATAACACTGACACCTTTTAAATATGGGGCCTGTTAAAAATGAGAGGTTAGCAAATGTTTGGTGGTAAAAACATAGACATGTCCTTATAACTCATTTCTTTTAATCAGAAAAAAATGAAGGACAGTTGAAACAAGTTTCTTTCCTACTGTGTCTTTTACTATATCCTACAGCCCTATTTACTAGTGATATCTGGCAAAACACTTCAAATAATGGTTGTGTTTGCCTGCAACTTTGAAGGCAGTTCGCTGTCCGAACCTCCAGCCCCATTATAACATCTGGTCAAGCTGTGCCCAGATCCTTCTTGATCATTTGCTCTGATGGAAGCCCAGCCTTCTGTGCAGCGTACTCCAAGTTCATGGTCATGACTTGAGAAAGTCCTGGGATCCACAAGTTGTTGGGGGTGTGTGTTGGGGTGGGGGTTACGGGGTGGGAAGGAAGCAGTGCTGTGGAGTCTGAGAAGGCAAGATATTTCTGGCAGATGGAACAGCATTTAAGAAGGCAGAAGGAAAGAGACAGCATGGCCTATTTTCAGGAAACTGCAAGTAATTAATTTAGTGTGGCTGGAGCCACATAAAACGCTGAAGAGAAGGTAGAGATGGAAAGGGTGAGAGATGGTGGGGAGAGGGGTAGGGTGGCAGGCCTGGGAGAGCCCTCAGGGCTTGCTCCTGACTTTGTACTCCAGTTGTGATGCCAGCCTAATGTTCCCTGCCAGTCCCTGTGCTGGTATTTTTAGGTAAATCCTCTTCTGGGTGGCAACAGTATTCCCTTCTGGAAGAAATCTATTTTTACTGCATGGATGTATTGATAAGATTTGGGGGTGGTGGGAGGGAAGGGTGAGAGCACTTCTAGGATTTTGTTTTTCTTCATGGGCTTTGCAGACTGAAGGGAGAGATGAATTTCCAGGGATCATGGAAGGAGATTTGTGAAAGATTGGGTAGCCTAAGGGAAAAAAAGGCTGTTGGGGAGGAATTTTCATTAGGGCAGAGATGTCTGGTGGGAAATTTCATGAAATTTCTGCTCTCTGGTCGGGAATGGACACTGAGACAATGACTGACATGTGTGGTTTGTTTAGGAAGTGCAGGGACACTGGTAGGTGACACAGGACAGGGCAGGCCCCTGATTAGGGGTGCCTTAGTAAGCCAGCTATCATGGGGGGTTCCTGTAACCTAGTCCTGTGGGAAATGGTAGAAATATGCGTTAGAGTAACTCCTTACCAAAGGGCTGGGGAGGTGAGTATTTAACCCCTGCCCCCTTGGTCAATGGTGAGGGGTTAGCCCCAGTGATATGTTAATTCCCAGGCAATACTGACTTCTCAAGGACACAGGAAAAGCAGGGTTTGGCAACCTGGGAAGGCATACTCTGGTAGAGGCTCTAAAATCAGAAAGGAGTACTTGGAAGTGGCTGTGAGGAAGTCACCTCACTGCTCCCTTGGCTTAGTATGTTGTATCTGCTTTCCCAGGAATCACACGAAATCCTCAATGACATTCCCAATTGTTAATGCATTGGACAGTTGAGTCTGATTGGAAGATACCACTGATTGCTGGGTGTGACCTTCAGGTGGGCATCGCAGAAAGCTGGTGCTATCCAAGCAGACCTTCCTTATGCAGGTGGCACAGCTGTATTGGAGTCATCAGCTCTTTCTTAGTTGTAATGACAAAAACACAACTCATTTGACTTAAAACCGAGAAAAAATGAAACTGCTTGGGCCTACCTGGTGGTGCAAGGGTTAAAGTCTCAGCGTTGTTAAACTATGACCAGCTGATTTGGTGTGAGTTGGATCTCAGGCCAGGGAGCTGACTCACATAGCGCAACAGACCTCTCCTGTCTCACCTGCTGCTCCCCTCAACAGATCTGCCTGTTCTGCTCCCCACTCTATCTCTGGTGAATCCTCTCACCACCACATCTCTAGCCTATACCCCAGGCTCTTGTATGCATAAATAAATAAAGATAAATAAATCTTTAAAAAAATGAAACTGCTTGGATCTGGGAACTGAAAAGCATGGGAAATGGTTGTGGGTACAGTTTGATCTAAGGATCTCATCATGTTTTGAGTTCTCTTTCTTTCTCTGATCTCTGTCTTCTTCTGGACTGAATCCGTTCTTCCCTTATTAAGATGGTTTCCAGAAGTTTCAGGTGTAACTCCTGCCTTCCCGTTACCCCAGGAGGAAGATGACTTCTTATAACAAACAATTACAATAATTTCCAAGGCTCAGTTGCTTTGGTACTTAGGGACCTTCCTTGAGTCATGTCTCCCTCACTGAAGCTACCTGGGTCCAGGGCTCTTGGCTTTGACCGGCTGGGCTAGGTTCACTTGCTGTGAGCTTGAGACCTGGGGATGGACTTAATTCCACCCAAATCTCACTAACTGACATGTAGAAGATGAGTCCTTCCCCAAGATAAAGTGGGGGCTCTCAGTAGCAAAAGAAAAGTTCATGGATCTTGAGCAAGCAAAGAGAAGAGATACATCCACTGCAACCCAGCAGAACCAACAGAGCCCCAGGGAACCTGGAAGCACTGATCTTAATGACCCAGTGCAATCTCAGCCTGCTAGGGTCCCAGATACCCAATCTGGAGAACAGTCCCCTGTCCTGAGCCAGACCCATGGCTTCCTTCAGAGCTGCTGACTCCAGCTGATGGATGAGGGTCTCAGGGTTTCCAAGGCACTGGATTTCCGTTGACTGCAATAACCTTGAGCTTCAGGCTTTATTGGCAGTATTTAACACAAATCTGTTTTCCATCCTTGTCAGATCCCACTTCAATATGCGCCACAGGAGGAGAAGTCGAATGCTAAATTGATTTCTTTAATGGGGAGTGCTCTGCAGCAGATAGCAACCCTTCTGGAGATGCATTAGTCGGTTCACAATTGAATCTTTTCTCACTTGCTTTTATGGACTCCCCTCTTTGCCAGAAGGATGGGATTCTGATATCATCATTTGCCTAACATTATTTTTCTTTAGACTGGAGAGAGCAAGAAGGTTGGGCCTCCCACCTCCAGCCTCTAGGTCAGAAGTGGGGCCTTTCAGTGACCAGCCTTTCCAGAAAGAATTGAAGTCTAGAAATCAGCAGCTTGAGAGTGCCTGGGGTGATTAGTGTCAAATGTTTCTTGCATCAGAGATGCAGAAGTGGCTGGGATGCTGTGAATGAACACTCCTTTGAGTACCCAAAAATTGTCATTCTTGACTCTTTGTGGGATTTTAGGGGTTGTTTATGCTGATTCTGATGTTGGAGATTTTTTTTTTCCTTAGAATCCAGTGACATATTGCTTACTTCTGTTTGGTGAGACTCCACTCCATTTCTATGTATTTTAACAAAAAGGATAGTGGTCCATTTGGGGTTTTTATTATGTGTGGGACTCTGCATTTTCTCACTTGGGTCTCACAGGCTCATGAGATGAGTTCATCATTGATGAGGTCAAGGAGACTGATAAGGTTATACAACTTGCCCCATGCCAAGCAATAATTATTATTGATGAATGGTGGGGGCTGTGTTTGTACCTGTGTTTGGATTCAAAGGTGTTCCTTAGCCACCACTATACATCTCCTTCTATAAGAAGGCTTTGCACTCTCATTAAAGACGAATTTGCTACTATCTCCCAGGGTAAGGACTGAGATTTGCGATATGAGGTTCTAGAATGTGGCACACAGAGAGAATTAAAGTTAGAAGGAATCTGCTCAGTAAAAAATGTCTTGGCCATACCCTCTATACCAGCTCACAAGGAAGAACCATCTTTATTTCTTTAATGGGTGATGATATGATGTAGAAAGAATCTGGGCCAGGGACATTTGTTTTTTTGTTGGAACATCAGGTAGATTCTCTTGCCTGGAGAAAAACTGAATGGTTTTTCCATTTTGAATCCATGATCTATTTTGTCTTCACCCTTTCGAGTTCCAAGTGCTTGGGGAACCCAGGCAGCTTAACATAACTGCAAGACCAAAAATGACTCTCTCTCAGTCTCAGTCTCAGTTTCTTCATCTGTATGTTAGAGTCAGTAATACTAGCTACATGGGGTAATTTGTGAGAGCTAAATCTATCAATGTGCATCGATGTCAATTGCTACTCTTTTTTTAAAAAAAAATTCATTGATTCCATTTTGTACCTCTCAAATGAAAAGGTGGGTCAGCTCCATTTCTGCACTGTGACCAAGTCACCTAAAAATGGACAGGGCTGGCTGGGAGAGGCTGAGATAGGAAACTGAGATCTGTGGATAAGTTTGAGGGGTCAGAAACAGCCTCAAGAAGAGAGAGCAAGTTATGTCTAGCTGGCAACACTTAGAAGTCTTGAGGAGTTGGTTACAGACAAGAAGAAGTAATTGAGGTTGGCTGCTGGCACAGGGAAGTCCAATAAGAACTGATGGGGTGACACATCAGGCTGGCAGAATATGATGAACCTGTCACTGGGTATTAAGGGCTGGATCAGACACCGCTCAGAGGCCAGACTCTCTAGCCTGGGTGTGTACAAGGTTGTAGGAGGGAGGATGGTGCTTCTATTACTATTACTGTGTAATTAACCCCTCCAAAGCCAAGTGGCACAAAACAACCATTTTACTAGACTCCTGTTTCTGTGGGTCAGGATTTTGGCATGGCTTGTGCTGCTCCCTGAGGTCTGGGGCCTCATTTGGGAAGACTGAAGTTTCCAAAGGATAACTCAGTGACTGGAAGCAAGAACCATGTGGAGAAGGCTCAGCTCACGTGTTTAGGGGTGATCTGGACCTCAGCTGGGCATCAGGAACAGTGCCATGTGTCATATCTCCAGGTACTGTCTCTCTTGCACTCCATGGTGCAAGTAAGATGACTGAGTCTCTATGAGAGTCTAGGGGAAATGCCTGGCATTTTTACTACTGATTCTCAGCATCACATAGTTTCACATACTCTGGGTTCAGGGAGAGGGGACATAAGAGTCATGCCTCAGTAGGAGGTATATGGATGGTAAAGATGACAAATGTTATTTTGGAAGAAAGTATGTGGGATCAGAGATGGGGTTGCACCTCTATATGATGCTTAAAATCTTACTGAATTATTGTAGAATGAATGTTAGTGATAGCACAGGCTCTGGGACCAACCTATCCACCACTGACCAGCTGTGCAGACCAGGCTCCATCCAGGCCTCAGCTTCCTTATCTGTGAAATGGGACCACTGATGTGTCTGTTGTGTTGGCTCATTGTGGACATTCCATAGACTAAGAACATGAAAAGTCCTCAGGACAAAACCTGGGCTGTGATAACTCCCACTGAAGAGAAATGTTTAATGTTATCATTCAAGACAGAGACTCAGGCTTTAGGAACCAGCCAGAGATGATCATAATCAGAGACCCAAAGCATGGAAAAGGGTTCAGGACAGCCTGTTAGAAAGCAGGGACTGATGCCGATGTGACTGTGGGATAGAACTGACTGATTGTGGATCAGAACTGACCCCTGCACTTGGGGCTGCTGTCTCAGGGACAGGCAGGAGATAGGAGCCAGTGGCCCCCTTGGGGGTGAAGTAGACCCCTAGAACAGGAAGAATACTGGGCCAGATTCTATCACAGCCCATAAACTCTGACTCACTGCTCTTCCTCCTGCTTCTCTCAATGCTAGCCCCTCTGTGGCACATCAAGCTTCATCTTATTTGTCAGACAAAAGGCCTAGAACTGAGTCGTGTTAAATCAACCATGGGTGACAGAGGAACAAGGCCTGAACTCTTAAGACCAAGGCATGATCAGATCTATTAGGGGAATACTCAAAGAGAGGAGGACCGCAGTCACCTGGTGGGCACCCCCATGGGTTCTGAGAACCCTCTGGTGCAAGTAGGACATCTTTGGTTTCAGGTGACAGAAACCCATGTACATGTCTACTGTCTTCACTGGGATGTCCAGGAGGAGACAGCCTCGTGTGTGTCCATAGTGTTAGGAATCCTTTCTCTCCATCTCCTGAGCCACCTAACTTTTAAATTTATTTTTTCATTTTGGCCCCATTCTCAGTGAGGGTAAATCCATCCACTCATACATTCACCTATCCATCACATACTTATTAGGGGTTTATTATGCACGAGGCATTTCTTAGGGGATGCAGCAGTGGAAATGACACAAGTCCTTGAGCTCACAGAATTAATTTCCAGAGAAGGAAGATAGAATAAAGTAGACCCATAAAAATGCATGTGTGGTTTCTCATATATTATGTCCACAGTGTAATGATGAGTGTGATAGAGGCAGAAATGCCAGGTACAGGGACACAGTGAGAGTAAGGAGGGTCACACAGAGAATCTCTGAGCTGGTGACATTTTGCAAAGCCATGGTGTTGTGAGAGGGAGCCCACTGTGTGCTGATGAGGGGAAGAGTACTCAGGTGGAAGGAACAGCACTTGTAGAAACTTTGATCTTGCTGTATTTAAATAACTAAAAGGAGGTTGGTGTGATAGGGTCTTAGTGACTGAAGAAGAAAGTCATGTGAGAACAAATGAGATGGTGTAGGGATTGTGGCCATGATGAGTGTGAATTTTAGGTGTGATTTTTAAGTAGGGTTACAATACGATCTTATTGGCCTGTTTCAAAGGTCACTCTTTATGTCTGCTGGGACTGTGCTGGCAAAGGTGGATATTCTTGACTCAAGGCTGACACCCTTCCATTTTAGAAATCCCTGCAGTCCCAGGGAAGAATATCATTGGTCAGCCTTCAGTTTTATGCAAATTCGTGAACCAATCACTGTAGCTATGGTAATGAGGCATTTTGAGTGGCCCAGTTGAGGTCACATTTCCACTTCCAGAACCTGGGGGTTGGGGTTAACCCTGCCCATCCACTGAGTAAATGAAGAGTAATTCCTTAAATAAAAACTGCAAGTACACCTAGGTGAGTTGATGGATGTTGGGCAGGCAAAGGTGATGGAGGTTCTCTCTGTCCCTCAGTGACATTCCTGAAGTGTGGATATCACATCTCTGCATGAGTACACTCACCTATGTCAGGGAGCTCCTTCCTCCAACTTGCCCCCCTCTCCATCACTTGCCAGTGCAGCTGCCAGGGAATGGCTTAAATGGCAAAGCACTTCTTCCTGGTTTTAAACCAGAGCAATACCTATGTATATGGTCCTTGTTCTACCTTCTGAAACCTGCAGGGTGGCAAACACCTTTCCTGACTACCAGCCCATGTAGCCCCTTTGAAGAGCATAGCACCATCTTCATTATTTGTTTTTCTACCCTAAATAACCTCAGTTCATTCCTTTCTTGAACTTGGTCACAATTCCACTGTCATGCTAAAACGCTGAAAACCTTCCTTGAAGTGTTTTGGACTTCATGAAATTTTCAAATGCTTTGTTCTGTAAATGGGAGTTGACGCCTAGTTTTAACAGGAGCAATTTCTTATTTTAAGCCTGATGTAGGCTGAAATAAAACAGTATAGTATGCAAATGGTGCTATTCTCAGCTCTAGACAAAAGAAGCCACTAGTTAATAAATTATCAGTATTGGAGAAGATAAGGTGAGCACAAAGCAGCTTGAACAACAGAAGAGGAAATTTCTAGGGTGGGGAGAAATATTCTGAGGTCCTTTTGGTTTTTCTGCAATGTTGTGTGTCTCTCACTTGTTGACAGAGGAAAGTTGTTAGGAATTTTCTTCCACTAGTGTGAAATTAACATGTTTAAAATTTATGTATTTTCAGCAAGCATCTATTGAGCACCTACTGAATACCAGGTTTTGAAAACTAAGGATGTAGAGATGAGCAAAAAACTCCTCTGGACTCAGTTTGAGATGTGAGACAGAGTGATCTTCTGAACTACAACTGTGATCATTTCCCTACCCATGGCTGAAACTCTCCATCATTCCTACTGCCCTCATCTGACATCATCAGACCTACATTGTCTGATCCTTGTCTATCGACCAAACTTAATATCCGGTCATATCCCATCCATCCTTCTTCAGTCAGTCATATTTTTTTTAACTCCTCTCACCCTATTCTCTCAAGTTCTGGTGCTTTTCTTAGTAGACACTGTTCCTACCAGAGTGGGACCCACAAAATTAGGCTACCCCCTTCTTCTACCACTCCTTCCCATCCCCCCCACCATCCCATCAGGTATTGGAGGATGTTCCTAGGGAGGCTACCTCACTAAAGAGGCTCTGTGGCTCATATATTCTTTGGTCCAAGGTTTTGTATTATTTTTTAGGTTTGTTTTTTTCCCTCTTTTCTCATATTAGCAGATGAGAACTCTCGCTGTGTGTGACAGCTGATATTGTGAAAATGTCGCCTTGTTTGGGACAGAATGTGCTTGGGGATTTTATCAGTGTGTGTTCAGCATTCCTCTGCGTATGTCTGTGCAGGGAGACCTGGCCACGGTCATGGTGAGCCTGGGACTCAGAATGCTTCTAACCCAGCAGGGGTACAGGAGGCTTCTCCCAGCTCTGTTGCACAGAGTTCTGCACATTCTTCTTCCTAAAAGTCTCCCATCTCTCTCATCACCTTCATGTCCTTAGGTTTTGTTTAACTTATCTTTTACTAACAACCTCTTGACTCATCTTTGGAGTCTGATCTCCCACCTTTGAAGTCACTTTGTCTCTAAACTTACAATATTGATGGTACTAATAGAGCTCCAATAGTTTATAATTATCTTATGTTCCAGGCATGATTCTAAGCTCTTACGGGCTGACTCATGTGCTCTGCAGGCAAGTCTTTGTAAAACACATGGATTGCTCCTTTCAGTATAATGAGGGGTGGCTCCTTGGATACTGGAGTAAGATTTTCCCAACTTCTCCCTTTGCCGTTCACCTTGTAGTTGTCACGTTGGATATTTTTGGTAAATTCTGTTATATACATTATTTCTCAAACCTTTTCCAGAAATTAACTCCCTTTTGAAAAAAATTACAAAGATTAAACTAAAAGAAGTGCTATCTTTCATTCAAATGCATGTGGCACTTGCCATCAGTAGACAGTTAACTGGAAGCATAGAGTGCAACCAAAGCAGTGTTAGTAAATCCTAATTGGGGATTGTTGACAAGGTTTGTATTCTGTGTGCTAAAAAAAGAGTCCGATACTGAGAGGTACAGAGATGTTAAAGAAATAGCAACATTGAACCCAGACCTTCTCCTGGATGTAAACACAAGTCTTGACAAGAGACTGTCATTCTCATACAACTCCACACTTGTTAATTTTGTGTTTCTCTGACTTTAAAATCAGCTCATAGTCACTAAACACAGGGCCTTAGTTTGAAAAGTGGCTGATCTGTTTGACTGTCTCTTCTCTTTCCATTTGCTCTCAGAGTTTCTCTCTCCACTTACTCCAGTCTCATTGTTCTTATCTAATGTCTTACTCTTTTGCATCTCTCTGCCTTCTCATTGTTTTCTGTCTTCAGACACAGCTCTTCCAACACCAGCTGGCACACCTCTTTTCTTTCAAATATCATTCCTTCATCAGGAATGCCTCCTTCATCAGGCTGCTCCCAAATCCCAAAGTAGAGTAAGTCCATCTCTCCTCTGTTCCCAATTTAAATGTGTTCCCTTCATCTCAGTTGTCACTGGATACTGGATGTTTCTGAAGGAGATATCATAGTTGACTAAATAAACAAAATTTCTCATCGATCTTTCTGTGTTGAAGCTGAAAACTCAAGGTGGACCTCATCAGCCTCCCTGAACCTATGAGCTGAGCTCCTGTGATCCAGTCTGTCCAATAAGAAGTTAGGACAAGTCTGTTGAATAGTTTATAGAAAGGCATTTTGCTTCTTAGTGGGAAAGGCAAGCATGGGAGAAGAACCTACTGGAACTGTCTCATCTTCCTTCTTATCTTGAAGGTATACTTGTTACCTCCTTTAGTGACAGCCTTATTATTTCATGTAGTTCATGCTTAAGAATAATCAGTCAGTGTGCTAGGAAAGGAGAGCGTTTTCAGACGTCCTGTTAAATAAGTTATGCATGTCCTAGTTTCAGCCACTATTAACTAGCCATTTTGTTACATTCATTTGAAGGCATTCCTAACAGTTTCTTTACAAGTCTTCATCCCCTCTGGATTTTGAATGTTCTAAGGTAGAGGTGGAATATTTATCTTTATAATCCCTGGATTCACATAAGGCTTGGTGTGTGGTAGTAGTAATAGTGGTATCAATTAAAACAGCTGATATTTATTCAAACTCTATGTCTCTCTGACTTCACAGCCTGGATCCTTTACCACCACGATATAATTCTGGTCATTGATCAAAGTGGAATGAATAAATGAACAAATAACTTAGCAGCAGGAGGAGCTGCAGAAATTGGTTTCTATTCCAATTTACTTCGCAACTTTATTAGAATTTATATTAGGATTTAAAAAATGAGACTCTGTCCTTTGTTCTGTATTTTTTTTAAACTTCTTTATCCTAACCCATAAAAAAATTGTATTCTTGAGCTTTCAATGGTCATTAAAGGGAGACAATCATGGTGGATTCAAATGCTCTTCTGCCAGAGGTGCATTCAGTATGTGTATGAATGTGGAACAATAACACTGAGATGTAGGTGTTGCCAGAGAAATGACTGAATGCTGATATTATCATGCCATCTTATGAGACTGGACTCTGTAGTCTTCCTCCTCTAGGACCTGAGGAACACCTGTTTAGGGTCAATATAATTTCTAGTATTGAAATTTGATTTGTTCAGCTGGGAGGTCAGATCAGGGACCCCATAGTGCATCCCTGGAGTGAATAAGTTGGGATGTGCTTGTGATGTTCAGGGAGGATCTCTGGCTTCCCTGAGCTCTAAGGCATTGAATTCTCCTGAGCTAGAAGTTCCTCTCCCCTGCAGTTTCATGGTGACACTACCTGAGACAAAATATGCACCCCTGGTTCTGAATACATATCTCTGTTTCTGCCCCAGGACCTTTAGTAGCTGTGGATCCCTGGGGTCTGAGGTCCATGAAGAATTAGCCGCACTCTATATCTGGGAAGACTTAGCCAACCTCATGGGAACTGGCAGTGCAATATCCTATGTCCAGCTCCAGGGAGGGATGAAAAATAGCAGTTTTACACTTCCGTTTTCCTCTCCCATTTCCTGTTCTTCCACAGAAGAGCTGTTTCAGTACTTCTTAAAATGGTAAAAGTGTTGCCAGTATTCTGCTGCTTTTGCTTCCCTCACTCCTTTTCCTGTCATCTGCCCCTGCTTTCATTTTGCCTATTGTAAAATTCCCCCCAGAAAACTATCTGGCAAGACACAATTTTTCTTAGAGTTTTAAGAAATGAGAAAAATTAGTTTAGCCTGCAGGGATTAGGGATGTTTGGACATACAAATATATTAATTTTTTTAATCTTATCATATGCCTATGTCTACGATCTGCTGTGTCTACTGCATCTATATCTGCAGCCACCTCTACACCATGTCTCTATGCTAAGATGGATGTTGGTTCATGTTCAATTTTTCTTCATTCCCCTCCTTTACTCTCCTCTCTCCCAGGCCCACCGCAGCCAAAGAGATAAAGAGGCTCAGTGTCAGTATTCACTGCCGCAGGGGAGGGAACTAGTGAGAGGAAAACTGGTATCACCTGCTCTGCACTTCTTCCCTGGCTTTTTGTTCAAAAACTGAAATGCTATAAGGATTTTGGACATAGAGTAGCATCACAGGGAGGATGTGGATCCCCTCATTCCATGAGGGGAAGAGCTCCATGCAGAAGAGAGGTGGCCAGGGTATAACTCCTGGGCATGTACCGGGGGACCACAGGCTCCACGAAAAGGTTGATGTGTTTCTAAGCCAAATGGGGGCTCTGGCAGCTTTGAAAATGATCACAGTTGCTAAGCATGGTGCACTGGCATTAGGAAGCCTTTGAGGCAGCAGAGCAATGTGGAAAACAGCCAGAAGGGCAGAAGAGGTCATTGAGTCAATAACACCTTATCCTCAAAGCCCCATGCTGTAGCAATGAACCTGAGAGTCAGGAGAAGACCTCAGGAACTGCTAGGAAGTGCCTCTGGCCCCTGCCCTCTGCACTCTGCATAATGGAGACTTAGGGTCAGAAATGGTGGGAGACAGGTGGATGGACAGACACAGATGTAGACATGAGTGCATATGTGTGTATATACGTGCACGCGTGTTTATACCAGATTGAAGAGGGTTATATGAAATACCCTCCACTTAGCACAGTCCTGTCTCAGGACTGACATTTGGGGATCTTTTGTCCCTTCTAGAACCACAGAGTTACTGACACCCCTTATTTATTAAAAGCAAAGGAAAAACCAAGCGCTTTTGTCCATGTCTTTATCTTATCTTTCCCCCTTTCTTGTTGCTCTAAACTCTGATTTCCACTGAACGCCCTTCAGTGCCTCCAGTGTGCTGGACTCTCACACACCTTGCACACACCTCCATCCCCCTTACCCTGTCCATTCATAGCACCATACTGGCCATTCTTCTATCTCATTCTGATGTCAGTTGAGGGGTAATTTTTGGACTTTTTAGGAAAGTTCCTCTGATGACTCTCTTCCAGAAGCTAGCCATATTTCTAGCACTTAAGTCATACCTGAAGCATACTAAGACTTCACAAACCTTTGGCAGGTGAAAGAATGAACTTTGGGATTTGTCAGCGGGTGGGTCAGTGAGTAAACAAATGCATAAGTGAGTGGCCAGATGAATGAGTGCAGGAAGGTGAAAGAGTAAATGCATGAATGATGTGTGGTATTTCTGGTCTCCCGCACCTCAGTGATGTCTTTGGGTAAAACATTCACTGCTCTGCAACTTGCTTGAGTCCAGTCTGCCCGTCAAGCATCTTCATGTCCTTTATCTTGATGTCAAGGAGCTGGAATCACAGGTGGAAGCATTTGCTTTTTAAAATCAAATCTTATTTTGAGCTGCCAGAGGTCAGAGGCATAAACCAGAGGCATAAATCACTCCCTTTATTTTTATATATTAGCACTTGGCCATCTGAACAGGGTACTTTCATTGACTTGTGGGGAGAGGTTGCCTGACCTCACCGACACCCAAGGGCAGCACAGGTCATTCATCCATTCCCTGCTGTCTTCACCCCTTTGGCCAGTCTTTCAGTATAACTTGATGATTAAGAGAAAGAATTTGGGGTTGTTAATAAAATTGAGTTTGGATTTGACCGTTACACTTGTAACTGTACATCTTCAGGACTATTAGATGGCTTTTTCTGGGCCTCGACTCACTCCTGTGTAAGAGTGTGAGTGGGGCTGGGGTCGCCTACCCGGGGTTGTTATGCTCAGGGATGTTCTGAGTTAGTTGAGTTGGTAAATGCAAAGGCTTTTGCACAGTGCTTGCAACAGAGGCAATGCTCAGTAAATGTTATTATAAATGCCTTAGTTTATTAATTCCTTCTGTCATCAAATGTTCATTCAATTTCTATTGACTAGCAGACCCTGAACTCAGTAAAATAAGTTCCTACCTTTTAAGACCCCACGGTCAGTTGGGGTTGACAGAGACATGGGTCAATAATGAGAAACTCTGACAGATTTAATGGTGGTGTGCGGAAAGTGGCAGGACAGAGAAGGGAGCCACTCACCCTTTCTGTGGGGACATGATCTACATGACTGAGGACTGATAAAGAATTCTGACCTAATCATGTAGGGAAATTAGTGTTGGAATTATAAAATGCTTTAAGCTGGGGAGGTATGATTTTGCTTTTTCCCTCAAAACTTTGTTAGCATACAGTGTAGTAAAAGGTGAAATAAAACAGGAGCAGAGGGGAGTGCAGAAAAGCAGACTGCTGGGCAGTTGCTAATAAGCAGGCCAGATGTGCATTAAGGCAGGTCTGCATTAAGTGAGGGATGCAGAGCAGGGACATGCATATTGGGGCCTCTCTCATACCTCACTTCTCCTTGCAGAAGTGGTTCTCCTTGCAGTATCAGCCTCTGGGGAGCTGTCAGGAGTACATTTTCTCAGACTCCACCCTGAGCTTCCAGGATCTATGTGTCAGCTAGGTCCACAAATGATTTAAGGCTCAAAGAGGCCTGCTGGTAGACCCCATCAGAGATGGCCACCACCTGGGTGAAGGGAGATTAACCATTGAGGAATCAGGGAGTGCATCAAATCAGCACACATTCTGGAGTTCACTTCTAGAGAAATGGGAGAAGGTTGTAGTCCTCATTAGTGATATTTTCTCCCTGATGCTGATTTAGAAAGAGAGTTGTAAAAGAGAGACCTGTAGTTTTTCCTTGAGCCCAGCGGGTGACACTTACACATCTTTGTCCATCGGGGCAGGTTTCTTTATCATCAAAGCCAAAGCTAAGTGTTTATGGCTGAGTTATAAATCCCCAGAACATGGATTTCTTACTGGAAGTGCTGACTCAACCTTAACTTCAGCAGTGCAAATGGTGCCACAATAAAATGTATATATCAAAGTTGTGGCAACTATAAAGGTCTTTTAAAATCGAGTTGACATTGCAGTATGTTTCCTTGCGATAAGGTGAGGATTTACGTTCATAAATAGAATTGGAAAAGCTGAGAAGCATAATTGCCAATTTGGGGTGTTGAGATTTGGGGATCTTTTGTCCTTGATCCTCGCTGAAGCCTTCCTTCTCTTTCTGTGGGAGGCAGTCATACATTTTAGCTCTTAATCTGGCTTTGTACACAGAGATGAAGAAGCAATGCTAAGGACCCCCTCGGACAGTTCCCCCTGCAAAGTGTCTTTCGAGCAAATTCAATTCAACAAAAACTCATTTTTTTTTATTCCTGCTCTGTGCCAGGCACTTAACCGTGTACCCAGAATTTGAAATGAACCAGAAATTCTGACTTCAGTGAACTCATAATCTAGCTTGGGAGGTAGACTTTCATTTATTTATTCATTCAAAAAATATATTTGGAGTGTTTATTATGTGCCTGACATTAATTCTAGGGTGCTGGGGTTAGAGAGGTAAACTTGAGAAATCACTGCCCTTAAAAAGTTTGTGTTCCAGTGAGGCAAACTAGACCATAAAACCAGAAACAGATAAATATGCAAAAATAATTAAAAACTGAATGAAATGCTGAAATAGAGGGATCCTATCGGAATTAAAAGGAGAGAAATATTTATATCTACCTAAGACAAATCAGGAAAGGAGACAGGTTCTGAGTCAGGGATGAAATAGAGACAAGACAGAGGACAGAGAGAAGACTCCAGAACTGAGCATTGATAACTAATTGTTTACTAAACAAATGCATGGAGCTGTGAAAATACAAGATGTGTTAAGTGCCAGAGCGGTGGTGTCTGGGAAGAGTGTTTGGGGATGGCTCCTGAAAAAGGTAAAATCAAGTGGGTTCCTAATGAACTGCAGAAGTAGGAGCTTTCATGCTTTAGAGAGACACAATAAGATGCCCATCTTAATAAAGGTTACACTGGCAGTTGCATGGAAGAAGCAGCACCAGCGGGCATACAGGAGGGATTAACCCGCCCCACGGAGGGTGGAGAGAGTGTAGCCGACTTGAGCTTGCTCCTGAATGGTGGGTGGGAGCACAGGGATGGAGTGGGGTGAGTCAGAGATGCCTGGGTGTGAATGTGTTACCTGTTTTCCCAGACTGGAGGTAACATTGATCTTGAAAACCGGCTATTTCCGTTGGAGCATAGCTTTCCCTCTCTGACCTATTTCTGAAAGGTATCACGAAGGGCAGGCAGTAAAGAAAGCTGAGGGTTCATCCCTGACCCAGAGCTCTCGCCTCCGGCCCGCTGGAGCGGGGAGGCACGGCGGGGAGGGCGGGGGCAGCCCAGAGAAGGCCCTGGCAGCATCCTTGCCCCGACAGTCAATATTTACACTCCTCCAAGAGCTTGATTAGGCTGGTTGCATCGGCAAGCCGGCTCCGAAACACACAGCACACATGCTCTGCATTGCAAAGCGCGTGTTTTTAATATCGATCTCTCAAAATCCAACAGGCCTCATTGATTTTCACAGGACCTGGAAGAAAGACTGTGATAAACCAAAGACGCTTACAGCTTCATCAGCCCGAAGGACATGACTTATTTTTCCCTTCCTTGAACTTTGCTTGGCTTCCTGAGAAGATAACTTATTTTTATTTCTTTCTTTATATCTTTATTTTGTATCAGTCTGTATTAAAGTCCTATAAATAACCTTGGAGACACACGAAACAGATTCATTTAATTTTCCTTTAGTTATCCTAAGTCGGAACAGATGTGTGTTTGTGATAGAAAAGGGGAGGGAGAGAATGAATCATAGGTGTGGAGAGAGATAGGAGACACCCGCTGGCATCTGTGCGGGGACATCTGACTGAGTCTAGGAATCAGCAAACAGTGCAGGCTGGGCCGGCCTGGGCCTGATGGCATCTGTCATCGCCGAGTCCCTGGGAAGCCAAGATACCAAATAATGGGGCAGGGAGGGTCAGATTCATCAGGCGTGTGTTTTGACGGGACTACGGCTGGCTCTCCCCACCGCACAGGCACCAGCCGACTCCATTACTTCCTCCTCGCTTGGAGGGGTGCGGCTGAAGGGAGGTGGGAGCCTGGAGCTGAGATGCATTAGGGACACGGCCTCACACCCACACAGGGACACGTGTGACTTGGGAAGGGGCTCCCAGAGCGTGTTTAAATGAGACACGGGAGGGCTTTACCCTCCGTATCTTATCTGACTCCTTATCCCTGTCTCCACTGCCAAGTCCGTTATCATGAGCCCTGTTGAATGAATGTGCAGAATGAGGCCTAATGACTTGTCTCATGGACAAGGTCCCTTAGCTGGGGAGGCTCTGTGCAGGGTCAGGTCAGTGCAGGGTCAGGTCTTATGAGACCTGTGGAGGCACCAGATACAGCTGATGCAACATAGGCTTATTTAAGGGGCATTTAGAAAAGGGGGATCACTGTGATGGGGAGTGTAGGGGGCAGGGGGAAGTCCAAGCATCCTGACTATAGCCCCAGGGCCTCGTGGCCCATCTTGGGGTGAGGTAGGCACAGGGGCCAAGCCAGCCTGTGGGGCCCACCCTGGGAGCTCTCCCTCGCTCACCTCTCTCAGCCTTGTATCCCCCTCCCTAGTCCCTGGCTGAGTCCAGAGAGGGGCAGGCTTTGGTTTTCTCTTCTTCATTTTTTTCTAATTGTACTATTTTTCTTTACTGAGGTTAACAACTCTATCTTTTGGGGTAAAGGTTCACATCTCTTCAGATTATGTTGCCACAATGCACAAACTCCCAAAGCATCCATAGTCCACTAAACCCCTCCCACCGTCTTTCCCTCCCTGCTGGCCTCAATTCTAGAGTAAGATTTCAGTTTTGGTTTGTTTTCCTTAGTCTGTTTTAGTCGTCTTTGTGTCTTTGGGGCTTAGCTTGTAGAAGGACTCAATAAACATACTTCATGAATTAGTGTAAGTTGTCTGCCTACATGCAGTAAGAGGAAGGCTTGGGAAGAGCAGGATCCAGCCTTCTACAGAGCCTCGAAGGGCGTCTAGGCCTTGCCAGAAAGTCTGTCAATTTAGAATCCAGCTATGGATAGAAAGCACTCGCTGCAACCATGGAGATAAGGCCTGTCAGGTGGGGGCACAGTGTGGGTATTGTGGGCCATTACTGTGCCCTCCCCGCCCCAGTCAAAAGTTCTGTGAACTGGTCACTGTCTCCCCCCCATCTTTAAGTCTTCAGGTCCTGTGTTCCTTCAATCCGAAGAACCTTTGACCCCTTCTCTCCTGACTAGCTCCTACTCTCCCTTAACCCTAAGATTGCCAATCCCTCCTCGCTTCCAGGGGAAGACTAAGTTGGGAGGCCTGTTGCCCCCAACCTCCTGCATCCCTACTCCCAGCTCCCCACCTCCCCCCTTGACTGTAAGACCCTTCTGTGATTTCTTGTTCATTTCTGACAACTCCCGGGAACACCAGACCCAGCAAAGCAGCGGCCAAGTCTGTTTTCTTCATCATTACGTCCTGTTTTGGAAAAGTTGACAGTTTTTCCCTCCTTACAGGGAAAACGGTTCTTCCTACTGTGTCTTTCTCCTGTATGTTCTCTTCCTCCACAAAGAACACTCAGAACACTTCACTCTGACACTTCTTGTTACCAAATATGTAGTGTTTTTTCTCACACCAGGTAATTCTCTTAAACGCTAGTTGGGTGTCCTAAAACTGAACAGTTCCGATGCTATCTACAGCCCTACAGCCTCTCCCAGAAGATGCCCCCCCACCCCCGCCACACACACACAGACCAGCTGCTCCTGGCAAGCATCTCAGCAGCTGGCTGGAGATCAGAAGTCCAGTGTCTCCCCGTTTCTTGGGCTCAATTAATTTATTAGAACAGGGCCTCCCTGGTGATGCAGTGGGTTGAGTACTTTCTGTGAAGCATCCGCTGCACTGCAGCTCGAGTTCGATCTCCGGCCAGGGAGGAGACCCACATGGTGCAGCAGACCTCTCCTGCCTCGCCCGCTGCTCCCCTCAGCAGTGTATTTCAGTCCATCTGCTTGTTCTGCTCCCCACTCTGTCTCTGGTGAATCCTCTTGCCTCCCACAACTCTGGCCTGTTCCCCAGGTCTTGTGTGACAAATAAATAAATCTTAAAAAAAAAAGAAATTATTAGAGCAGCCCCAAGAGCTCAGGAACACACTTAAGTTTACCAGTTTAGGAAGGCAGGCGGTACAGGATACAGAAGGGAGGCATCAAGCGGTTCCGGGCGAGGGCACCGAGCCTCCATGCCCTCTCCAGGTGCTCCATTCTCCTGGGTCTCAAGGATTCACCAGCCCGGAAGCTCTCTGGACCCTGTTCTTTTGGGCTTTTATGGAGTTCTCCTTCCACCGACATGGTTGATTAAATCCTTGGCCATTTGGGCTTGATCCAAGCGATTCTAGCCCTTCTCTCCTCCCAAGGGGTTATTTTAATTGCAGAGTTGGCTCTATTGGAGACCAACCCCAGCCATAGGTGCTTTCTAAAAGTCATCTCTTAGCATAACAAAAGACTCTTAAGAGTCTCTTCACTTAGGAAATTTCTAGGGTTTTAGGTAGAGCTCTGTGCAGGAAGCTAAAGGAAGGTCAAATATATGCTTATAAATCTCGGTGCCTCATTTGCCCACTGCCCAGCACAGAACTTGCCACACAGTAAGCTTGAGTGGATTTGATAGGATGTCTCAGGTCTTCCTAATTCTAAGCACCACTAGGTGGGGGTGCTGAAGATGTTTTCACACCCCTGTAACTGGCTAGGTCCTAAGTTGGACCCAAGTGTCTAGAGAAAGCCGTAGTGTTTCTGTCTGGAAGGAGTGGGGGAGCAGGGATGGACAGGCTGTTTGTTTAGGCAGAATATATTGGGTGTCTGCTGTTCAGTTTTGATGCCAGTGAAGGAAAGATGAGTAAAATATCACCCTTCCCCAGATCAGGATCACAAAGTGCAGGGCACAGACGCAGACAGACCACGACGTCATGGTTGGCAGTCTGCGCACAGCATCTGCGAGGAAGTGGCTGAGAGTCATGTAGTGTGTCCTGAGCTCCTCCGTGTTCCTGCAGATGCGTGGCTGGGGTCTTTTTTTATTTTTTATTTTTTTTTAAGATTTATTTATTTATGCATACAAGAGCTGGGGTACAGGCCAGAGGTGCAGGGGGTGAGAGTATTCACTAGAGACAGAGCAGGGAACAGAACAGGCAGATCGACTGAAATACACTGCTGAGGGGAACAGCAGGCGAGGCAGGAGAGGTCTGCTGCGCCATGTGGGTCCCCTCCCTAGCCAGGGATTGAACTCCTACTGTAGTGGCTGCAGATAGCTTCAAACTGCTGTGACTTAACCCCTTACACCACCAGGGAGGCCCCAGCAGCTGGGATCTTGTTGAAAGACAGGTTCAGTAGGTCTGGGGTGCAGCCAGGAAGTCTGCTTTCTGATAAACGCCCAAATGATGCAGGTCCACAAAGTCTACTTTGAGTAGAAGGTGGAGAAGGAAGGAAAGGGCTGCCAGGCTGGGAGAAAACGGTGTGCAGAGGCACCAGGGCGGGAGCAGGTTCAAGGCTCCTTGTTCAAGACCCTAGGAGATTTGGTACGACTGGTTCTTGAGGAGGAGCGGAAGATGAGAAAGAGACGACCAGGAAAAGGTAGCCAGTCCAGGTCTGAGGATGCAAACCACTGGGAAGGGGAGCTCTAGAGGTGCATTCCTAAAATCATGTAATGTTTTTGAAAGTCTATTTTGTGGACAGCCTGATAGTCATTTGCTTTTCCAAAGATAAAACAATTCAGAAACAGATATTCTCTCTAAAGCAGTTTCTCAACCTTGTACCGGATAATTCTTGGGTGGGGGTGGAGGGCTGTCCTGTGCATTGGAGGAGACTCAGTACCCCCTGGATGTTGGTAGCATCCTCCCCTCCCTCCCCGCAGTGACAACCAAAACCACCTGCAGACATTGCCAGATGTCCACCGAGTGCAAAACAGCCCAGATTGAGAAGCACTGCCACAAGGTGCTTCACTTCAGTCCCACCCATATTCTCTTCATGGAAGCCCAGACCCTTAAATATTCAGTAGCCCCCAAGATTCCTGGAACAGCTTCTATGGAAGAGCATCACCTCTGAGTGAGATCGATGTGCTAGCTGCTTTTTTGAAGCAGCGTCGAGGAGAGGCGCCTGGCCTGGGGTGAAAAACAAAAGCATACCTGCTTATGAATTCTGCTTTAAAAATAATAAAGTGATTTGCCTCTCCCCTCCCTTCCTTGACTCCTTCCCTCTCCCTGATGCACAAGGGTTTGTTGGGGAAGACACAGTCATGAAATGCCAACCCCATGTCGTGGACCTGTGTGGAAGTGACTGGATCGTAAAGCTACTTTTAAGGTAAAAACAGTACCAAAAGAAAACTCCCACAGCTGATATTGGACTTCTCTTCATTTTCTGTCCATCATCAGCTCAGACCAGGCTGGCTGATGTTTTACAAGAACTGAGCTGCTGTCTCCCAACCTTTCTACCTTAAATTTTCCTGGGGATTGTGCTTAAACACAGGATGCCAGGTTAGGGAATATGATTGTGGAAAAGGTGAATGAATAAAACAAGCTACTGTGTGCGTGGTATTTACTGGCTTGGATGTGGTGAGGAAGGCAGTGTCGTACAGTGGTTAGATCTCTGGGGTGTCAGCTTCAAGTCGGCGAACCTTCCATTTGGTGTCTTGGCCCCAGTCTGAGATTGGTGAGCGATTTTATTTCTTTAAGATTTGGTTCCTTGATCTGGAAGAAAAAGAGTGTGAGAATTAAATGAAAATGTGTCCTTGTTTAAGGGTTATTTTTTAATAAATAAAAAAATTCAAAGATTTTTAAAATGTATTTATGCATATAAGAGCTGGGGTACAGACCAGAGGCGTGGGGGGGGTGAGAGGATTCACAGAGACAGAGTGGGGAGCAGAACAGGCAGATCGACCAAAATATACTGCCGAGGGGAGCAGCGGGCAAGGCAGGAGAGGTCTGCCATTCCATGCCATTCCATATGGGTCCCCTCCCTGGCCGGGGATTGAACTCACGCTGCAGTGGCTGCAAAGGCCCCACAGTGTGGGGTTTAATCCCTTGTGCCGCCAGAGAGGCCCAGGACTACTTTTTTTTTTTTAAAAAAACAAGGAAGGTTATCAGTGTCTGTTTTCAGTGGTACATGCTCTCAGAAGGTGTTATTGTCACGAGGTCACAGATGAGGAACTGGCCCTCAGCAGATCATGAATTAATCAGCCTTCACTCGTTCACTCATCTGACTACACCTTTTGGTTGTCCTTTTTTTTTTTTTAAAGATTTATTTATTTATGCATACAAGCACTGGGGTACAGGCCAGAGGTGTGGGGGGGTGAGAGGATTCACCACAGAGAGCAGGGAGCAGAACAGCAGATCAACAGAAGTACACTGCTGAGGGGAGCAGCGGGCGAGGCAGGAGAGGTTTGCGGCGCCATGTGGGTCCCCTCCCTGGCCGGCGGTGGGGCTCGAACTCGTGCTGCAGTGGCTGCGGTTTGCTTCATAGTGTGTTGCTTAACCCACTGCACCACCAGGGAGGCCCCCCTTTTGGTCGTTTATTATCAGCCAGGCATTAGATATCCATGCCGAGTGCCCTAGAGAGTGGGCTTAGAGACTTATGACCTGTGTGAGGAGACGTGGCACTGCTAAAGCAGGTGTGCAGAGTGAGGACGGTAAGGAGTGCTCTGAAGGAGCATGTGACAAGAGAGACCAGCTGGGGCTGGCGGTGCAGCCCCGGGTGTGTCATCTGACTGGAATCTGCAGGATGGCTAGGGGAGAGGGTGGTTTTCTTGGCGGAGGGAAGTTGCTGAGGCACAAAAGAACCAGAAAAGAGAATAAAAGCTGTGGTGAATGGTTCCCACGGTGTTCCCTGGGGAGGAAGGAGGCTGGAATGGTCGCCGTTCCTAATGCCCACAAGAGTCAGGTTGCAGGTCCATTTGGGTGGAGTGAACCAGGCAGGGATCTGGAGGCTAAAACAGCCATGGACCTTCTAGAGTGTACCTTCACCCTATTGGAAGAGGGACCGGATCTCCCATTTTCTCCCAAGAACTTACATGATTGTTTCAATGATGGCAACACCTTAAAAAGGTTATTACAGGCATGAACTAGAGGAGATGGGCGTGTTTGGGTAGGAGAAGACATGGGGAATTCTCTGTGTGTGTGTGAGATGCCTGTGAGACACAGAATGGCTGAGGAAGCACTAGTAGGTTAGGGTGTGTGTGTGTGTGTGTGTGTGTGTGCGCGCGCGTGCTCAGGATCTACATAAGGGAGAGTTGCTGGCCAGAGCTGGTCTATTAATCATGGGACTTAGAATACCATGATGGGCATTTGTCTCTACATGTCTCTCCTCTACGCATCTCCTTCCAGGTCTTCCAAGCCCCTGGGTACAAGTCAAAGCCAGAAAGACTAGAACTTTTTTTCAGTGCTCACCTACCTTCTGTGTTACAGAGCTTTACCTGGCCACTCAGCTCCGCCCCTTGTCACCAATAGCTAGTCCAAGGCCACTACCCCATAGTAACCTGGTACACTTTCCCTCTGTACCACGTTCATTGTGTCTCTTCCCCACTTTAACAAGTAAGCTCCCTGAGAGCAGCTGACTTTGTCTCTATTTACTGCTGTTTCTCTAGGACCTAGAATGGTATCTAGCTCCCCTTCGATACTCAAGCAATTGTAGAAGGAATGAAGGAATAAATGTGTCACTACAATACATTCTCAGATTCTCAAAGTGGCCCAGAGTTCAAGAGATTCAGAATCCGCACACATCCACTGAGTCGCCCACTCTTTGTAGCTTCTGTGTCTTCTACTCTTGCTTGTCTTTGATTTCCCATAAAAGCTTGTTGTCTTTTTACCCATAAAAAAATTTCAGATCTTCTAGGTGCCAGATATTCCATCTTGCGAGTTCAAGTCCATTATTCTTGTGAAAGGGCAATCCCATGTCTGTTTCACAGAAGAATAAAGATTTGGAGGATTTAAATGATCTTTCCTTGGTATCCAAGACATAAGTCACAAAGGTAGGTTTGGGTTCAGGTCTCCTGAACTATGTTGGGGGCTACTAGGCCTCTTTTGTCTATGGGAGGCAGAGGGTGTCCTTGTTTTGGGGGAGAGTAGATAGTAAGGACACAAGGAGAAAGAAGGAAGGCAGGAAATGGTAGTATCTGCAGGGATTGAAGAATTTTTCAAACCTAGAACATTCACATAACCTGGTGTTCTTGTCATCTTATTAGCAGGAGAGATGTGGGGTGCCTGTATGGAAACTCAATGAATCTTCTTAGCCTTTACCTTCATTCTCCTGATTAATTTTCCCTCTTCTCTCTAAGGCTTGACTTTTATGTGGCTGCCTCAAGCTCATGCCTTTGTCTTATGCCTTCTTTTGCCTCCTGGCTTCTTCCTAGTATCTTTTCCCTATTTGTGTTTTTGTGCTTTCTATTATCTGCAAACTGATTCACTCTAAATATGGAACCTTCTCCAGAGATGACTATTTATTTAACAATTATTTATTGCACAATCATTTTAACCCGACACTGTGAAGGGTCTACTGGATATCCGAGTGTCCCTGCCATTGCATAGAGAACAGCTGTTAAATAAGATGCCTGGGTCAGTCCTGGGCACCAGCAACATCATCCCATATGGAAGCTTGTTAGAAATGCAGATTCATGGGCTGTGTATGTGTTGATCTACAGAATAGCAGTCTCTGAGACTGGGTCCCAGAAGATGACATTTTAACTAGCTTGCTGGATGATTCTTTGCACATTAAAATTTAAGAATCACTGCCTTGTCGAATAATCTCCCTTGGGCTCTGTGTCACCTGGTCCACTCAGCTATGGCAGACGGCAGGGCCATTTGTCAGCTTTACTCTAAAGGACCTGTGGGGGGTGGCAGCATCTCAATTATCATATCAACTTTTCTGATAAAAACACAGTTGCCGGATGTCCATAGTGGCCACCCTTAAAAATTAGCCTGGTGATGCCACTCCTTAAAGCTCACCAGCCGGTTTTTTATTGCTCTTGCTTCTTCTGGTTTTTCATCACCATCACACAAGTCCCCAGACTGAAAGAATTTCAAATAAGGCATCTTGAATGATGCTTTCCACTTCCAGCTTTCTTTTCTCTGGAATTTTCCCGAGAGGGTGGCAGCATTTTTGGAGAGCCTTTTGATTAGGGTGAAGAGCAGTGCTCAGTGGAGAGCCCCAAAGTACTCGGGCTATGTTCTACCTTTGTATGGAACAGAGTTTTTAGTGCCGCCTCTCAGCCAGACTGGCCTGACTCTTCTCTATTTCTCCGTCTAAGCTGGAGAGCCCAGCACTTGGCTCTCCACAGGGTCCGCCCAGGGGACTCCTGAAGCCTGCCACCCAAGACATCTATCAAAGAGGAAGCTACTTGGATGGAATAGTGATGAACAGATTTCTTTTTTTTTTTTTTTTTTTGCTGAGAAGTTCTCATGCTAATTTATTCATTTGTTTGTTATTTAATAAATTATATTTGATGTCATTTGTAGTCCCTAGGGAGTTCCCACCACCATTCCACCCGTGCACCATCACCTCAGTCCCTTGTGCTCTTTCTGCCCTCATCCCCGTCTTTGCCCTCTCCTCCTTCCCCTCCCCCTGCCCCATGGTCCCTTTGGTTTATCTTGACTTTTTGGTCTTTCTGAGTTTTTTGTTTGCTTTTCGTTATAATTGCCCATTTCCTTGAGCTTATTCTTCTTTTGTTACTAGGGTTTTTGCTCTTTCATATTCCTCCTAAGAGTGTAGCCATCTGATATTTTTCTCTTGCCTTCTGACTTGTTTCACTGAGTATAATTCCTTCTAGTTCTATCCATGTTTCTATAGATGTCCCTAGTTTCTCATTTTTGATTGCTGAGTAATATTCCATTGTGTATATGTACCACATCTTCTTGATCCAGTCAACCACTTTTGGGCATTTGGGTTCTTTGCTGCCATCTTCCCCCCCCCCCCCGCCCACCCTGAACAGATTTCTATAAGGAAAACAGGTTTTGTTTGTTTTTCTTGGAATGAGGCTTCAGGCAGGTTTTATTTACCTTTGACCTGTGACTCTGTTTATTCTTAAAGATTAAAAGAAAAAGATATTAAGAATGTCATGAAAAGTCTAGAATTCAGGAAATAACCATGGGTTCCAGGTCGTGGTTGTCCTCATTGCTTCTGCAGGAGGATCTGCTGTATAACTCTTGCTATCAATTCCTTTCATGAATTGATTGATTTGTTTAATCGATAAGCAAGTACTTATTGATCTGGGACTTGAGTCAAAGGGCCAGGGCACTCTGAGAGGGTTCAGTCATCCATCATGTATAGGGTGATCTCTGGCTTTCTCTGGGAATGTGACCCCAGCCTTCCCATGGGAGCGTGGTGCTTACCTGTGGCTTCAAACGTGGAGCAGACATGAATCGAAATGCTTCCTTTTCAGGCTTCTCCTCTGGGTTTCAGATATCAATATCTAGATGCTCGCTGACACCTTCACTTGGACGTTACACGTTCGCCTCATACTCAGTGTGCCCAAACAGTGAGCTTATCACCCTCCCCCTGCAACTTGGTTTTCTGGCAGTGATCATGGTCACAGTTAAATGACAAGACTGGTTGTTTGCTTCAGTGTCTGTGAGTCAGTCCTGTCTGAAATGCTTGCTTCCTTGTTCCTCGGTCAGCCTAGCTACCACCGAGTCCTATCGGTCTTATCCCTTAAGTATCTCTCTAGTCTACCAGCTTTTCTCTCTCCCTACCCCACCACTCTTGTTAGATGCTGTTCTCTCCCTTTTAAGAATGGTAACTGACTTCTGTCTGCCTTCTGTACCCTCCGATGTCAAGACCAGTCCTTTCTCCATGCCACATCCAGGGCACCTTTCCAAATCTAAAGGTGATACTGGACCGCTGCCAAAAAATCCTTCAAGCGCTTCCTGTTACCCTTGGGATTTAATCATAATAGTACCCTGCCCTGTTTTGTACTAGGGGCTGTTCTGGGTTTTACCTAGTCCAGTGTATTTTCATAGAGTCCCCCATTTAAGCCAAAGCAGATTTATGGCAGTGGCCTTAATGTCCTGTGACCGACCCTGACCCACCTCTCCTGGTCTGGATTTGTGTGATTTCCACATGCTGACCTTTCATAAAATGCAGTCCCTTGCAGGCTGGACCTGAAGTGGGCTTGCTGCTGGGAATAGTCGTGTGACTTCCATGGAGATGCTCAGACTGATGAGCAGCTGACCTCTGCATTCACGTGGGGTCATGAACGTCAAGATCTCCTTTCCAGCAGGAGAGTAGGGCTGGTGCTTCTTTTGCATTGTGACTCGGGTGAGCCATACTCTGAGTTGATTAGGACACTCTGCAGGTGAAAGGAATCTGTTTCCAACTTGTTTAAGCAAAATATAGAATTTACAGAACACCTAATAAATACTAAGGGTATAATAAGGTGAACCCCATCTGGCAGAGGGCTTGATCCCAGAACAAGACAGCAGTTAGGATGGAGGGGGCGGGCAACCCCAGCATTCTTCCCAGACCGTTCATCAATGCTTAGGAGAACACACAGCTCCTGATTCTATTGGCTGCAGGTTGGCTAACCAGCCTAGAATCATGAACATTCCTCAGTTCAGTTCTGAACACTTCAAAGACATCATCTTCTGGGCCAGCTGGGACCAGGGCTCCCACTGTTACAGATCAGAGGTTGGGGTCACAGGATGAGCCCTGTCTGCTGAGAGAAATTGCCGTCTGGCCAGAAAGCCAAGGTGCTGCTCGTGGCTTCAACTTGAAAAGCTTGCTGAGTACCTTGATTTCTCCCTGCTCGCTCCCTGCACAGAGAGCTTGAAGCCTGCTGTCACAGATTACACCCTGGTGCTCTTGAAACATAACCGAATTCAGCCCAAACTCTAAAGATCGGGGGATTAAGCAGAGAAACCTCTTGTGCTATTTCCACAAAGAAGCTACAAATCCCCTAAGTACCAGTGAAGGAGAAGCTTTGACTGGGAACACATCAGAGAAATCAAACACTTTGCTTTACTCTCATGTCCTAGGAGGAGATTTCAGGTTTCAAACAGTGAGTGCAGATTATTTATTTATTTTTGCCAAGCCAAAGCCCACCTTTAGCTCAGGAGAGAGCACGTCAAACAGCAAAGTTGGTCACTGCAGAGGGACACACCTGGGTCCCGGTTATGGGAAAGCCTCAGGCCCTAAGGCTTAACCCCAGGCAGCCAGCTCTCCTTCCACCTCCTGGTGGCCCATGAACAGGCAACGTCTGCCTTTGCTCCCAGGCCAGCACCCTCTGCCTGGGAGGAGCCCACTCCTTCCTCTCTGTGAGCACATTCTACCCATCCAGAAGCCTTTATACCTTCTCTGTGAACTACTTTAAAAAAAAAAAAAAAAAACTTCACAAAGATGTGATTTACCTAGTATAAAATTCACCTTTTCCAATTATATGACTCACTGGTTTTTTTTAGCAAATTCACAGTCGTGCATCTCATTTAAAACATTTCCTTCTACCCCCAAATTATTTTGTTCTACCCTTTTGTTGAGGAAACCCTCCCGGTTGGGCGGATTCACAGTTGATTCAAGTAGACAGTGGGCATCTTGGGGCCCGTGATAGATCTGAAAGGCCTTCAGGGCTGAAGTAGGGGCCAGGCACCAGGAGACCAGCAGGCAGGGAGTCTGGGAGGTGGGCAGCAGCCGAGCATCTCAGCTCCCATCGTCTCTGTGCTCCGGCTCTATCTTCTCTCCCATGATGTCTGTGAGCCCTCCACCCGGGCATCCGTACTCACAGGTACTTGGTGCTCCCCACTGCCACACTCCCACGCGCCTTTCCCAGTGACACATTATCCTGTTGTGGGTAGTGAAATCTGGGAGGAAAACAAGGTCGCAGGTGGCAGTTGCAGGCGCTGGCGGTGGGGAGGTGAAAAAGAGTCCACTTGAATCTGTTTTCCTTCCACCTTTGTAATCAGTCGCCCTCTCACCGTCCACCCAACCATTCATTACTCTCCGCCTCTGTCCACCGGCCTCTGTGCGAGTTCTACACACCCCCTGGCGGAGTCTTTCTGTCTCCGAGGCATCTGGCATCCTTGTCGTGTATTTGGAAAGCGATCTCATATTCGTTGTGTATGTGTTTCCACACCTACAGTTCAAATCCCGAGAGCCCTCTTACCCTGGGGGCTGAGGGGGATCTTTGCATGTGGTAGGTCGTTTAGAGCAGTTCACGTGCGACTGAGCACAGGCATAAATTAAGTTTCTTGCTTGATCTAGTGTAAGCCTTCATGTCATTTCTCCATCTTTAACACTGAGTGTTTATGTATCGTGTTCCTGGTGGTCTTCTAAGTGTTTATGTTAATACTGAGACCTCACGATCCTTATTTAACCTTCATTTTCAAGGAAGAAGTACTTACTATTGTTATCATCAGGGTGTACTGATGAGGAGACTCAGGCTATAAGAGACTAAGAACTTTCAGATGGTCAGTGACAGAGCCAGACTTCAAAGTGGGCTCTGTTTAGCCAAGAAATCCATTCTCTTAACCACAGAACTGCAAATCCACCCAGCTGCTGACTGTGTGTCCACCAAAGTATGCCTCTAGGGTTCTCTGGGATCGCAATGAAACTGTACCTTTCTTACTTTCATTTGTGATTTGGTCATAATGAGTGCCCCACCCTCACTGCATTCACTTTGGGGTTCCTCTGAAAGGAATGGGGCCATTCAGAATACTTTAAGGTCTTTGACTAATTTAGCGTAAAGCCATTTGATTTTCCTGATCAGCTAAATCAACTGCATGCTTTGCTTCCCCATCGATTCCTTGAAGGCAATGGCCCAGTGGAATATGAGGTAATAATAACAAAGTTAGCATTTGTAAAGCATTTTAAAAAAATAACTGCTAGAGAGCTTACTAGAAAAACTGAACTGGATTCTCTTGAAAAGTTGAAGGATTCATGTTCTACTTTTGGGATGTGTTGGAAGCAAAGGAAGAGCAAGATGTGGAAGGGATCTGTGACATTTTGACCTCTGGTGACCCAGCACATACCTCTTCTGTGTGGAGCCGTGCAGCCACCAGAGGGTGAGGCTGTGGTGGGGTGGGCATGGTGGGTGCTTTCTGTTGTGTGTGAGGTGCTTATAGTCAGGAAGCAGTGAAGGCAAGAAACACTAAGAAAGGGCAGATGGTGACAGCAGACTGTGTGGCAGATGACAGGTGGGGAAACTGTCTCAGGGAGGTTAAAAGTCATTTCAAAGACATTTAGAAGGTGTCATAACTGTCTTCTGGGTGTTCTCTCTTCTAACTTCATCCTGCAGCCCACCACTGTAAAGCTCCTGCCTAGTCTCCTTGTCTGGAGTAAGCTCAAAGACTTCAGTTTTTAGCACTAACATCTCAAAGACTTGGCCAGGGTGGCCACCTTGAAGGTTTTCAGTCAGAAAGGAAAGAAAAGTAGCTGTTCAGCATTTTGGACAAGGAGAAGACAAAGTTACGCTTCTCTTGGCTGGCCTTCGCAAAGCTGGGGGACAGTGGTCTCTCTTAAGGGATTTCAGTGTTGTTGGATAAGAGCCAAGTGGTGCATCTATTGATACTTCCCGTAGATCTCCTTTCGTCAGCCCTATCCAAACTCCAGCCATTCCTATTCTGGTACTTTCACTACAGAAGCATTGACATGAAATTCAGTTCTCACATCTGTGATGAGGCCTACTAAGGCTTGGTCAGCAAACACTTTTCTCTTTACAGAAGTTGCTACTTTCTCTTTCTTTACCTAATACATTAGGATTCTTTTATTTGCAAGTGGTAGAAATCCATTCAAGCTGGCTTTACCATAAGGTAAAACAGATTCCAGGTATAATATCTTCAGGTATGGTTTGATCCAGTATAATTCAGTATGACTGCAATTAAGAAGATGCCAACAGAAATCTTTCTTCATTTCTTCTCTCTCTTTTCCTATCTGCTAGCTTCCTCAGCAGCTTGAACTTCCCTAAGTATTGATAAAGATAATATCGGTCATCCAGATTTACAATCTACCAATGCAGGAATCCCAGCAGAATGAGATCACCCTTTTCAGTAGTTCAGGAAGTGTCTAAGTGCTGGTCCACAATGGACAAATTAGATCATATGTCCACTTATGAACCAGCCATCATAACCAGATTTCCACCAGACATGATTACAAACGTGTCCTTACATTCACAGAGTGGAGTCAGATATGTCTAAGCTGACTAGAATGATTTTAGGGCATAAGTAGGAAGAGTGGATACAGATGCAAATATTAGATCCTAAATTCCATGTGGGAATGAATAGTGTCTGACCTTTCCACCACTGTATTTCCAGAGTTGGGCAAAATGTCAGGCACAAAATAGGTACTCCATAAATACTCACTGGCCAAAGTAACATGCCCCAATACTGCCCATAAGTGCTCATCAGAGTACTTTAGATTTGTGCTCCCATAGGTCTATCTCCTTTGCTATACTATGAATCCAGAGGACTGTGTCTCAATCACTATTTGCATTCTGACCATCTAACACCCTGCCTGACACATGGCAGGAACTCAGTAACTAATGAAAATGGAAGAAAAAGGAATGAGAGTTCCTAGCGATCTGGAAGTAACAATAACAGTATTAAGGCAAATGATTGCGGGCTGTGAGATTTAATGAACCATGGAGCATAGAGTTTGCAGAAACGTGATCCAAAGCCAGGAGCCGTGAGTCCATGCTACCCACCAGGTGCTCATGGTACACAGGGCTCCCCTCCTGCAATCGTTGGGATTTGGGGGAAGGTCAGCAGTGCAGGCTGGTGGGATACAGTGGGAGAACCAAGCTAGTACTAACAGTTCCCAAAGAATGTTGGCATATTCTGTGCGTACTAAAGCACTGTTGGGTGGAGAGGCATGTGAGCATATGCTGTGTGCCTACTGTGTGCCATGAATAAGGCAAGATGCTTTTTTTAATTAAAATTTTCCCCACTACCATCCCTTATGCCCCTTTGACCCTTTCTACTCTCGACCACTTAGCCTCAGAGACTGCACTTCATTTATTAGCTTTTATAAGTATTTTGTTTTGTTGAATCATCTGCTGTGTAAATGTCCAAGAATTTATATTTTCCATCCTAACTTGCTTTACTACATAAAACTCCTTCAAACTCCTTTTGCTGTAAATGGCATCAATTCAGCTTTCCTTATGGCTGAGTAATATTCCACTATGTGAATATATATCTTCTTGACCCAGTCCTCTATCAGCGGGGATTTAGATTGCTACCATGTCTCCACTACTATAAACTGTGCTACAAAAATCATTGTAGAGCATATAATTTTTTGAGTTGATGGTTTCATGTTCTTTAGATAGATGCCCAAGAATGGGATCGCTGAGTCGACCAGTATTTCCATTTTTAGTTTTTCAAGATAAATCTTGATGACTTTCCAAAAGACTGCACAGTTTACATTCCCATCAACAGTGTAATAAGGCTCCTCTTTCTCTGTATCCTCTCCAGGCCTTGTTCCTGGGTCTTTTAAATATGTGCCATTCTCATAGATGTGAGATGGATTTTCTTTGTGGTTTTGACATGTAACTCCTTTAGTACAAGTGAGGATGAACTTTTTGTTGTTACCATGTTAACACATGTCACAGAGACCAGAGATAGGCGCTAGCATTATTGATATCCGCTTTAGTAGAGGAGAAAGTTCAGACTCACAAAGATTCCACACTTGCTTCTAAGTTACATTTGAATCCAAACAGGTCAAGTACCCTGTATTACTTATTACACCTTTATGAGGCAAAGAACAGGATGCTGAAAAGAGCTCTGACACCAAAATAGACAGCAGGAGGCTACTTATTGGTGTTGTGCCTTGAAGCAAGGGACTTCTCCGAAGCTTAATTTCTTCTTCTACTAAACTGGGCTTGAAAATAGAAGAACTCCTAATGAAAGAAAAATTGTGAACCAGGATTGGGAGATCTGAACTCAAATCCTGGCTTTGCTCAATGGAATGCAGTGCTCAGTATTGGAGCTGAGAGTCAGGATGGGCCGGGCCTACCGCCATAACAAGTAGCCCCAGATTTTGATAGTCTCACAGGCGGCAGAGTGCGTCTTTCACATTTGTTGTGTGTTCATCATAGCTCTGCTGGAGCTCTGTTTCCCATCTCCTTGCTCTAGGACACAGGCTGCTGGGGCAGCCATTCTCTGGAACACTGATTTTGTCACAGCAGAGACAAAGTCATGCATTGAACTCTGGCTCTCCAAGTCTCTACTGGGGAGATAACCTTTGCTTTTGTTCATACTCCATGGTCCAAAAGCCACATCTTGCCTGACTCCAAAAGGTAGTAGCGGGGGAGATGGGTGCTGCGGGGTGGAGGCAGGGTGATGGTGGGGGGGGGGGGTTGACTCTTCTACACCTCTAGGAAAGGGAACCAGAACTGTGTTTCTCTCTAAGAGCCAATTTTGTGTGAAAAAGCCCCTTTCTGCTCTGGTCCTCAGTTTTCTCTTGTGTGAATGAGACTAATCACTCAAAAAACTCTTGGAGAACTGAATGTCACCCATGGGGAGAAAAAGGCCTTATAAAATGCACAGTTGGTGTTAGAATAAGTGAGTTTTCCTTCTTTTATTGCCTCGCATCTGTGCAGCACTTGTTTCTGTGTAGGTGAACGCTCACCTTCCTCTCCCCCACACATACACACACACAAAACAGTTAACAAAAGCTTCCCCTCTCCCCTAGGCCTGTGGCTTTTCCACTCCCAGGTAATACATTTTTGTTCCCCTGCAGGAACAAGGCCTAAAAATAGATAAAGCACAGGGCACAAGCGATAACCATTCGATGTATTGACCCAGCCACGAGTTTATCTTGGTGAAATTCAGATTTGCTCTTTATTCCTGAAAGCAAAAGGACCTCGATGGGCAGTTACCGAGACATTACCGGGGCCATTTGGCAATAAAATGTGACTGACTCCATTATGTAGGATGGAGACAAGAAAGAGCTGATCTTAAATCACAGGCGGCTGACCCGGTGCATTTGGCATGAGCATATGCAGATGGGTTCTGTGTGGTGGGAAAGGGGCAGCAGAAAGGGGGCTGTTAGGACAATGCAGATTTATTTTAAATTCTTTTGTTCAGCTCAGTGGCAAAAGGTAGCTTATGTGTATGGTGAGCAGGCCATATGGTTCTGTCTGGGGGCTGCCAACAACACCTCGCCTGCCATCGTGCTGACGCCCAGGCTTCCCTCTCTGCGAGGCTTCAGGGCAGACGGCCGCGTCGCTGCTTCCAGCCAGCCTTTGTGGGGAAGCAATTCTGTTGGAAGGAACTTGGGCTCCAAAGGCTGCATGTCCTGATAGTGGAGGCTTTGGAAAGGAGCGGAACACTGAATTTAGAGTTCATTTTCCCCATCTCTCCCAGCTATCCTCCCGGAAGGTACTCTAAAACATCTTTTTTTGTTGTTTTTTTTAAATTTTTTTTTATTAAAATATTTTAAAATTTACATATACTTGCCATTAATTGTAATCCCCATGTATTCCCCATCACCATCTCACCAGTGC
>JAGFMF010011768.1:12057779-12085028 GCA_019455555.1 Galemys pyrenaicus
ACTCCTCATTTTTGGTTTCTGTGTCTTTATTGTTGTTATTGTTATTATTAATATTGTTCTTATTCCTTTCCTTGATCCTCATTTGGTTCCCTTATGTTCTGCCTAATAATTCCTTGCTGGTGTCCCGTCTGCAGCGTTTAGTCCAGAGAAAGAATCGGAGCCACCATCTCCCCCTGCTCTCTGCTCTGCATCTCATGTCAATCTAATAGCATCTGCACGTGGGAGTTTGACTCCTGTTACCTGGATGAGGGACAGCAGTAGCAGTAGCAATAGCTGGTGTGTTAAATGTTGGTCGGGACAGCCCTGTGCTTGGCACTCGACGTGTGTCACGGTCCCACTCGTAGGTGCGGACTCTTAGAGGCACTTGGCTGTTATCATCCCATGTATGAGGAGGCCACTGCGGCCTAAAAGGTGAAGGGCTTCAGAGTTAATGCAGTCTGGCCTCTAAACTGAGGCTTGTTCACCAGCCCAATGGTGGGTGGAGGGATGAGTCTTCTCTGAAGATGGGAACAGGGGCGGATCATAGACCACACCAATCTTTCTCAGTCCCTCCTTCCCGTGGCTGTCAGCTCTGGCACTCAGACACCCAGCTCTGGGAAATCTCATTAAACTAAGTTTAATTACTTATGTGAAGGCAAAGAGAAAGGCTTCTCGTGCCCCTCCACCTCCCCCGCTGTTATTGATTGGCTGCCGAGAGGCTTCTGTTAGACAGCGGATTAGAAAAGGTTAGTTTCCCTAATTCTCCAACGCTCTTCCTGGTGATAATTGGTTTCCAGGTGAAGCATCATCCCAAACAGAGGCATCTATGTTGGTTTTCCACCTTCAGTGGAATATGAAGTGAGGTCTGGTGCTGTTGAAATACCTTTATTTCCTCCAGTTCTTAGAGCAGGAAAGAGATTGCAGAGTTCTCACTGAAAGTTGACCTCACTTTGTGAACTCCCTGGAACTATCACGGTCATTTGTGGTCAGAGTTTAGCAGCCCACCTGGAGAGGAGCATCATTTGCTCCTGGCTTTCCTGGTGCCTGCGAAAGGTGACTCAGGAAGGCCAGGGGATTCCTTCCAGCTCAAGGCCCCTGACCAATCCTGGCAGGAGTTCCTGCCTCTCAGGTCACAGTCTTTGACTCGTTTCCACGGGTCTGCTTGCTCTCTGCCTGTGATGCTATTTTTTCCTCTGACTGCCACCAGCACTCCTGGATTAAAAGTGGCTGAGCTGATGGATAAGGTCCAGAAACCACCATGGTGGAAGTGACTGACGTTGTTTACCTGGGCAAAGACTGACTCTGACTCGGGGGAGGTCAAAGGCAGAGCCCTTAAAGCATAGAGGCAGGCAGTGGCTTGTGGAAGGCGGGTCCTTGTTCTAGTGTGGCCAGAAGGATGGGGAGGAGGCCTCGATCCAACAGAATGGAGAAAACATGGCATTTGAGGAGGTAGTTTTAGCTCCTTGTGAGAATGTTCTTTCGTGATCACCCCTGTTAGTCAGCTCTGGGGCAACGTGCGCTCCTCCATTCAGGGAATGTTCAGGCTGAGGCCATCTGCTCTCTGGCCAGTCTTGCCTGAGGTTTATGCATAAGAATCTCAATCTGGAAGGCCAATACGGCCTTTTAGCGAAACTCTAAACACCGGGGCTTGTGAATTTCAATGCTGACATGGACTTCGGCATAAATGAAGAAGTTGCATGTGGGCTGACCAAACTAGAGAACATTTTCATTCAATACTGAGATTGAGTAGATGACTCACTATGTGCCCTGCTTTTGTAGGCTTTTATTGTATTTATTGTAGGCTTTTTTCAAAGCCCAGAATTGAGGCCTTTGTGAAATCTCACACGTTAAATAAGATGTCAGTTCAAGTTTAAAAAAAAAAAAAAAAGAAAAGCTTGAGAACAACAAAGCATAATGGGACACAGAATTTCTTCATTTCACCAAATAACGCCATCATGCCCCCCTCCCACCGGATAAGAAAGCAGTATATTTAGTTGACAGTGACACCATACATCACTCAACACCATGTCTTCTCCATTCTGTTGGATTGATCAATGCCTCCTCCCTGCCCTGCCAGGGTCCAACTGGCCAGACCCTGGAATAAGATGGATAGTTCTTTTTCATACTTGGAGAGAGACTTCCATTCATGAGTCTTCTGTATTCATTTGCACATTTTAACCAATGCTTTGATGAGGACATAAAGGATCCACTAACCAGGTCTGTGAATGATACAAAGCTGTGAAGGATAGTTATAAAGAGGTATGATGAGCTCAGGACGCAGAGCCATCTGATCCACCTAGAATTGGAGGGCTCTCGACACATGAGTAAGTCGAAACTAAGTAGGGGTGAAGGCAAAGTCTTGTGTTTAGGCCTGAAGTAGGAATTGCACTTTACCAGTAAAGAAGAAAATCCAACTGGGACTGTGTTTATGTAAAAGGGCTTCAAGAAAAACAAGATCTGGGAGGATTTGTTGGACCACAAGATGAAGACAGTCAGCAGTTTGATAAAGGTAATAAAAAACCGAAGCCAAAACTATATAGTCATCCATGCATCAACTCTTACTAAGCAGTTTCTCTGTGCCAAGAAACTTGCAACTTGCAGGAAATAAATAAATGAATAAAGCTGGGTTCCTGCTTTTGAGAAATTCCCAGCAATATATTTGTATATATGACAGCCCAGTGGGATAAATACTACCAAAGAGATTTCTAGAGTATTGTGAGAGTCCAGTAACTGCTTTCCTAGATTTTTATAATTTTACATGGGAGTCAAAATGAGTTTCTGAAAGAAGTAGGAGATTTTAGGTGACACAGAGTGTATATTTACAAGAGTAGATGTAGTAGACATTTGTGCCTTTGCCACCCAGAGTTTGGTATCTGGCATGATGAGACTGAGGACACACTCAGAAGTTGACTGAGTTTCTGGACTTCGGGGTGGAATGAGTAACTGACCCAGTCATCACAGTCTATCTGCTGGCTACCCACATTAGACCAGTGAGGGATAAGGTAAGGTGTCTCTGGGGTACATCAGTCCCACTAGTTGCCGATAAGAGAGAAAGTTAGCGTAGGCACTTCTCCAGCCCAGTAGTGGGTGAGTTTCTAGGGGCAAGAATGAGATCCGTATCAAGAAAACAGAAACAAGAAACACAGGAAGAGCCGCTGTGACCTCCTCAGTCACTGCCATTCCCATCCTAGAGCAGAGAGCTGCCACCGCACCGGCGTACCATCAGTTATATGGACTCGTCAGTCCACTTTTTCTTTTCTTCCCTTGCCTTGAGTTGAGTTATCTCCATGTTTCCAACAATGAGAAGCCTATGGTCATGGTGGTGATGGGAAGGAAAGGACTTTTAGGTGGAGGAACATCAAACGGTGGTTGAGGGAAAGGTGTATGTGCCACAAATTCCCGTGGTGTGTGATGCTGGCTGCTTCCTGGGGCACTGGTGAGAGGAGCTGAGAGAGAGGAGGGGCTAGATTCTGATGAGCCTGGGAGGGGTGGGGGCTGGCCCTCTATGACCCACTGTCTTCTGGTAGGCCCTGAGGTACTAGCCCCAGCTTTGCTGATCTTTGCCGGTGGGGTGCTAATCTGTGGCGTGTGGAGTTTAGGGTTAATGTTCAGAAGCATACAAAGACTGTTTCTTTCTACCTTCTTTTACTTGTCCATCCTTCTTGTGATACAGTGACATTGGTGGGTCTGTCATTTTGTGAATACAGAAATCCCAGCTCTGTGGCCCCAGCTCAGGGGCCCGTGGTGGGAGAGCGCCTGCGCTTTGCTGCTGCCAACCTTTGGGAGCAGCTCTGGCTCAGTTTTCCAGCTTCAGGGGTGCTTGTGTGTACCGATTCCATTAGCAAATGTTGAAATTCACCAGGACTGGTTCCTTTGGACCCTAAACAAGAGTATCCCCTCTGCCAAAGCCAGTATGGAACGAGCGGTAGTCACCCATGAGGACAGCTGGACACAGCAAGACAAGAAGCTCGGAGCAAACAGACACTAAAAGCGTAATTCTGGACTCACAGGAGTCCCTGGGAGACTTTCAGAAACAGCTGGGAGACAGTTGGAGGGCCTCAGGCCATAATAATTTGCTTATGAAAGAAGAGCATAATCTCATTTTGTTGTCACTGGCTGATGAGATTGGGGACTTACGAATTACATATATTTCATAGTCTTTTTAGGAAAAAAAAAGAAGCATGTGTCTTCTGCCAGGGAGTTATGCATCTGTGTGTAAGCACAATTAGAAGCATGCACACCTATCTCTTGTTCAACAATAGGAAGCTGGTACCTATTCTTAAGAAAGAAATAGTAATAAAACCCTCCCAAAGTTTTTTCGTATTAAAAAAAAAAGAAACACCCATCTTTCAATTTCTGAGATGTGCCAACTTCCCTGCCACAAGGCAGCTGGTACTTACTTACCCTAAAACTCTCCTTCCTTGACTTTCCTCCACTTCCCTTGTCCTCTAGGTCTTAACTTAAACCACCTTATTAGACAAGGCTTCCCTGATTTCCTGTACAAGGCAGAATTTTCTTTATGTTTTTGCTTTATTTTATTTTACATTATTTTGATTTTTATTGAGACAACATTTAAAAAGTGATTTTTGAAAACTAGAGGTGAAACTAGGGCAACCAGAATGATGAAGGTTCTAGAAACCATGATATGAAAGTCGCTGTTGCCCAAAATGCAAATATTTAATGTGATTTTTCAGCCTTGTTGCCCTGGTTCTTCCAGTTTTCTGCCTAATTTGCCAGATAAGTACCAGACTTCAAAGTGCTGCAAGAGTTATGGCCACAAACACATGGGTGGTAGGTGGGTAACGAGGCCAGTTATTAACAAAAACGTTATTTCTAATGCACCCCCATCGATGTGGTCCTTCTTCCAAGTAGAGCCCTGAGGAGGTCACAGCTTTAGTCCAATTACATGGCAATTTCCCAGCTATTCTGAGAACTGCTCTTTGGAAATTGCCATCAGAGCCAGAATATAATTTTTAAATGTCCTCAATTGTGACAAATCTCCAGATTTGATTTTTTTAAATAGCCAAGAGGTATTTGGAGCTGAGCCCAAGGAATTGGTCTTATAATTAAGCTTACCACTATTGTTTTGGGCTCATTGTAATGTGCAATTAAACCTTAATAAGAACATCATCAGAACAAGGCATTTTAGAATCAGTACTAGGGCTTGAGGAGGAGGAAGAACACAGGTCCAGCTGGAACCCCACTAAGTAGGGACAGAAAATGGGCTTAGGATATACTTACTTGGCTTCAAAATCCCTAAGGTGTTGGGTCCAAAAGGCAAAGCAGAATTCGGCATGGTTCAGAAGGCCTGGTATGAGGGGATTTATATAAGAACCAGGATGATAGAATCAGGTCCACCTCTGACATGGGCTGGACAAGCTTTCCTTTTTAGACAAGTCTGCAGATCTGATAAAGTACATTGAGGGCAAACCAAGCCCCTAGGCAAGATTTATAAGAGCTATACACAGGTACTATGAATAGGGGTTGAGGAGAAAATTTCAGTTCTTGGGAGACTGGAGCATAAGTAGGTTGACCAGATAAACTTAAATATTTATCATGGCCAAAGCTTTATATATTAGTGAGAATTAAACTCATACCAAGTCTGTTGCTGCCCAGATAACCTGCTTTTGGGCTTTTCTGGGCCTATTCTTCCTTTTTCTGGTGATCTTCAACTAGAAAATTCAATCAGTGGCTTTACTTCAGTTCTACCCTGGGACCTTTGCTCTGGTTGTTCTTCTACTAGGGGGACACTTTAGATTTTCACATGGCTGGTTATTTCTCATATAGGTCTCTGATATCTCAGATATTGGCTCCTCAGAGGACCAAAAACTTTCCTCCCACCCCCAGTTATTCTCAACCCTGTTTTGTGTCTTACCTGTCATATCCAGATTTGAATTCATATTTGCCCACTTCTTTATTATCCATCTCTCAGCACTAAAAAGGAATTCTGTGAGCACAGGACCTTCTGTTTGCTTTCTCATTTATTTGTGGTTATCTATAACTATTCAATGCACACAAATGGGGCTTAGTCAGTAGCTACTGAATGAATTAACAGATGAGTCCGTAACAGCTTGGTCCATAGATAGAATTAGTCTATTTAGTATGGGGCTTGAAAGAACCTGGAGGGGGTTGCTGAAAAGAAACCCCAAACTGCTGTAAGAGTTATGACCACAAACACATGGGTGGTAGGTAGGTAACCAGACCAATTATTTTTTTTCCCCTTTCCCAATTTTTTTTATTAAAATATTTTAAAATTTACATATACTTGCCATTAATTGTAATCCCCATGTATTCCCCATCACCATCTCACCAGTGCACCATCAATCACCTCAGTCCCTCGTGCTCCCATCTTCCCTCAACCCTCCCCCTCCCCTCCCCACCAGGTGTCCCCAGTCTGACCAGACCAATTATTAACATCAACATTGGTTCTAGGTACCCCCAAGGATGTGGTCCTTCTTGGAATTAGAAACTCTCAGTTTCACTTGGTCCCAGAATTATTTGGCACCAAGACTGCTCAATTAGTTGGGGACATTCTAATCAATGGGCTCCAGAATTCAGTTGTATTATGAGTCTTGGGGCCCCCCAACTTAGGCAATGACTAGGGGAGGAGAAACAGGAGCTGGTAAGTATCTACCACAACATGAGCAGTAAAAAAGTGGATCCTAAAAAATCTGGTCAATGTCAAAATTCTTGAAATAAGCGAGGCACACCCCCATAGCACACGTCCTGGGTGGCAGGCAGGCAATCTCACAGGTCTTATAATATTTGCTGTCTCCCATCAGTCACGGGGGGTGGGGGGGTGTCATCTGCAAGCACAGAGAAGCCCCCACCCCCACTATGCCACACCCTTCCTCAAAGAGCAATGAAACAATTTCCATCACCCCAGGCTGTTTCTTCATAGAATTCTTTTGTGCCATTTATTTTATATTAAAATTCACTATGATGCACATTCTCTGCCCCCTTTTTTTTTAAAACAAGTAAACTCTGTAGTACCTAGAGAGTGTCTCCTTTTGTTATCATAAAATTAAGTAAATAAACCAAGTAGTCCAGAAAGCAATCCGTTTCATTAACACAAAATGATAACAGTAACCATAACTGTAAACTCATAATGAAGTCTAGAAATAGAGCCCCTGCCAGCCCAGCCACAGCCAACTCACAGTGCTGGGGCAGCATTCAGCATCAGGTGCCAGGCTGCAGCCTGGGGAACTTTGCACAAAGGTACCTCTCCTGGAAAAGAATGTGAGGATATGACAATTATTTCAACAGGAAGATGGATTAAATGCATTATAATACATCAAATCTAGGAAATCCTGCGTACTCCTGAATTCTTGGGAGCAATATGAGGAACTATTTATGATATCAGTGAGAAGTGCCGGTTATAAAAATATAGCTACACTGCACTTACGACCACGTAAAGCATGCTAATGGGGAAAGACGGGCAGGATCGGCAGCAAAATAGTAAAAGTGGATTCATTGTTTCGTACCCTCACTCATTCATAGAGCAAATATTGTCTGACATTTTGGGGCTGCTGAAAATGTGAGTGACTTTATCTCTGTTCGCCTTCCCCAACTTTTAAAATTTACATCTAGTACTTCTTTTTAAAAGATAGGGAAAAAAAAAAAGCAACTGAGGCTGATTCCTTGTAAAAGCAGAATCATTCTTGTAAAGTGCTCTCAGTCAGGGCAGATGGCTGAATAAAACACCAAATTCCATTATGAATTCCATTTTTAGCTCAGTTATCAAATTCTAATGTGAAGCCTACTATGAAATAATCATAGTAATAAGCAACATTTGTGCCCCATTTTCCAGTTTCCAAGGGCGTTCATGAGCAATCTTATTTAACCCTCACTGCAACTTGGGGGGATGTAGCATTACTCCCCTGGCTCAGACCCCGGTCATTGCAGCACAGCGGTTCGTTTTTCCTTATCTGCTTGGCATCTCCCTGTACCAGAGCTGCAACGTGCTTTGTACATTTAGATATTTAACTTTAAATCCCTTTCAGATGATTTGCAAAACTTCACCCAAGTCCCACGTCAGCAGTGGTGCCAGCAAGGCGGTGATTCCCTTCCTCTTTCTCCCCCACCGCACGCTCACGGAATTGCTAATCCATAATAACACAGCCTCCTTGTCTCCACTTGGCATAAGTTCCTTGATACCTGGAGGTAGCCCAGGGCCAAGAATGTCCGCAGAGAGACCAGCCATGGATAAAAGCCCTCAGAGCCACATGGAGGAATCTGGGAATCCCAGTCCCCTTTTGAGTGATTCTCCCTTTCTCCTGGCTGCAATTTCAAATGATATTTCATTGTTGCTGCTCATACTTTTAAACAACTTGATTTTTTTTATGTTTCATTGCACATGTTAAATCTGATTACATTACCTACCCTGAACAGATATCATAAGTAGTGCTAAAATCTGCACCCAAACCCAACCCATTCCAGTCCTCACCCCAGTCCACAAAATCTACTATTCACAACTTGGTGCGTGACCTATGGGCCACTCACTAACAATCTCTCTTTCTCTCTCTCTCTCTCTTTTTCTCTCCACCCACCCCCCACACATGACAGTAACAACAACAACAAAACAATGTTGTTTTGAATATGCATTTAAGAAAATAATAACTTATTGGCTATGTCATTTGACAGTTTGCTTATTTCTGCTCTCAACTGTATATCTTTTTTTAAAGATTTATTTATTTATGCATACAGGAACTGGAGTATAGGTCAGAGGTGCTGGGGATGAGAGAATTCACAAGAGACAGAGTGGGGAACGTAACATGTAGCTTGGATGAAATACACTGCTGAGGGGAGCAGTGGGCAAGACAGGAGAGGTCTGCTGTGCCATGTGGGTCACCTCCCTGGCCAGGGATCAAACTTGTGCTGCAGTGGCTATAGATAATACTTGCAGATAGCTTCATAGTGCTGTGACTTAACCCCTTGCACCACCAGGGAGGCCCCTCAACAACATATTTTAGAGGTACTTACATGGGAATATGTTTCTTGCCATTTCTTGTATCCCATAGACAACATGAGTTTGTGCAGTCAGCTCTCTAATGCCGGGAAGAATGGGTGGTTCCTACTTTCTACCATGATGAACATATTGCTAAAAACTCCTTCTTCCATTACCTTTCCTTGCACTGGGGTGGGAGTTTCTCTAGGAATATATGTAGGAGTAGAATTGTCATCTTAGAATATATGTGTCTTGGTTTATAAAAGCTAGTGACAAGTGCCTTCCAAAGCAGTCAGGCCAATTTCTGTTCCCACCACGTCCTCACCAACTTTTGATATTATCAGCTTGGTTTCTTTCACTCTTTGAAATTTGTTCTCTTTGGTGCCATTGCAGTTGAGTTTTGGGTCATAGTGAGTTTGGACCATAACTCCCAGTACTTTCCTTCACTGCTCCTCTTTTGCTTGTACCTAGTTTCTCCATGTCACCTTCATGCCTGTGCTTAATTACCCCTACTCTCATCATGCAGATAGTGGCTTCCTTCTGATGATCAAAGTGATTCTAGGGTATTGAACTATTATATTTGTTCATTTCATAAATATCATGTAAATGATGGGATGTCCTTTTTCCATATCACAAACACATTTGGAATGAAGTCATCAATAAGTCCTATCCATGGCCTCTTTTATTGCCAGGTTCCAGATTCCCTGTTGTCACCCAAGGAAATCCACACAGTCTTTGCTTCATACCATGGAGGGACTTAAGTAGTATGTTCTGTTAGCAGCCACTATTTCCACTGTTTGAGAAACTCTTATTTCTTGTGCATTGATTTTGAAGGTGATGGTATAGACAACCTGTCGAGAGAGTTTGTAACATCCAGATGTTTTATCCTCCTTCAATTTCGGGAGTCTCTTGTATTGTAAAATTACAGTGTCGATGTTGAGGGGCACAGGATGAACACCTGCCAGGTAGACTGCCTATATTGCACTGCACTGAGGTCATATTTCCCAGTTGGTAATAACAGGTTGATAATGCATTCCCACCACACCGTCACTCTGTGCAAGATCTGTCTTGGCAAAGTCTCAGAGAAAGCAAGTGGGACTTGAGAGGACTGAAGTAAGGAAAGGATTAGTTCTGTTTCTGTGTGCTTTAGGCAACTAAGATAATCCCTTGTCTTCACTGCCATCAAAGCTGTCATCCTACAGCATGATCTCATTCAACAAATTTTATTGAGCATCAGCTATGCATCAGAGACTGTGCTAATGCTGAACTCACAAAGATAAGGGAGAAAAAAGGCCCCTATAACTGTTCTCAGGAAACAGACAGCAATGGCCCCTAATGAAATTTTAGAAACATATACAGTATTTCAACTGCAAGTAAAAGAGAAATGCATAGCACTAAGAGCACAAAGGTTTCTAGAAGGAAGTGGCAATTAAACTGAGTGTAGGCAAAGGGTTAGTGGAAGAGCCTGTGTAGCGTCAAGAGAAGGATGTGCAAGTCTTTGGCTGATTCAAGGAAATTCAAAGAAGTCCAATGTAGTTGGGAGCACTGTGTGAGGGGGGTGTGGCACAGATATGGCTGGGGACTGAGCAGGGTCCAGATAGAAGGATTTGGGTGATCATAAGCAATTAGAGTTTTATCCTGAGAACAACGGACAGCCATTGTTGGGTGTTAGATGATATATGGGTAATGATGGGGGTGGGGCGGAAGTAATGGCTCAGTTTGTATTTTGAAAAGATGAATCTGGTTGCCATGTAGAAAATAGAAGTCCTGCCATTTCATGCCTCTACATAGAAGCCTTTGAAGACTGCCTATTGTTATTAGGATGAGAGTCAAAATGTTTCATATTTTTTTATGACTCGTCCCAATATGGATCATGTCAACCTTAAATCCTCATTGCAGAAAATACTCTGTTATCCACCTCTTGCTCAGATTCCAGTGAATTGCTGTCTTAGCCAGTTATTATCATATGATAATGCTGTTTGACCAACAGTCCCCAGATCTCAGTGGTTTACAACAACCAACCCTTTCTTCTTCTTCATGAGCATGTGAGCTGACTGAGCCAGCTCTGCTTCAGACTCTGGAGTGAGTTCAGTTCTGGTCTACTTGCCTTTCATTCCAAGATGTATGCAGAGACCTGAATCATGCTTATTCCATAATAAATCACAGGAGTCTGCAAGGCTAAGGCCAATCCAAACCACAGGAACACATCTAAAGTCTCTGCTCTTCTCACTTCTAACATTTCATTGGGCAAAGCCAAGTCAGTGGGAAATGTAGTACTTCTCTGAATGGGAAGGGTAGGAAAGAGAAAAGGAGGGATGGGAAGGAGAGAAGGAAGGAGGGAGGGAGGGAGGGAGGGAGGGGAAAAAGAGGGAGAGTAAATAATACAATTGATGACATTTGCTCTTCCATCATGACTGCACATACATGGCTGATTGTAATGTTTGGGGATGCAGGCTTCAAGGCAAAGCTTGATGGCTTTGAGTCCTGACTTTGAAACTTCCTAGAAGTATAAGTCAGGGAAAGTTAGTAACCTCCTGGTACATCAATACCTACCTCTAGCAGCAGGATTAATTTAGTTAAGTGCTTAGAGAAGTGCCTGAATATAATGAGGTCTCAGTGAATCTCAGGGCTTTTTTTCTAGGTTCCTATCCCCTTATAGATTCATACCCCTCTTTGAAGTGGAGAGCCGTTCCAGTGGTAGTGAGGCAGCATGCACATTCCCTATAACACAGCACATCCTGCTGGGCTCCAGGGCTGTAACCTAGAACCAACTTCAGCGCTCAGCCCTGAAACGTGATCATTCACATGCCTTCTTTTGATCAGCTCAGATTGGGCTGCAAATTTAATTCTAGAAACATTCTGACTTTCACAGCAGTTTGGACTTTAGGTTTGTGGGGACAGAATGGGGCTGGGGGCTGCTCTGTAATGCAAAGTGGGTGCTCACCCCGTGCACTGCCCCGCTTCTCTCTACGCCTTCCAGGGACATTCGTGCTACATCCTAGTCGTGACCTGCTCCCACATATCACCTCATTCTCGGGAGCCCCTTGTCTATCTCCAGGCGGGAATAAGTCCCCTGCTGCTTCTGCTGCTCCTCCACAGCACTGACCATGGGGCACCCCTGCTTCTAATTACTTATATTGACTGCAGACATCCATAAATGTTCTTTGATGCGAATGCTGTCTGCCTGCCTCGTCACTTCTGTCACTCCCGACATGGGTGAGGACCAGCTAGGCCCCCTGTGCTCGCTGCTACTGAGCATTTGTCAGCCGCTGTCCTCAGCACCAGCAAGTGTCCCTAGCTTCAGCCGTGCCTCCTCTGCAGTGATGCTGTGATTAGGCCCATTTTACAGATGAGGAAACTGAAGCAAAGATTTAGTACCTTGTCGGTTAATATAAGCCAGAGTCTGAAGATACTGGATTGACCGTCAGCCCCCAAATTTTACATGTCCAGATGTTGTTGGTTCCTCCCTCTGACTCAGAATCACTGCTTGTCAGAGCAAGCATCATCCAGTGAGCTGGTTTTGAATGAAATGTTTTGAGATGGGTCTCTTCTGTGTAGTCCTGGCTTCTGTGATATCAGTGTGTCAGAGGAAAGTAGAGCAGGACAGAAGTTAAGGCACTGAAAGCAAATTTGATTTGGGAGTTATTGGAACCTGTGTAGAGTTGGGATCTATTCCAAACACCACAAAGACCAGTAGGGATTTATAGTCAAGGGTCAGGGGGTAGAAATTCACAAGGAGGAAATAACAGGGTCAGGCAGGGGTTTCTGGTGAAATTGACTCAGCAGGATTTTTGCTGAAGATCATCAGGGTGATGAGAAACCAGGGGTGGAGTAATCTGATCAGATTTATCAGGGTGGGGGATTCTTGCTAAAATGACACACATAGGATTCTCGCTAAATCTAGAATAAATGTAAAACTTAAGGTCAAGCTTCGTAAAAACTGGAGCTCAGAGGAGCATAACTCAAGTTTTGTGGAGGCATGAGCCATGTCACCCGGGGGCGCTCGTCAGGGTCCCCTGGTACACCCCCAGTGTCAGTGCATATCCTTTTGCAGGACAGTTCAGAGTAAGAATTCTTCATGACTTTACAAATCACCTTTGTTTTACTAACATGAAATATCTGTTCAAAGAACCTGATTTTGATCTTGTAGGGAATAACTTTGGTGTCAAGTGAGTGTGTTAGGTTACAGGGAAGAGAGATGGAGGCAAGCGAGGAACACACATTTATTCATGTCCAGGTAGATGCTCGTCTGACCCCCTGGCCATGAGTGGTCTTTTGCGACGATCTTGTTTCCTGTAATTGGCTGCCATCAACCCATTCTGAGATGTCACCTTTCTGAGATGCCCTGTGAATAGACAGGGACCAGGTCTATTTATCCCTGTACTTTCACTTTCCAAGAGTGACACTGGGTCTGACTAATAGGAGGCAGCCAGGCAATATTATAATATTGAGTATATATTTAAATGAGTGGCTGATAATAGGCTGGATGGAATGATGTTTGGATGGATGGAATGCCAGATGAATGAATGATGACTACCAAATTTCTCATTTGATGCCATGCTGCTCTTTCCTTGGACTATTTACTTTAAATCAGTTCTGTTGGGTCATTTCAAGCATATCTGGGTCAAAGGCTGTTTAGTCATTGGAAGCCTAAGGAAGGAAAAGATCTGGGTTTAACACCTTAGAGCTACATGCTACAGCCCAGTCGGTAAAAGAGCTCCTCTTTTAGATTTGCTCAGCTGAACTTCAGTTCCTTCATCTGCAAAGTAAGTGCAATAAGCCCCACCTCCCTGAGTGGTCGTGAAGATTAAGTGAATTCATATACGTGATACCCTTTGACCTAAGTCCAGCAAGGGAAAGCCCTCCAGTATGCCAGCTTTATTGCTCTTGTCATTACTACAGAAAACACAGCCTCTGCCTTCACCCCACTGGACACCACTCCTCCTGAGCACGAGGCAGGGATTATATTCACGGTATCCCACTGTGTCTTCTGATGAATCCCTCCCTATATAAAGGTTGACCCCACTGCTGGTAGGGCATAGACTCCCGCTTGGTTTCTGTTGGACTGTGAGCTGCAAAGGGATTTATTTATTTATTTGTTTATTTATTTATTTATTTTAAAGATTTATTTATTTATGCATACAAGAGCTGGGGAACAGGCCAGAGTCATGGGAGGTGAGAGGATTCACCAGAGACAGAGTGGGGAGCAGAACAGGCAGACTGACTGAAGCACACTGCTGAAGGGAGCAGCGGGCGAGGCAGGAGAGGTTTGCCACGCCATGTGGGTCCCCTCCCTGGCTGGCGTCAGGGATCAAACTTATGCTGCAGTGGCTGTGGTTTGCTTCATAGTGCATTGCTTAACCCACTGCGCCACCAGGGAGGGCCCCTGCAAAGGGATTTAGATGAGAATCTGCCATCCCTCAGTCAGCAGTGGGCTTTCTGGGCTCAGACCTGAAGCAATGAGCATGCAGCACACCCGCTTGGCCCCACTGCCACTCTTTCTGGGGGAAGCAGACTCTGTGGTCCCTACCTCTGCTTTTCTGATGTGGGGTCCACAGCGCTTAAACTGGCCTCAGGCCACCATGCATTGAATTTCTATTGCAAGCTGGATGATCCTGGACAAGCCACTTAAACTCCCTGAGTTTTGGTTTCTTTACTCAAGAAATGGGGGTAATAATGCATTCCGAGCTGTGTCGTGATGTAGACACAAGGCAATAAAGCACTGGTTCCCTAATACTGTCACATGGTGTCACGTACCCATCTGGCAATTTAAGGGACGTTCAGTTTCTGAAAGAAGCTTCTGGATGCTTACTTAATGAGCCCCACTTTCTGTTCTGTTTTTCAGTATTTCAGCTTTTGAGGTTGAGTTGGTCTTGCCTAAAGCTCTGACTCTCTAGCCAGGTGCTACTTTGTCACAAAAGCAGTGCACTGCCCTGTCCTTCAGCCCCTTTGTAAGTGGGAAGGACAGCCAGGGCCCCTGAGCACCACTTTGTTGAGATATTTTTGTAGATGCTGCCCCAGGGGTTGTTAAACTATGGCCCAGGAGTCACATCTGGCTTGATTTGGGGTAGCCAGTGGGCTAAGGCTGGTGTTACCTTCCTAAGTGGTAGTGAAAACAAAACAAAATATGAAAACCGTATGACATTCCAGCTTCACAGCCCATCAGTAAAATCTGGGTGAACAGCCTGTTTGCGCATGTAGGGTCTGCAGCATGGTGCTGCCGTGGCTGAGTCGCTGGGACACGGGTGATGTGGGCCAGACAGCTGAAAAGGGAAAACATTTTCCAACTCTGACCCCGGGCAAGCTCATGGGAGGGCTGCAGTGTAAGGAATGGGGAGCTCACAGCCCTGACCCCAGAAACAGTGTCTGTTCCACAGGCCCCTCCGGGAGAGGCGCGCTGGGTAGCCACGTGCTCCTGACCATGGGGTTTTCACAAGATGGGTCATGGGAAGAGACATTTCTCACAGACACTCAAGCATCTCAAGCATCTGATTGGCATTGAGACAAGATGGTTGAGATGGTTGCTTAAGTCCTAACTTTCCCTTCCCCAACTTTGTCACCTCTCTCAGCCTCAGTTTCGTCATTCGTAAATGGAAATAACCAGACTGCCCTCCAGGGCTGTTGTGAAGCTCATGTGATATTACGTGATGGCCACTCAGCCCAGGATCTGGCTCATAAGGAGGAGTTAAAATATACATTATTATGATGATGTGTATTTTTGTGAACATTATCAGCCTGTCTCTTAATGGCTGTAGGGCAGAGGGCGAGTTATTCCATCTGCCAAGCCCGTCATTCCTTCATCCTTAGAAGGGTGCTGATGAAGAGACCTACCGGAGGGTGGTTGGGGCTGTCCTCTCTCAGGGCGCGCGGCTGCGTGCGGTAAGCGCCCCCTGCATGTTCTCTTAGCCTCACATTTCCCTGCAACGCCGATAGTCTGTGAGTTTGCCATGTCCTTAGAGCTGCCCACTGTGGCTTTCACCTCTGGAGCCCTCATTTGTCACCAGCCTTGTCACGTTATATCTTTTTAACGCATCTGACACGCCTCTTTATGAATCATCTAAGACCTCTGAGGGCTGAGGTCTTGCGTGGCACTTCTTGTTTATCTAAAATTAAGGTGAAGGGAAAGCTAGCTTGAGTGATTTTAATATACAAATTGCATCCTGGCATGCTTTGAGGTAGCGAAGTCCTGGCTTTTCTCCCAGGATTGGAGAGACCGAGTAAGCTATGCTTAGGTTGTGCTGGGGAGCAGGTGGGGAGGCAGGCACCAAGGTGTGATGGCTCAGGGGGCTGCCAAGGAAGATCTCTGTGAAATGCTATTTATGGTTCATCAGGTGCCCAGACACCTGCTTCTGGGTCCTCAGCCTACTCTGCAAGGACCTGCCTTTCCCATCTTCTAGACACTGATATGCTGCTTAGTCGAGCTATTGGCTACCCCCCCCCTTTTTTTTTTAACAATAGAATGCTTGGTCTCACAGGACCTGTAATCAATAACTGGCACTTTATCAATAGCAAAGATAACTAGCACATGGCCACTCAGGCTGAGAACGACTCCTCCAACATCGTGGAGTTTAAGTAGGGGTATCCTGTAGAATGTCCAATACGTGTTCTTTAAGGGGAGGGGAGTCACCCTGTTTTCATTGCATCCTCCTTTCTACTGGTTGGACTATAGATGTGATCGCTGGAGAATGCATGGCCATTTTAGACCATGGAGTCAATTGGGTTCTCACAAAGATTTGAGAGCAAGTTGCTTATTTGCCTTTGTGGAATGAACCCCTCAAGCACTGGTGGGGAGCGGGCAAATGAGATAGAAAGGGAAGGGGCACTAATAAGGGTCCATCCTTCTGGGAATCTCTGGAAAGCTGCTTGCTTATCTTCAGGAGTGTTCTGTTTGGAAGGCAGGGAAGCTGGGTTTTCACAAATCAATCCTGCCTGCCGTTGGCTGGGCTTCTTGGGACTTATTTCTCAGTCACTTTCAGGCTTCTGTTTGTGTATCGAAGGCTCTTATGGGGCCAGAAAAAGGAGCAGAGAGTCTAGCACTTTTGGGAATGGTGAATACGTACAGAATTTAGAGGTATGGCAGCAACTGCTATAGACCAAGGGTTTGAACAAGGCAGAGCAGATGAGAGCAGACAAGGGCCAAAACCAGGCCATCGTTCCCGCTGGCTCTGGTGCCATCCTGCCTGGTTTGCATGGCTTACTCTAGACTTAGTGTCAAAGAAAAGCAATCCATTGTTTAAGCCATTGTTGGGTTTCTGTCACTCTCAGTCAAACCTAATCCCAAATGATGTATCCCTAATGATGATGAGAAGGATGACAGTAATAAAGATAACTGGTACATATCAACATGTGATATTTGACTCTACTTCCTTGTTTATCTACCTCCCCCCACTCCACGCTCATGGAAGTAAGCGTTATGACCTTTTCTGCCTTATTCACTGCTTGGTACCTACTGAAGTGTCTGATGCATGGTAAATGCAGAATGGTAATGACAAAAAATAATAAAGGGAAAGTCAAAATTTAAGCCCTCATTTGTCTATCTCCAGTTCTCCAGTTTTAACCTCTATGCCAAAGTGAGAAGTCTAGAAATTCTATTTTATAAATGATTGAAGATAACCAGTAATACGGTAGAGCACCTGAGTCTTGGCAAAGACAGAAACCTGGGAAGTTATGAAGCAGTGAATGTGCTTATGGAAATAGTTGGCTTTTTATAAGTCAAGGTGAGGATTTGAGTCAGAAGCAGGCAGCAAAGTACAGGAATCGTTTTTTCTCTCCCCACAAATTCTGTCAAGGTCAAGATTGGGCTAGGGAATGGGTAGTCCAGGCAGTGGAGCTCTGGGGAAAATGCATTTCTTAAAAGCCTACTGTGTCTCTCCCAGGCCTCTAAACTCTTGATCTGCTCAACCTGTGCTCAGATAGCCAAAGATAACCTTGACCCCTGGCACAGTGGCATTTACCCTAAAATTGTTTCAACATCGGCTGGTTGGCAAATGTTGGGGGGTGCTGTAGAGGTTATGACAACAAGACAAGCATCTAGACCATAAGCTTCTGTGAAATGTCCCAGAGGTGTAATAAACCTCATCTGTAGCTTTACAGTCTTCAGAATGAGTTTCCAGTCCACAACTGGCAAGCACCCTTTCTTTCTTACTGCAAGTTTCGTTCACTGGTCGTTCGTGTCCAGGAAACCTAGAGTCCGGAGTTGTAAGCAAGTACCTTTACTGCTGGCATTGACCATGCATTTCCTCAACCAAGAATCTTTACAGTGGCTCTGTAAACAGATGAGCATGCAGATTAGATTTACGTCCTGTGTGGGCCTCACCCCACTCCCTTTGCTCTAAGAGTCTGATCACAAGTTGGCTGTGGAAACTATACTCTCAGGGCATTTCTCACAAGATTATGCCATTCATGTTTTTTATTCCCCAAGCATGTACTGGTATGGTTAGTGTATTTTAGACCCTGAATAATGGAATGTGAGAGCGATGTGAATAAGATATGGTACTGTAGCCTGCAGCGTCTGACAAAAAAATTGGCCCAATTATATTACAATGTGATATTCTCTTTTGAAAGGTGTTATACAGAAGAACGAGTGACAAGGTCTACCTGGAGGAATTAGTGAACCAATCACCTTTTCTGTGCTTCACTAATGCCAAAGCATCCTGAATATTCCCTCACACCTTCCTGTGTGTTGAACCCTCTGACTAGGCATCTTCTTTACAGTTGTTGCAAAATCTAACTCCTATTTCAAAGCCATGACCGGCCATATTGTAGCCTCCCCAAAGGTTGCTCTTGTTTCCTCTGTGTGTGGAGAATCATGTCTGGGGAGAAAGGGCAATATTTTAGAGACGCCAAGCCCTGCTGCTAAAGATTGCTTGATCTAAGCTAAATAAAGTACTCACTTCCCTTTGGCTAACTAATTCAGTCTATAATCTATTATACTAACTGTATTGTTATATTCTTGGTAGTAATACAAAGGTTGTGTTGCAGGAATTTATTATCACTAGGGTCTTAGACAACAAATATGTTTGCTTATTTTACATAAAACAAGGTGTGGAGGTACATCTCCTTGGAATTGGTGCACTGATTGAGGAATATCATCAAGCTCTCATCAAGGGCTCTTCCGGTGTCTCCACTCTCCCTTCTCTGGAATGCTGGCTATTGCCTCATGGCCCTGTGATGGCTGCACCAACTCCAAGCATCACATTTTCACAGCTGTGCTCATGGCATGAGGAAGAGGTGGGTTCCCATTGTTTCTCTTTTCATGAAGTAAAACTTTCCTTAAACCCAACTATGACATCTCTCTGGCTGAAGCGAGGTTAACTGCCTACCCCTTAGCTAGGTAGGTGAAGAGGAAAGGTAAGGCCAAAACATGAAATCTTGGATTTTCTGTGGAAACTTCCAGAAACCTGAGGCATGATTGGGTTTGTGTCTTCTTACAAAGGGAGAGAAGGCCAGCAGCCATCTGGGAGGAGGTGGGGAGTGAGGACTCTGGATGCACTATGGGCCAGGGTTCCCCACTGCTGGCCTTTCCCAAGACCCTCGATGTCTCCTCTGCAAGATGCAGTCCTGTGTTTCAACCACGCAGCACATCCCCACATCTTCTCTCGAAAGGCCAGGAAAGGAAAATAATTGCACTTGACTCAGAGCAGTGGACACATCACTGCCGGGATCTGTTTAATTAAATGTTATCTGCAGCCGTGGAGCCCGTGAAGAGTCAGTGAACCTTCCACAGCCCTCTTTACACAGCCCTTTAAATCACAGAACAAGCCACATGAAGAAAAGTTCATTATTTGGCTAAGTTAGTGTTTTGTGGGAGCTTGTGAATTCTGAGATCCTGTTTGATGTGGAGATGGATGTCACACAGCTGGTGGAAGATTGCCTTGAATTTCCTTAGATTCTTTTTTCTTTTTTAAAGATTTATTTATTGAAGCATATAAGAGCTGGGGTACAGGCCAGAGTCGCTGGAGGTGAGAGGACTCACCAGAGACAAAGTGGGGAGCAGAACAGGCAGATCTATGAAATACACTACTGAGGGGAGCAGCGGACCAGGCAGAAGAGGTCTGCTGCGCCATGTGGGTCCCCTCCCTGGCCGGAGATCGAACTCGTGTTGCTGTGCCATAGATGCTTCACAGTGCGGTGCTCAACCCCTTGTGCCGCCAGGGAGGCACCTCCTTAGATTCTTTTTATTGGGAGGTCTCAGTTCACTGTGTAGTCAGGTGGGGTCGCTGCAGGTGTGTGGGCTATGGTCAGGAGGAGGGATGATGAGGTCACAGCATGCTTCTTCCCCCAAGGGCTCTTTGCATGCCTACTATGTGCCCAGAACTGCTGTAGACTCTGGGGAGTCAAACTGGGGGCAATGATGAATATTAGAACAGTAACTGCTCTGCTGGGGCAAAGATCATGGGGACTTTGGGCTATCTTTACTGTGTAACAAACCATCTCGAAATCTAGTGCTTAAAAGGCAACCTTATTTTTGTTTCTGATTCTGTAATTTGAGCAGAGGGACTTTTATTTCTATGGCATCAACTGAGCTGGTGCATCATGGCTGGAGGATCTACTTTAAAGATGGCCACATTGAGTAGTGCATATCGAAAAGACTGGAAACAAGTGTGTGATGGGGGATGGTATGGAGACAAAGGAACCCTCGTTTGGTGTTGATGGATTTCCATGCCTCTGTGGAAAGAGATATGGAGATTCCTTTACAAACTAAAGTAGAAATAGCAGAAGAGAACCTCCCTGGTGGTGCAGCGGGTTAAGCAGCGCAGTATGAGGCAAATCGTAGTCACTGCAGCATGAGTTCAATCCCTGCCACTGGCCAGGGAGGGGACCCACATGGCGCAGCAGACCTCTCCTGCTGCTCCCCTCAGCAGTGTGTTTCGGTTCATCTGCCTGTTCTGGTCCCCACTCTGTCTCTGGTGAATCCTCTCACCTCCCTGGACTCTGGTCTGTACCCTGGCTCCTGTATGCATAAACAAATTTTTTAAAAATCTTAAAAAAAAAAAAAGAAATAGCAGAAGAGCCAGCAACTCTGCTGCTAGGTCTGTACCTGAAGACTATGAAGACACTGATGTGAAAAGATAGCGGATCCCCTGCATTCACCATGGTGTTGTTCACAGTCGCCAGCACATAGAATCGCCCAACTAGATTCAGAAGTTGTGGTATAGGGCCTCCCTGGTGGCTCAGGGTTAAGTCTCAGCATTATCAAGCTATCACCAGCCGCTGAAGCACGAGTTCGATCCCCAGTCAGGGAGGTGACCCACATGGCGCAGCAGACCTCTCCTGCCTGGCCTGCTGCTCCCCTCAGCAGTGTACTTCAGTTGATCTGCCTGTTCTGCTCCCTGCTCTGTCTGTGGTGAATCCTCTCAGCCCCCCACGCCTCTGGCCTGCATCCCAGTTCTTGTGTGCATAAATAAATAAATCTTTAAAAAAGTATGGTATGTATATTCAAAGGAAAACCATCCTATTAAAAAAGTTAAACTCCTGCCTTTTGTGACAATGTGGGCGGAATGTGTGGTTTATCGCATCACGTGAGACAAGTCAGAAAGTGAAGGACAGTAACTGATGGTTTCTCTCATGTGGACTGTAAAAAAACCAAGGCACACCGGCTAGCAAAACCCGTCGAAACTAACACACAGCCTATGAAAAACACAGCGATTACCAATGAGAAAGGGCAGGCGGTGGGAGAAGGTAAAGGGGCCAGTTTGATAGCAGGCAGGACACTGGGGCTTAGGAGATGGGTGCAGTGAGGTACAGACACGTACTGAGATGTGACTTATGCAGTATTGAAAACCAATGAGAAATCAATGTAATTTTATTCATAATAACGAAAGTTGGTCTCATTCGCAAGGCTGGCAAAACAATGCTGGGTTTTGGCTGGAACTCAGCTGTCAGCAGGCAGGGCTCCGCCTCCATGGGGTGTGGCACTAGAGCACCCTAACTCCCGCACCAGCTCAGAAGGCTGTTGTATCCCACGTCTCCTTGCCGAGAACAGTGTCTGACACACTGAGTACTCAGTAATCGCTGTAATACAGCTACTATTACTCCTCCTCCCCTTCTTCCTGTTTGACATACAGAGGAAACTATAGTCACCCCCAGTCAGAGAGATGGCCAGGGATAAATCCTGGGACAGTAATAACAGCAGATAAAAACGCTGCACAGTAGCAACAACAATACAAATCTGTCTGGAAAGCAAAGTGGACTCCCGGGCAAATGCAGAATCCCTTGGTGCCACAGCAGCATCGCCCCCTCTCCCCCAGATTGCCAGCAGAGAGATGCAATAGCCTGGGTCTTGACCTTGCAAATTTTTCACAGGAATCTTGCAAGGCCGAGCCTGTGGTTTATTCGCTGCCCAGTTCCAGCTCTTCATGCTCCTGGTTGCTGGGGTTTCCCACTTGCGGCCGCTCACCACCTCCTCCCCCTCCTAGCCTTCCACCCACGCCCTTGTTGCCGTCTTAGATGGCCTGTCTAAAGTGCTGTCCCCGCGGACATGTGGGCACACCTCGCCCTGGAGTACTGGGATCATTCCCATTATATTTTGGAAGAAAGCAAAAAGAAACCTCAGGAAGTTGTTGGTCCTGCTAGATATCACACTGTCCTTCTGCTTTCCCATCCAGAGCTGTTCTTACGAGCTCCGCCTGGCCGGCGAATTCTGTGCCCAGCGTCTTCAATGATTCTGACAGCACCATGTACTCCCATCAGGGTTTCATCAGCATTTCGTTCTTGAGATCATCAAAGAACTTAGTGCTGTAATGCTGGAGGTGAATGTCCTTCCGTTTTAGCTCTGCCGTCTTGTCCTCTGCAGACCTGAAGGTGTTCTGGCTGAGTGAGGATGGCCTTGCTGGGGATCGCTGATCTGATGCTGAGAGGGGAGCAGTCAGCAAGGTGACGGGTGGTATTCTTTGCAGGCAGGGTCTAGTGAGTGCTCTTAAAAATGGACCCTTCAATATAATGGAATTAAAGACCATTTAAGGGCCTTCCTGGTGACACAAGGGGTTAAGCACTGCACCACACTATGAAGTATCCACAGCCACTGCAGCACAAGTTCGATCCCTGGTCAGGGAGCTGACCCACATAGCGCAGCAGACCTCTCCTGTCTCAGCTGCTGCTCCCCTCAGCAGTGTATTTCAGTCGATCGTCCTGTTCTGCTCCCCACTCAGTCTCTGGTGACTCCTCTCACCCCCCACACCTCTGGCCTGTACTCCAGTTCTTATATGCATAGATAAATATATTTTTATAAAGGTATTAATTAACCTTTTTTTTAATGCATACAAGAGCTGGGGTACAGGCCAGAGGCACAGGAGGAGAGAGGATTCACCAGAGACAGAGTAGGGAACAGAACAGGCAAATCAACTGAAACACACTGCTGAGGGGAGCAGTGGGGCGAGGCAGGAGAGGTCTGCTGCGCCATGTGGGTCCCCTCCCTCGCCGGGAATCGAACTCACGCTGCCGTGCAGCAGATGCCTCACAGTGCAGCACTCAGCGCCACCAGGGAGGCCCCCATAGATAAATATTTTTTTAAAATAAAGGCCATTTTTTAAAAATCTCTATTACTCATAAAAATGCAGGCCCCATTGATACTTACCTGACAGATACTGTGTAGAATACTTGATCATTTCAGATTATTACAAGCTCACAGCCAACCTATGATGTCCCACGTTTGCAGAGGATACTTAGATATTTGCTAAAGTCCCAGGTGCCTAGAAATGATGGAACTGGGTTTTGTCTCCAGAGCCTGTGCTCTTAATCCCTGTAGGTCCTGCCACTAGGTAAAGGATGATGAATCAGTACAGTGGTTTTTTGGATGTTCTTTCCAGTTTCAGCCCAGTCAATGCAATCATAGTGTGCTCATCCCCTTGTTTCCTGTAATTTTATGTAACATTAGCTTATCAACATTATTTCACATTGCCACTTATCATAATATTTGTAATGATTGCAGGCTGTTCCACATGTATCACTGTACTTAACCATTTATTTATGTTAATTCCTCGGGTCCACCAACAATTACTAAGTAGCTCTGAGTGCCAGTCAGTAGGCCCAGCCCAGGTCTATAAAGGTGAATTGTTTAAAGGCATCTACCAGTTCATAAGCAAACATTGTAACAGATAAAAGGGGTGGTGATTCCAGCTGTAGAGAGCTGCATCCCCTGGTGGAAGAGGGGTTGGGGAACAGGAAGAGGAAGGGATCCCTAAGATCCCCCCGGGGAGGCTGACTCCTTTTGGGGCGGTGCCGCAGAGGTGGTGTGCTGCTGTCTGTGGAGTCCTGAGCTGTTGGGGTGTCTTGCTGTGTTTCTCTTCAGATCACTTCTCCTGCAAATCATAATAAGGTCATCATTAGCTTGCTTTGATTCTGTGAGTTGATCTCAGGGTCAGCTCCTGGACATAGGTGAGAAGTGCAGGAAGATAAGGTTGAGGCTCAGTGTGGAGCTGGGATTTGGGAGACTTCCCAGGGAGATTGTGGCTTAGAGCCTCAGTGCCTGCCTTGGGGGAGCCCTGGGGTCTGGAGGGGCTAGCAGACCCGCCCTGGAGGCAGTGACCCTCCGCCATTCCATCTGTGACTGTGCACCCTCTTACCATTTTCCTTAGATGGGATAAGATTTATGTCAGCTCAGAAATCACTCCAGTGATCAAAATATGTGAAGGGCCGTCAGAGGAAAGAGGGATTAATCGCTCAGTGATTACAGGGGAAGTGGGAGGCTCTTACAGGGGAAGAGAAGAAGAGGGGTGGAAACTGAATGGTGCAGTTTTTAACTCAGGGTCAGAAAAGCCCTCAGTCAGAGTTTAGGGGGCTTAGGGAACTGCTTCACGAAAAAGTGGGGGTTGTGACCTGGCACCCACCATTCCTGAGGATAAGTTGCAAGTGGCACTGCGGTAGTGCTGTGGCCCACAGCTGTGTTCTGCAGGGCCTGCAGGGAGTGGATATTTAAAATCCAGAAATTTCGTATTCAGTCTGGACATCTGGTTTCTCCGGGGAACCAGGACCTCTGTGAACACGGCAGCCATCTTCTCACTAGGCAGGAAGCTGGGGGTGGGGGGGGTGGAGAGGAAGAACAGTACCCCCTTAGCCCCTCCCCACCACCCCCACTCACTCACTGAGGTTGAGTGACAGGTGCCAGTTACCAGCTCATCTGTGTTCTGTTCTCCGCACAGCCTCCGTCCCCATAGCACGTATGAGTGAGAGTTCTAGATCTGGGTCACTAGAGTTCACACCCTGCCTCTGCTCCTCACCGGCTGTGACAGTGGGCTCGTTATTCGGTCCCTCTGGGCATTGTATGCAACTGTAAACTTCATAAAACAAGGTTGCTATGGGGAATAATGGGTCGATTGAGGTGAGATGCACAGACCGGTGGCTGTTGTCAATCACCGTGCCGTGGACAGTGTGGCTCCATGGGGCTGTTAGTGGCCACGGGTCTCACCACTCTCCTGTGTGCACTGCAGACCTGGACGCTGAGGTGTGGGTGCTGATGCTCATTTGTGTTCATTTGGGGCCTCCCTCACGCTCCCAGCCATGGCTCAGATACAATGCTTGGAGCTGTTTGCTGTTTGGGATAGATGGATAGATATTTTGTTCCTTGAAATAGGGATCCTGGGATTCTGGAATCATAGCCATAAGGGAAGTTCTAGTAAATTTATTCAAAAGTTGAGCTGTTGTGTTGGGCTGATGGGGTCTTCATGGGGGCTTTTCAATCTACCTGGTAGGTGGCATCTTGGTGTGTGTGTGTGTGTGTGTGTGTGCGCACGCGCGCGTGCTTGTGTAAGTGCAAAAGTGCTTTGCAGGGCAGTCAGTGAACATCAGAGCAGGTGGTTAAGAGTCTGGCCTCTGAAGCGAAATGGCCTTCATTTCATTGCAATTTCTTCCTAGCTGGGTGGGCCAAGTTCCTTCACCTCCCTGAGCGACAGTGGTCTCCGCTGTGCAATGCAGGCCATGCTCACTTACCAGCTCATGTCAATGTTGACAGAGGGAGTATGCGAGCAGGAGGCTGGCACTTCCTCAGGGAAGATACTGGGCTTGCATAACATGAACTTGAACTTAAGCTCCTCGTGTGCTGACACAGAGCAGATGGTCCCCATTTCAGGTCATCGAGGCGTCTGGAAGATGAGCTGATTACTCAGTGTGAGAAACTTATGGTCACAAGCTCTGGTTTCAGGCACTGTGGTGAGCTTTCTCAGCCCTGACCCCAAACAAGCATGACACCCCAGAGTCATAGCTTGAGGAACACATGGAGCCCTCTTTTTGGCGGTCCTTGAAGGGATGCAATTCTGTCATTCTAAACACAGCACCCCTGGTTCCTCCAGCTGGTCCTTCAGCACAGGCCAAGAAATGCCTCAGGAGTCTGAAGGGACAGATTCAGAGCCCAGCACTTTGTCTATTGCTGAGCAGATCACGTGAGTAGGCAGGGCGCATTTTCCCCTTTGCAAAATGCAATCCAGGCAGTCAGATTATTGTGGGGATTGAACATGATTTCAGGACAAGACCTGAAATGTAAGAGGTGTTCAACAAAGGTTAGTTTCCTTTCCCCTTCCCCTAGTATTTGAAAGTGGAGGGGAGTTACTCCAAAGGGTTAAATAAAGGCCTTTGTATAATCATTTTATGCATGAAGTAGTGGAGAAGCTCAGTGAAATACAGCCATGTGCTTGTCATTGTGAACTGATTTCATTCATCTGTCATTCATTCACTTTGTCATTTATTTACTCCTTCATTCCTTTAACAGGGCACCATTTATATGACATCTTTTCTGCAAGCGCCCTTTGTATGACAAGTCCCAATGAGGCACTGGGGATGTGAAAATTAATACCAAATTCTTTGCTTAGGACTTTGCATTCTTTGGGAAGAGAAAGAAAATAGTTACCTATAATGTAACTCGCTAAGGTGTTATATCTGCTGCAAGCTGCTGCAAGTTTGCAGCTGTCTTATAATTGTATCATTCCTCAAATCCAACAGTCTGTTTCCACTCATTGTCAACTCCCTCCCACTTAAACATTGCCTTCAGCAAGACCTAGATACTTTTTCAGAGACTGCAGTTTAGTAAAATGCTGTGTTTGGGGCTGGTGGTATAATTTGAAGACTTTAATAGTAATATCACAACGTTCCTTGGCACCTTTGGGGGAAGCATCAGCTCCCTTGAGTAAAGGAAGGGAAAAAACCACCCAACTGTTCTCCATCCATCCATTCACCCATCCACCCACCCATCCACCCATCCATCCATCCATCCATCCACCCATCCACCCATCCACCCACCTACCCACCACCTAACCCCCATTCCATCCATCCATCCATCCATCCATCCATCCACCCATCCACCCATCCACCCACCTACCCACCACCTAACCCCC
>JAGFMF010011768.1:12085078-12113743 GCA_019455555.1 Galemys pyrenaicus
CCCACCACCTAACCCCCATCCCATCCATCCGTCCATCCACATCCATCCATCTTCTGTAATCATTATAGCAAGAGCAGTCAAGAATGAAGATTCTGAAACCAGACTGCCTAAGGTCGAATCCTAGCTCTGCTGCTATCAGCATGATTTGCAGGAAATGCATGTACTGTTGTAGGTCTTGATTTCCTAGTCCACAAAATGGACTAGTATAAGTACTTACATGGATTTCTTAGCTATCTATTGCTGTGAAACAAATCACCCTCAAACTGAGCAGCTTGTAACCATTGCTTGTATCATCTGACAGTTTCTATGGGTCAAGAATCTAGCTATGGCTTACCAGGTCTCTGGCTTTGGGCTTCTTTCCAGGCTCAATCAAGTTGTTAGTCAGGACTACAGTTATTTTAAGGGTTGTGTTAGGTCAGCATCCAAGCTCACTTGAGGGGTAGAGTTAAGGTTTAATTCCTTTTGGGTTGTAGGGGAGAGAGTGGCTCCCTGCTTGGTGGCTGGAGCGTCCCTGGGTTCCGTGACACTGGGGGCCTTTGCATAAGGGCAGGTCACCTGTGGGCTCAGTTGATCAGAGAGCAGGTGAGCCACAATTGATGTCAAATATATATAAATAAAGAAGAAGAGAAAAAGAGAGAGAGAGAGAGAGAGAGAGAGAGAGAGAGAGAGAGCAGGTGAGGCGAGAGAGAGTGCCGGTAAGACTGAAGCCCTGGCCTTTTGTAACTCAGAAGTGACATCCAGCACGTGCATGTGTTCTGTTCACTAGAAGTAAGTCTCCGGGCCCAGCGCACTCAGAGCGGCAGTGTAAGAGGCTGTGACTATCAGGGCTGGGCACTGCTTGGGAGCATGTCAGGAGCAGCCCCTCACCGTGGATGTGGGGAACATCGAGTCATGCTTGTAAAGCCTGTAGAAGAGTGTCAACGACGTAGTTCACGCTTGATAACTCCTAGCCGTTATTGTTATGTGGTGTTTGTTCTAACCGATATTCATTAAGTTTCCTACTAGATCAAAGACACCTTCCTCACTGCAATTGGGAATTCCTAGAGAGATAATCGGAACAGATGAATTTTAAGAAGGTCCTTTTTCAACGAGCTCCAGGCATGTGGCGTGGGGCAGGGGCAGGGCAGGTGGATGCTCATTTAAAAAGAAAGACCACAGAGTAGAAAATGACTGTTGAGCTGTCAGGGAGGCCAGGGATGCAGAGCTACAGGCCTGGGGTGTGCGCAGGATTAGCAATTGTCCAATGTGGCTGGAAAGCAGGGAGCTTGATGTTTGGGAAATTAGGTGCCTGCCAGATCATGATTGGAGTTTGGACTGAAGTTCAGAGTTCATCTCCTGTGAAGGGAAGCCAGGGAGGACTTTGAGCTGAGGAATGTTGTAGGCATGGATACACGACCCAGAGAGGAGGCCGCAAGACAGCAGGCGCTTAAGCCACCTGTTAGAGCTCAGGAAAGAGAGTCTGTCTCTTAGTCATGTCAGTTCAGCAGAAGAAAATCCAGTGCAAGCAACCCCGTTTCTCCTTCAGTTCCCTCTCCAAGATGAGCCCATGAAAAAGAGCATTGCTGTCCTCCTCCAGCCTGTGTGCTTCCTCACTAGTGGAAATGATCCTGAGAACCTGGGGTTAATGTCATGGGTCTGGTTCTAGTGCCTAGTTCTGCGACCTTGCATGTGTCATTTAACCTTCTGCACCGAGATTTCCTCATCTGAAACTGGGGTGATTTTGCTGACATTGAATACACAGTCAGCTAGCTACACAGAATGATAGTTACACACATACGTGTGTGCACTTTTCAGGAGCTCAATACTGTAGGCTTTAAGGAAACTGAGGCTCAAAAGGCTTAGTGACGTGCTAATAATAGGCAGAGCACAAACCCAGGCTGTCTTTGTAACCCACATGCCTCTTCCCTGTCTGCAACAAGCTATCAGAGAAAGGAAAATTCTTTCTGCTGGAGAACTAGAAGGGCACCCTGTTTGCAAAGCACAGGGCTCCAAGCAGGCTTACTCCAGCTCCTTGCCTTGTCTGGTGAATTTAAACTCTTAGACTTATTTCACAACTAAAGGGCTTTATAATTTATACATTCTTCATATTTCTCCATAATCAGTCTGCCCTTGTCTTTGAGAAATTACCTTCAAACAATCTCTGAGCTGTATTTACCTAAATGCTTTTTCCTCTAACTGCTTGTCATCAAGCTGTCAGTGGGTTCTGTTTCAACTGACATTGGGTTTGGGAAGATTTCTGAGGGTCTCACGTGGTCTCCAGGGCTCTTTGCCTCTGAGCTGTTTTTAACTGCCCCTCTGTGAAGTTGTGATGGTGTGATGCTGCATAGGGGTGCTAAGCTGCTCAGCCACTCTCCAGCACCCCGACCTGAGATGCCCTCCATTATAACCTGGAAATTATATTTGAAACTGAAGAAACCAGGTGATGCAGAGTTCCTCCAGTCAGGGCCTTTCACCAGGATTTGTCTCAACTGAGAAACCAGCAGAGGAAGATGCTAGATCCTCAGGGCTCAGGGTGTCAAAGAAACACTCCCCTGAGCGTCCTCAAGGAACTGAGGACCCCGTGCCAAGAACATAGTTTAGAATTTCCTGTCCAGAGGCATGATAGAGGTGGTTATCTGGGAGAAGAGGTGTCCTAAGCAATTTTAATTTTCTATGTACTTTTTCATTTCCCAAATGTTCTATAGGAATGTAAGTTCTATAAACATTATAATTTAAAAATGTGCTGTTTTAAAATATAACATATTTTGTCTTAAAAAACTTATAATAGGAGACCAGTGATATAGTCAAAACTGTAGAATCACATGAAATTGCCATGATAATAATTTTGGACTTAATGTAGCCAAACCAAACCCTTATCTACCTGTCTGTCTGTCTTTCTCTGTCTCTCACTTTCTCTCTCTCTTTATCCATCTGTCCATCCATCCATCCATTCCACCCCCCTTCTCTCTCTCTTACTTACCTACCTACTACCTACCTACCTGCCTGCCTGCCTGCCTGTGCTCTTGCCAGGTGTCTTCCAGTGTTGGCCTCCCTGTAAATAGTCATCCATTCATTCAGTTGCTCAGGTTAAAAGCCCTGACTCATCCTTAATTTCTGCTCTCACTATTTATATCCAATAATGCGTCAGCAAATCCTGCCATCTTTCCTTTTGAAAAATATCCAGATGAATTCTTCCCACTGTATCCACACTCACCTAATGAGCATCATTTCTCTCCTAGACACTTCTAATCCGTCATCCTGCCCCTCCCCTAATTTAGTCCTCACATGGCAAATAGACAGATCCTTTTATATTGTCATCTGACCACATGGCTTCTCTGTCACATCTCTTTGTGGCTTCTGGTCACACTCAGAATAAAACTCACATATTAATTATTCTTCAAACACACAATTATTAAAAAATGACTGGAAGGGTTACATGATGTGATATGTCTTAGTCTGCTCATTTACCTGTTAATGGACGCCTTCCCCATTTGCTAGTAAGGGACGGTATGCATATACACAAGATGGATTCTCAGGGTAGAATTATCAAAGTAGGGCCTCCCTGGTGGCGCAGTGGATTAAGCAACGCACTATGAAGCAAACCGCAGCCACTGCAGCATGAGTTCGATCCCTGCCGCCGGCTGGGGAGGGGACCCACATGGTGCAGCAGACCATTCCTGCCTCAGACTGCTGCTCCCCTTGGCAATGTGTTTCAGTCAGTCTGCCTGTTCTGCTCCCTGCTCTGTCTGGTGAATCCTCTCACCAACCTGGACTCTGGCCTGTACTCCAGCTCTTGTATGCATAAGTAAATAAATCTTTAAAAAAATTATCAAAGTAAAGGGACTTAAGAAAATAAACTTCTCCAGCTTTATCAGGGAAGGATAGATCTTGAATAATGCTGCCAGTTTAATTTCTAGAAAGTTGGCCCCAGTTTCTCTTTCCACCAAATGTAAATGAAAGTATCTGGGAGATACTTCATATTATATAAAGTATAATGATATACTTATATCCTTAGCAGTGAATTTCACAAATGTGTCCTGTACCCCAACTTTATTATTTAAAATATCTCTATTTTGGACTGCATTTATTTTATTGCACATGCGCCATATACCTTTTTTCATTTTGAACTGTGACCAGTCATTTTTGGACTGACGGTTGGTGTGCTCTGTCTTACTTTTCTAGGCATGTCAATTTATGGCTCAACTGTTCTCATCCCCGAGTCTCCCAAAGAGTTTTGGTGCTTCCTGCAAACACAAGTCTGGAAAGGAGTGGTTGGTGGGAGGTGGTGGGTGGTCTTCTGCTGACTTGCAGTGTCTGGGGCCGGAGATCTTTCCTAAGTGCTGTCCCCGCACCAGTGCTGTGCACGCCTGCCTGGAGAGAGCATACCCTCAACCACTTCCACTGCTGGGATGGGCCTAGGGGAGTGACCGCTGGCCTGCTAGGGTCAGGGTCAGCTAATGCTTCCTGGAAAGCACCAGATAGTAAGTATTTTGGGCTCTGTGGGCCCTCTGGTCTCTTGCCATCCACCAGTGCACGCTGGGGTGTCTATGTACACAAATGACCTGGCTGTGTCCCAATAAGCTTTATTGCTTGGGCCTCCCTGGTGGTGCAGAGGGTTAAGCAGCACACTATGAAGCAAACCGCAGCCACTGCAGCACGAGTTCGATCCCTGCTGCCGGCTGGGGAGGGGACCCACATGGCGCAGCAGACCTCTCCCGTCTCACCCGCTGCTCCCCTCAGCAGTGTGTTTCAGTCAGTCCGCCTGTTCTGTGAATACAATTATTTTGTGTATTATCAGACTTGACACTTTTGAAATGAAGGCTAATAATTCTCACCTTCCACCCGGCTGGAGCCTGCCCGCGGTGATCTCACCTGTGGTGAATCCTCTCACCACCCTGTACTCTGGTCTGTACCCCAGCTCTTGTATGTATAAATAAATAAATCTTTTTAAAAATTTTTAAATAAAAAGCTTTATTGCTTGACACTGAAATTTGAATCGCATAGGATTTCCACATAGCACAAAATCTCCTTTTATACTGTGCTTGTTTTCAGCTAGTTCCTAACATATAATCCATCCCTAGCTCACAGGCCGGGTGTGGTCCAGAGGCTGCAGTTTGCTGAATCCTCTTTTAGTGTCTTAGGCAAATTGAATGAGGAGGCATTTGTAGCTCACGCAGTCTCTGGTTGGGCACCCGCTAAGGGGTTTGGCACAGATCATCATTATTCTTACGTGAATACAATTTTTTTATGTATTATCAGACTTGACACTTTTGAAATGAAGGCTAATAATTCTCACCTTCCACCCGGCTGGAGCCTGCCCGCGGTGATCTTACCGGTGTGGACACCTGGACGTCACAACCACTTAATGCTATTGTTTCTGTGCGGTGTAAATGCAAATTGCTCGTCTCCCACCTCACAGTCACAGTTCCCCACCTCCCTTCTGTGCTCCTTTTCAATTTCTGAACACACCATGCCCTTTCTCGCCTTTAAATTCTCATCAGCTTCTATAGCTTAATGCTTTCAACGTGGCCTGACCGGTTTCCTCTCAATACTGAGACAATAAATAATACTAACAGACCCGTGGGACCTGAAAGGTCTTTATCCATCCATCATTCTCCAATACAAAGTCTCTTTTCTTTTTGCATAGTTTCCCCTATAGAATTACATTCAAGTTTTCTGAACCTGCCCTTGAATGATTTTGAGAATCCCATCCCCAAACATTACCCTGTTAACACCATAACAAGTTGCTGGCTTCTTTGGAATTCAAATCCCCAGTCCCGTGATACTTGGAAAGTAGGAAAGGAAAGGGAAGGGCGTTCTTTCTTCTTTAATGAAAGCAGTAGCAGTAACAGCTCTTGACAGTTGATTTAAACTCCTGTGCGGAGAGAAGTGGGACTCAGCACTTCAGTGGGTGCCCCACTGTGTCTGGGTGTCAGAGCCCTGGCTGCTCTCAGCCTGGAATTCTCTGCAGAGGACTTTCCTGGAGGTCAGCAGATTGGATTAAGGAAAACAAGGTTTTTGGAGAGTCGACCCACATGTGTCATTGGCTTCATTGGTTAGGTATGTCATCTCAAATGAGAACCTCAAGTTTCCAAGCCTCTATTTCTTCATCTGCAAAATGGTGATAAAACGTGCATCATGCCAGACTATAGTGAGGCTATCCTTGACGTGCCTGGCACACAGTAGGTTGTCAGGTCCTGGACACTCCAGGCTTGTGTCAGCTGAAGAAGGTGTGGGAGTGCCTTGCTGCATAGTGTGCCCATAGTGACGCTGGGTTTTCCTAGTCTCAGAAATGTCAGTCATTAGAAGAAAGACTAGAAGCGTCTTCTAAAGGAAAGGTTAGCAAGCTTTTTTGGAAAGGACCCACTAGTAACTATTTTCAGCTTTTTGGGAAGTAGTCACATCTGCTCTTGTCATGCAGAACAACCCGAGACAATACACAGCATGCAGGCATGTGTTAAATAAAGCATTACTGAAAACAGATGGCCACTGGATTCGAACCGGAGCCATTGTTCACCTGGTGATGTTAATTTTATGTGTCAGCTTAATTGGAACATGAGGTGCCCAGGCATTTGGATAAACATTATTCTGGGTGTGTCTGTGGTTGTATTTTTGCATGAAATGGACATTTGAATCATAGACTGAGCGAAACAGATTGTACTCCTTAATGTGGGTGGGCTTCCCCACGCCGGTGAAGGCAGGCACACAACAAAAGGCAAGCAAGAAAGAATTTGTGCTTTGCCTGATGGTCTTCCAGCTGGGACGCTGGTCTTTTCCTGCCTTTGGACTTGGACTGGAACTTACCCACAGGTTCTGGCTTTTACCTGCTTCTCAGGGCTATGAACTGCAGATCTTAGGTGTTCACTTGCCATCAGCAATGAACCCGTCCCTTGAATGAATCTTGTGTGTGTGTGTATGTTTGTGTGTGTGAGATCATGCTCATATCTCGTGTCTTCTGTTGGTCCTGAGCAAGTCAAACCTCAATTTCCTCATGTGAAAATGAACATAGACATCATTGTTCTGTGTATGGATGTTGGGCCCAAATTCAGGTTCACGTAGCCAAGGCTCAGCGTTCTTGTTATGTCTTGTTTAACTGGCTTCCTAGGGGTTAGGAAACGAGAGCGTAGGAAGAAGGCATCAAAAACCTCAGCAACGTCCAGGCAAGGAGGAGACGAAGTCCAAGATGAGCTAGAACTTGGAGTCATCCAGCCATGCGCAGTGGTGGAGAGAGTGTCAGAACTCGGTCCAGATGACGTCTCCAACTTGCTGTCTCTCTAGCACTCTGAACCCTGTTCCAGGTTTCTGAATGCCTAGCAGCTGAGCTGGGTGCTTCCCCTCCCCCAACCTGCAAATGGCTTTCTCTCTTGGAGAATCATTCCTCAATGGATGGTAGTACCAGGGTCCCAGTAATGCAGCCCTAACCCTGTGTCATCTGACGCCCTCACCCTCTCCCCACTCCTCTCTCTCTTTCTCTTTCTCTCTCTCTCTCTCCCACCCCCCCCCCATCTTTTGCATTTTTTCTCCATTGCTACTACTTTGGTCACTGTCTTTGTCTATCTCATTTGCCNCTCTCTCTTTCTCTTTCTCTCTCTCTCTCTCCCCCCCCCCCCCCATCTTTTGCATTTTTTCTCCATTGCTACTACTTTGGTCACTGTCTTTGTCTATCTCATTTGCCGTGTATGTGTGCATGTGTGTGTGTGTATGTGTGTATTTTGGACACACAGGGAAGCACAGGGCCATCAGGAGACAGAGGGAACCAGGGAAACTCTAGTAGAAGCCTTTGTCCTGGTTTTATGGGAAAGAATGGAGAGGTAGGGTAGCAGGCTAAGCAATTCAGGATGAGCTAGTTTGAGTAATTTCAGGACTCTAAGGCATAGGGACATCCCTGGGACCCTGAGACCTGTCCTGGGGTGACTAGGGCAGAGGAACAGTGACTGGTTGTGAGAGGTGCATAATAGAGGGAGTTGGGCAGGGGTTCAGCTTGGCTGGCTTGCATAGAAGGGCTGCTTCAGGGTGCCTTGTTAACTCTAGGTTTGGCTAGGTTTGTTAACCAGTGTTTAGCTAATCCGGACAGGAGTGGTCCCTTCTCATGTCAGCAAGGTCCCAAGATGCCAGAGTGCCAGTATTTAAAAGACATTCTCATACACTTACTCATACTTCCCACCAAGCCCAGATCTCTTCCTTGGCTGGGTTATTAATCATGCATTGTGCGTTGTATCTTCTTACCAGCCATCTAATGTAATTATGGGGTGATTTGAATAAACGTGTCCCCACATTGGAGTCTAAGATGAGTGGGCATAGGCTCTGGGTGTTTTTCTCCCCCTGAATTCCTAGACTGGCACTTAGTAGGCACTTGATCAATACTTCAAAGTGTATGTGAGGTGACCAGCTCTGTCATTTGTCTATTCCTAGCTTATAAATTTTGTCTTTATCTTTGATAATTCCTTCTTTTCACTTTTATTTTCATCTTTTTATATCTATATTCTTTCCCATGGAAAAAGTTTTATGATATTTTGTTAAATGTGAAAACAGCTTATACAAGAGTGAGGGTTACATGATCTTATCTAACTACACAGTTACACACATATAAATATGCACACATCTAAATACATACACACAAATACACATTTAAATACACACCTGCACACTTACACACATATCAGTACATATACACATAAATATACATGTATAAATAAAACACAAAAATACATATAAATATATTAACAAACACACATAAATAAATAAAGAGGCACAATGTACGTGTGTCTGTGTAAGTCTGGAACCATGTTCAGTGAAATGTTAACAATATTTACCTCTGGGTGGTGAACATTCATATAAGAAGTTTCATATATAAACACACACCTTTACTATATATCTTTCTATTCTTGGCATCTTAAATTTGAATTTCAACACTGAAATGTGACCTTTTTTATCAGAATGAAAATATGACTTTTACTTTGGGGAAATGAAAGAAAACCTCTGGCAGGAGTTTTTAATGACCTAGCAAATAACAGGTACTCAAAAATATTGGTTTATTTTCTCTCCAGTCATCCTTGAGAACTAACCAGGAGCAGGGTTAGCAAACTTTTCTGTACAGGACCAAATTGTAAGTAGTTTAGGCTCTGCTGCCATCCATACTCTGCAGTCATGACTCAACTCCGAAGTTATAGGCTGCAAATAGTCACAGATGATACATAAATGAATGGTGCGGCTGTGTTCCAATGAAACTTTATGCAGACAGATAGCAGTCCAAGAGTGAGGGCATTGCTTGGGGCATACAGCACAGGAAGCTCAGTCCAGATCTAGTTCCCAGCCCCGCAGAGCCCAACCTGCTCGAGCAGGCACTGGGAAGCAGCACTCTCCCCTATGAACTGTCCAGATTTGCTGTGGAGACATGACAGGGTCCTCCAGCGTCCCTTACCCTCTCATCCTACAGGGGGCAGCAGTGCGCCTCCTTCAAGAAAGACTCACCTGTAGGGGCCTGGCCCCAGGAAGAGGCTGTGAACGTGGGTTTTTTAAAGGATTTGGACTATGGAATTGACAGCTCAGCTTCAGATCTTGGTTCTTCCTCTGGAAGCTGCCTGATCTTGGAGACTCATTCTCTTACTGACAAATCATCGCCATCCGATGGGTCACAAACAGGTCATGCTGAGCTTGGCTGTGGCACGTGGCATTTGACAAATAGCTTGTGGCATCATGAAGCTTCATCAACAACTGTAGTCGCATTCCCTGGAGAATTTAGGAGCTTGTTCACAAGCGTGCGCTGGTGTGTGTGCCCGTGCACGAGTGTGAGTGTGTTCACCCTCACATGCACATGCACACATGCACACACATGCACACACATGCACACGGGTTCCATCCTCGTGCCCTTTAGCCCTTATTTATACCCAAGCACTCTACCTTCTGGAAAACTTCTCTAGTAGAATGAAGAACATTTCAGCCCAGGATACAGCTGAGGCTGTGGGGGTACATCCAGAGAGATGAACTGATGGCTCCATCATTCTTGTGTTCTGTGATCTCCACAAACCCACTGGGATCTGAATTCCTTGATGTTCTTTGACCAGTGGCATCACCAGGAAGGAAGTCAGATTGAATCAGAACAATCTTTGTTCTCTTTTCACAAACAGGTGCCACTTTATTTCCAGAGAGACAAATGTCACCCCAGCCACAGCTATCTTACTGAGATAAAATTGACCATGGCACTTCTCTATTCAAAATCTTCATTTTCCATTCATGAGTACATGTCTGCAACTGAAAGTCCCAGTCTTAGCCACAACCTCTCTGTATGCGGAGCGCTGGGAGTGGAAGCACTGAAGAAACTAGGCAGGTCAGTGATGGCCTGGAAGTCAGGTGGGGTTGAGAGGTACAAAGAGGACAAGGATGACATTGTATCCAGGAGAGTCTGGGAAGACACGCTCTGACATGCTGGCCCTCTTTCTGTTTAATCCTTATTTTCATAACCTCCTTGAGTTGCTTCCTCTGAGTTATGGGATTTGGGGATAGGTATTTGCCTTCATTTCCACAACCAAGCGTCTGAGGTAATGAGCCATGTCATTGTCCTGAGTTAATATTTATTGCATGGCATGGTTCAGCACTTGGCACTCGATGGACCTCGATACATATTAATAAAGATGAGTGATGTGAATTATTCACCACTTAGTGCTACCTGGGGTTGCACTGTGGGAGAGAAATGAGCAGTGTTCGCCAACACTGGAGTTGATGGTGAGGATTCCCAGGAAAGATCACCCATTGGAGCTGCCCCTGTAGTTTGCTGGATATGCACATAATTACATACATTGGTGTGAGTCCCAGTATTCAGTTAGGAGGGTGTGGGGGGTGCACCTGTGTGGCATTAGTCCTCATTTGTCTAATTTATAATGAGAAAATTCTTACCTCCTAGAATGCTCTAGTTTGTTTCATAAGCTGACCCAGAGATATCAACTCAAGCACAAGTCATCTATTTGGAGTGATGGAAGAGTAGGGAAGGGTAAGAGGAAAATAAGGACATTCAATGAGTGAGTTACTGCTGTGGGTTCTTAACCCCACTGGGGACTCTGGAAGCCAATGTAGAACTTGTCTAGCAGACCCAAGGGTGCTAAACAGGTCACTCTGATGAATTCGATTAGGGACAAAGTACCCTTGGCTCTCTTTTAATTTTCAGTGTCTTAGAAAAGGAACCTGCTACTATCTTTAAGATCTGTAAGAATCCTGGAGTAGTAATATTCTTTATAATGGAAAAATATAGAAGAGTCAGGTTGCAGGAATAAAAGGTGGAAAGATGTATGTGCAGTAAGGGTCTTAAGTTGCAGTAGACAGAAACCCAACTCAAAATGGTGTCAAGAAAAAAGACAGATATTTTGGATCAATAAACTAAATCAGATATGGCTGGATCAAGTCATCAGCATCTTTTTATTTTTCTCTGGATTTTCATCTGGGCTCTCTCCTCAGTAAGAGCAAAGGCATTCCCGGTGTTTATACCCTATTGACTTGGCCATCCTAACAGAAAAATTGTTGCTTCCTCATATAGATTTAGCAAATGACCTGTAGTATACTACTTGGTCTGGGTTGGATGGTGTCTCATTCCCAGAGCCCAAAGTTGAAGTTTTGATTTCAGATAAACTGCATGGAGTGATAGGTTGGATGTGATGGTTCCCCAAAAGAAAATTGGGGCTTGTTTCTAGAAGAGGTAAGGAATATAGTATGGCAACAAAACAGTAATTGAGCAGAGAACATACTCACATTGCAGATGGACTATTTAGAGGTTAAGATCAACCCAATCATCTCATTGGCTGAAATGGAGACTGTTGGCTGTATGGAGATTAGATTTCCCCTTTGACCTTACTAAAGCATTTATGGCAGGAGCCAAATCTTCCACAAAGTTTTAGAAGTGGAAGAAGGACAGTGTGTTCAGGCACCAAGGAGAGGGCTTGTCCTTCCAGAAAGAGTAGGATGAGTGTCTCTTGATTTAGTCCTTGCGGTTTGTACAGTGGAGAACAGTGGAGTATAGAGATTCACAGCACTGGCTCTGGAGTCAGATTGCTTGCGTTTAATCATTGTTTTCTAGCTGCCTTGATGCTGGGTGAAATCTTAGCTTTCCAGGGTTCCATCTCCTGTTCTGCAAAGCGAGGATAACAATACTACCTCCCTGTAAGAATTAAAGCCACTCGTTCTCCCAAAGTGTTTAGCATTGTGCCCGTGTCATAGTAACACTTAATAAGTGTTTGATATTATTCAGTATTTTTAATCTCCTCAATGACATGAGGTTCTTTTGACTCCTCCTTCCAATGGGAGTAACTTGAGTATGAGTACCTGAATCCAGACTCCATGGCCTTCCTGTTCTTAGAAAACTTTTTTGTTGGAGGGCAATAAACTAGGTAGCTAAGGCAGGGCCGAAGAGTGTGAAGTCACATTTTCTCACTTGTTTTCATGCTTCTAATAGAGCTGTGCTCAAGTCATCAAAATCTATGCAAGCAGGGGATTTTAAGTCAGAAAGACATGAATTTAGCTTCTATTTCTATCTCTCTTTGATTGTGACTCAGACTACTCTTATAATTGTATGTTAAGCTAAATAATACTTTCCAAAATCACACAGCTAAAAAGCTTCAGAGCTCAGATTTGAACTTTGGTCTTCTGAGTCCAGGAAGGGGTCATTACAATCTAGAATTTTAAACTATTTAGCAAATTATAGAAGTTCAAGGGCTAAAATGACAAGGTTACATGTCTTCCACCCCTAAACGCTCTCAAGGATTCAGGTGACTATTAGAAAACCAAGGCTCTCCCTTCCTCCGATCCCTCCCCCAAACCTCTTGGCTTTCTTTTGTCACTGAGCAAATATCTGAGCACCCACCACATCCTGGATGCTTGAGGAAGAGAGGGGCCCCTCTGGTGAATGAATCGAGATACCCTGACTGTCTTGCAGTCAACTGCTACTCCTACCTACCGCATACCTCGTAGGGTCGCTCGAGTGCAGGATGGGGTGGCAAAAATCGACTCAGACTTCTGTGCAGAGACCCCAGTGACCTGGGTCACTCAGCTCTTTGCAGTTCAGTGCACTCCCTCACATGTATTTCACACCACTCTCACGGTCACAGCTGCAGGAACTTGCTAACAGCCAGAGCTCCCATTGTGCCTGTTTGCTACGTGAGTCTGGCCCTAATCTATAGAGACCCACCCTCTCCAGTTACGTAAATGTCACCTTTTGGGCCTGGTCTTCTCTGACCACCTATTTAAAAGTCCCTGAATCCCCAAGCTTCCCTCCGCCCCCACCAGCCCTCCCATTCTCCTTCACTTAATTCTCCCAGTAACACTGACCTCTCGGTAACACAGCATCCGCTGTACTCACTCATGCTTGTGGTTTCTCTTCTGCCATTAGAATGTAAGTTCCACACAAGAGCAGTTGTCTCTGTTTTGATGACAGCTGTCCCCCCTAAACCAAGACTGGAAACTGGCATCACGGATGCATGAATAAAAGAGCTTAATCTCTGTAACATTGCTATGGTTAATGCTACATTTTAGAGGTCATTTAAATTTTTCACTTTAAATTTTTCATGGGAAGCCTTTCCTTTATTTAAGAACAAATAAAAGTGACCATAATTGTTGTTATCATCTACACTTGATAGATGATGAGGCTGAGGTTGGGGAGGTGCTTTGTTTTCATTTTCGGCTTTCGTTCATTTGCCCCAGTGTGACAGAGCAGGCGAGACCAGAGGCAGGACCAGCCCAGGCTTGGCCTCCGGCCGCTGCTGTCTGAGCAGGCGTGGCGGGAGACAAGTCAATTCAGCGTCAGTCCTGGTGGAGTCAGCGTGGCTGCTTATGTTCACAGTGTCCATAAAAATGTTATTTTAGTCCTGACACGGATGCATATGAATAAAATTTAGTCCTCATTCAAAAGCACATTAGCTGAAGCCATTTGGCGTCTTGTTCCGGCGTTAATTTTGATGGAGAAGAATACACTGGCAAGGAGCGTGCTTGCCACCTTCAAACAGACCGAGCGCCGGGCGGCGAGGCTGGTGGTGCTGCTGGTCTCTGACCATCAGACATTCACTCCGGCAGCTTTTATTTAGGGGACCCAGGATGTAATTTTCAGACGGTGGTTTGTTTTGCGACCACGCAACATCTCGGGCTTAGCAATTACATTTCATTAACAGGGAAACATAAGCCATAAATCATTGATCAGAAACAGGTTGTTAATCGGTCTGGTTAAAGTGTCTGTCGGCTGGCAGGGCATGGCCGGCAGCTTGATGGATGCGTGGGCTCCAGTTTGCCCAGGTAGCCCATTAAAGCCATACTGCTAATAATTTTCACTAATATTTATTGAAATAGTTTCCAACATGCCTGTAAGTACTTTAGTCTCACAGCAACCCTAAAAAAAATAAAAAGGGAAAAAGACAATTCCCATATTACAAACAAGAAAATTGAATTCCAAACGGTTAAATGGCTTGCTCCGTGGATACAGCTGGAGGCTGGCAGAGCTGGGATCCAACACACAGGTTTGGATTCCACAGCTGGGACTCTTTGGGTCCAGGACCACAGGCAATCCTCCATCTTAAACTTCACTGTTGGCGGGGAGGGTGACCATGTGGGAAGCCACTGGCCAGATGTCTGACTTGGCCATTGGCTGCCTCTTTCTGGGGATCAGACCCCTGTAACCTTGAGGAGGTGGTGGGAGAAATGTAGGACCTGCTAGATTGAATTTTAACCTGTGCCTCTGAACAGCGGAAGTTGACCAGCCCGGCCAGGCTGCTGCTGATGCATCTGACTTCGCCTCCACGCCTGTCGCCCGTGAGCAGAGTGGTGGCAGCTGGGCCCGTTCACATCCTATTAACCTTGTCTGTTGGAATGACACCTGGCTGTGCTGAAGCCTTGGTTCCTGTAATTAGGAATGTAAACAACTCTGCTTCCTCCCTTCTGGGCTGGCACCATGCCTGCCTCTGTTCCCTCCACCCCAGGCAACACCTCCTGAAATGCATGCCTTCTCCAGTGGAGGCCACCAGGGGCTGTGGATGCCTTTTAGTTTTGCTTTAACATTTACTTGCTGGTCGCTTACCCTGAGCAGATGCTTTCTGATACCCCCCACTTACCCTCACAGTGTCTTCACCTGGGTCATTTAGTCTCATCTTCTGGATAAGATCATGGATTCAGAGATACTGAAGATGTACACGACCCAAGGTCACACAGCTGCTTAACCTCTGGAATAGCTGTTTTTTCCATCATTCAAAGCCCATAACACATTAGCATTCTCTCTTGGAGCTGTGTATTCTATATGTGACGTAAATTTGGACAATTTGTAGATATGTATCAACCACTGTACAATCATATAAGGAAGTTCCACTGCCCTAAAACATTCTCAGGGAACTACTCGTTCATCTCCTCACCACGCCAATTCCTAGTAACCTCGGCTCTTTTACTATCGGCATTGTTTTGTCTTTTCCAGAACATCATGTAGTTGGAATCATGTAGTGTGTAGCCTTATCAGATTGGCTTCTTTTGCTTAGTCATAGTGCGTTTAAAGTTCTTCCATGCCTGTTCATGGTGTAGCAGCTCACTTCTTTTTCGCATTGAGCAGTGCCCCATTGTCCTGAAGGGCAGTGCTTATTCACCCATTCATCCATATCCCTACAGAAGGTCGTCTTGGTTGCAACTTGCATCAAGCTGCTGTCTACGTCAGCATGTGGCCTTCTGTGTGGACGTTGTTTTCTTTTCAAAAGGTAACAGGCTCACAGCGAGCATGTAATTCAGAAATATAGGATCCCAGCTCTTCGGGTGTATGTTTCCGCATTGGACATACGTTTTCAACTCAGTTTGGGTAAATGCCAAAGAGCACAGGATGGATGCTATGGCAAGAGTATATTTGGTTTTATTAAAAAAAACTGCCAAACTTTCCTCCAGAGTGACTGTACTATATTGCATGCGCTCCGGCAACAAACGAGAATCCTGTTGCTCCACGTCCTTGTCAGCACTTGGTGTTGTCAGTGTTCAGGATTTTGACCAATCTAAACAACTTTTGAACGTAGATGCATTGGCGCTAAATCCAGTAGGGTAGCAAGATAATGATGCATATCGAATGGTAAGATGAAATGTCTTACACATATATTACAGTAATAACTAACATTTGGCATGGACTAGGCACTATGCTAAGTGACTTAGTAGGTTTAAAACTCACAATAACCTCCTGACATGGTGCTATGTTTAGCTCCACTTTGTAGATGAAAAAGCAGCCGATCAGAGAGATTGTCATGCCTGAGATTATGTGGCAGGACCAGACCCAACCTTAAACCTGTCTTGATGCTGGGACCGGTGCCCTAACCATGGTGCTCTGTCCATTGCCTCATACATAATAGATGCTCATTAAAAATAGTGTTCTTGGGCCTCCCTGATGGCGCAGTGGGTTAAGCAACGCACTATGAAACAAACCGCAGCCACTGCAGCACGAGTTCGATCCCTGCTGCCGACCAGGGCGGGGACCCACATGGTGCAGCAGACCTCTCCTGCTGTGCCCGCTGCTCCCCTCAGCAGTGTACTTCCGTTGATCTGCCTGTTCTGCTCCCCGCTCTGTCTGGTGAATACTCTCACCCCCCCCCCACACCTCTGGCCTGTACCCCAGTGCTTGTATACATAAATAAATAAATCTTTAAAAAAAAAATAGTGTTCTTCTGCCTCAGGCATACAGCAGGCCAGTTTGACGCACTTCAGCAAAGGATCCTCTGTGATGCCAGGGTCTCCCTAGAGGGGCCTGTTGTGGTCCTCCATGTGTGTTTTGTAATAAGGCCCTGCATCTACTCATCCACATACCCTAGCAGAGGCCTGCTGCAGAATCTGGAAACCTAGAGAATGGCCCTCCTCATTACAACCCCAGCATGTTCTCTGAATCCTGGTGTCATCAATAACATTGATACCAACTAATTTAAACCCACTGAACCAGTGAAATCAGGCTGTACGTGTGTTTATGAGCAGGATACTAAGTAGATATTTTAACTAAGTGGAACATTTCTTGCTTCAATTAATGCAAAAGGTAGCAACTCAAAGGAAATATTAGGGGCATTAAGTTTTATATTGGCAGCATTTATTATATGCGATATTTAACAATTTTAATCACTTTATTTCGGTGTTGACAGCTACTGAGAGAAAAAGAACATTCTGTGGCGCTCGTGACCCAAGGCATTACTGTCAAGCTGAGACAGATTATTATTAACCCCTGCGTTGTCATGGACTCCTGAGGAAATAGTGAGGATTTTATTGGCTTTATTAATGGAAGTCAGAGAGAGCAAGCTAGTGATTAGCAAAGTATGACTCCGTAAGGAACAAATGGCTTACATCTGAAGAGGTGTGAACCTATTCCCCTAAATCACATACAGTGCTTGTAAAGCAAGATTCTTTAGGAAAAAAGTTACAGAAAAAGAAAAAGCTTTTAAAAAGAAACAAACAAAAAGGAAACAAATTTCTTGGATGGGTAAAATAGAAGAGAATTGACATTTGTGGAGCGCCCACTGCGTGCCTCGCATGTGCTGCTATGTGCTTACTGACTGAGTCTCCCAGTAACCTAGTAAGGCTGGGGCAGCTATATCCATGACACAGATGAGAAAGTGGAAAGACTGAGATACTTGTTCATTCAGCACAGTGTGTGCTAGTTCACCCTGGACATTTGAGAGTAAGTAAAATGGCACACTCCTTACCTTCACGGGGCTTCTATTCTGGTGGGGGAACTAAATATTTATAATTATATTTTATTGTAATTATTAGAGTGAGACAAATACAGAGGCAAGGAAAGAATAGAGCTGCTTGGGAACATGGAAAAAGTCCAGGAGGACTTCCTGGAGAAAGTGATGTCTAAACTGAGATCTGGATGATGTCCATTGCTTAGCCAGGCAAATAGGGAAGTGGAGGAGAGGTAGAAGAGTTCGGGATGATGAAATTGTATATATCAAGGCACAGAGAGGTTGGGAAGGCCACTAACTTTATAAGAAAATTATGGTAAAGTTAATATTTGAATCCGGGCTTATCTGGACCTTTCCATTCAAACTCAACACAAGAAAGAATCTGTGATCTTCTTGGGCACATAATCAAAGTTTCAATCCTCTGAGGAAGCAGTTTGAGGTGTGCTGGGCTCACCCCGGTTAGGGCTAGAATGACCTGACAGTGACACCCTTGACCCAGGTTAGAGTCAGTGTCTTGGTGAGGCTTTGCAGCTGGCCATGCCTTGGTTTCCTTCATGTCTTTTCACAATAGGGAGTCAAAGCTTCAGATTGATGCCTCTGTAAATTTTAGGTTAGGAGGAACAGAAACCCCAGGCAGACCGACATAACCACTTGCAAAGTGTAAGGTTATTTTGGCTTAAGCTTTCACCTGAATGAGACTAAAGCAACATCACTAGCATGTGGTTCTTCTTTTTCCCCCTCCCACTCTATGTGGCCCAGTCCCAGCAGGCCCTCCCCTTTGTGTGTCCAGATGGCTGTTGCCAGTGTGACACTCCAGGCTTGCAGGTTAAGGCCAGCGGAAGGGCAGTGATGAGGTAAGGGACAGGGAGGCTCTAATTCCCTGTGAGTCTATAGGGAAGCCTGCCCTCTGAGATTGCAGCTCTGATTGGCCCATCTTCGCTCATCCACTCTTCCTACCACCAGTCCCTGTTGGAAAGAGCATGTGTAGCCAGTTGGCTGAAGTCTGGTTTAAGAGCTCCACTGCAGAACTGAGCATGTGCTAATAGCATTAGTGCAGTACTGTGGGTTCCCAAAGGAAAAATAAGTCTGTTACTGAAATAATATGTGATCTGATGAACCTTTATCTGATACCCAAAGGGTATAAGTCCAGTGTTTAAATATGAATGACATTCACGACAGGCAACAGCCTTGGGTGAGGTGCATGGGAGGGAGGTGCATGGGAGGGAGGTGCATGGGAAGGAGGTGCATGGGAGGGAGGTGCATGGGAAGGAGGAGCATGGGAGGGAGGTGCATGGGAGGGAGGTGCATGGGAAGGAGGTGCATGGGAGGGAGGTGCATGGGAGGGAGGTGCATGGGAGGGAGGTGCATGGGAAGGAGGTTCATGGGAAGGAGGTGCATGGGAGGGAGGTGCATGGGAGGGAGGTGCATGGGAAGGAGGAGCATGGGAGGGAGGTGCATGGGAAGGAGGTGCATGGGAGGGAGGCCCTGTTGTTTTAAGAGGCAGGGTGGGGACAGCAAGTGTGTTCTAGAAACCTCAAGATTGGCTTCCACCTCAGCTCCACTTCTACCTGCTGTGAGACCTTGGGCACCTCATTTAACCTATCCTTGCCTCGACTTCCTAGTTTGTAAAATGAGAATGTTAATACAGAGCTTGAAGTGTTACTGTTAAGATAGAGGAGATATGAGTATAAAACACCAAGTGTCTGGCACATAATATGCACTCAGTAAATGTCAGGTACCCCCAACAGCTCCATTCCTAATGCCTGGCCTTAGAATGTCTTATTCTTAGTATATTATTTTATATAACTCTGTTAGCTTTATAATATATTCCTCTTTTCCCTATTATTACCTTCTACCATTTAAATGTTTATTTTATGTAGTCTTATTTTGTATTTTTAATCCTTTTGATTTAGTTTTTCCAATCTTATTATAACTTATTTATTCTCTTTACTTGCCCATTTAATCTTATTTATATTATATACATATCTCACCATTTCATAGGTATTGTAAAGAGAAGATATATAGTGTTTATGAGTGGACATTTTCATCTTTCCAATACTGCCTTTGAGCTAATTTCTTCTATTACTAAATGCAATTTACTTGATCCTACTTATTTATTTTTTAACCAGTATTTATTTCTTTAAATCTGCTATTTGTTTTAATGTCGAGTCAAATGATTCACTATTATATATTGTAATAACGGCAGTGGAAATTTAAACTGTACCCAAACATTCCAGCAACACTGAATAATATTACATTATAACCCTTTGCAATTACTAAATAAATGAGAGTACTTTAATAGCCCAGATCTTATTTTTATCTCACAAACGTTCTGCCATCAAAAAGAGAAAGATTTAAGACTCAGAAATCTGTACCCTTTAGTCTGAAAATGCTGAAGTAGCTGAATGTTGAATCAGAAATACCTTTCTGTTATTTTAATTCAGACTTCCTTCTTCTTTCTGCTTCAACATAGCCCTTGTTGATGGAATAGAACTAGATCCTTGGGAACTGGGTTTCATTTTTTAAAAATTTTATTTAAATATCATTTCGATCACCTTTCCCAGATTCCATTCCTCAAAGACCATATAAAATGCATGGTGAGCTCAGTGTGTGTCAGGTGTCACCACGGATTTTTGTGAATTTGTACTATTTTGCACCCACTAATAAATAGTGCTTTTCCAGGAAGCATGGTCTTGTGGGAAGATGATGACCTTTGCAGTCAGGAAGAAAGATATTAATATCCTGCTCTATCACTTCTTAGCTCTGTGGTGATGTAATTAATCAATACATTTTCTGCTCAGGGGAGAATAGCCCATGTTAAGTGGTTTAAGTATATCACTTAAGGAATTTATTGGCTATGAACTCTGTTTATGTATCTGCCAAGTCCAAAGGTAGGTTTGCTTCAGGCGTGGCTGGATCCAGGGGCTCAAACAGTGCAATTCGGACTCCGTCTCTTGCCCAGCTCTTGATTGTATGTCATCTGTTCTGCACACTTCTCAGGCTGGCTCTGTCTAGAGGAGGTCCTGGCAGCTCTAGGCTTAGAGTTCACTAGCTCAGCTACTTATGTGAGTGTTCTTTCCTCTTCTTTTGATGCTTCCACTTCCATTTCTCCCAGGGTCTATTGTGTATTACAGCAGTGACATGTGCCACTTTGCTAAGAAGTACATTTGCTTCAGTTGATTTGTTCTCCTTATAAGAAAATGTGTTGAAAGAATTTTTTGCTTTTCAAAAATTCCAACATTTTAGAATGAGTTTTAATAAGACTGACTTGGGGGCCTCCCTGGTGGTGCAGTGGGTTGAGTGCCGCACTATGAAGCATCCGCTGCACAGCAGCATGAGTTTGATCCCCAACCAGGGAGGGGACCCACATGGTGCAGCAGACCTCTCCTGCCTCTCCCGCTGCTCCCCTCAGCAGTGTGTTTCAGTAGATCTGCCTGTTCTGCTCCCCACTCTGTCTCTGGTGGATCCTCTCACCTCCCACATCTCTGGACTGTACCCCAGCTCTTGTATGCATAAATAAATAAATCTTTTTTAAAAAATGAATTAAAAAAAAAAAGACTGACTTGGGTCCCTGCCTATCCCTGAACCAATCTGTGAGTCAGAGAATGAAGCACAGTGATTCACTCTACCTCACCTCTGTGTCCACCCTTAGATGCACAGGACTAGAATGTGGGGCTGGAGCAGGAAGCTGGGTCATCATACAGAAGTCAGAGTGCAGAAAGGAGGGAATGAGCAGGGAGAAACATCAGGGACCTCACCACAGGGACCTTAAGCAAGTTCTTTCGCTTTGCTCAGTCTTGGTGCCCTCATTTGTAAGACAGGAATAATGACCTATTTACTCTGGTTGTCTTTAGGATGAGATAGTGGAAGTATCAGTACAGTAGGTGAATAACACATGTGAGTGTTCTTTCCTCTTCTTTTGATGCTTCCACTTCCATTTCTCCCAGGGTCTATTGTGTATTACAGCAGTGACATGTGCCACTTTGCTAAGAAGTACATTTGCTTCAGTTGATTTGTTCTCCTTATAAGAATATGGTTTGTTTCTGAGATAGACTATCAGATAATCAGTATAGTAATGGTTTAGGAACATCTTTCCTTGACTGAGAACTAGCAAGTGAATATAATCCTAGATCAGATAAGATTTGGCATGAAAACGTCTCCTAATTGTTGTTTATAGCAATTCCTCCTAAGCACTGGTCGTGATAACACTGTAACCTCACACACACCCAAGTTCTAAGAAGAATCCTGAAGGTTCATGTGATCATTTTGCGTCCATCCTCCTCCATCAGTACTCTGGAAAAAGACTGAGGACAAGATGAAATGCTAGAACATTTTATAGCTATATTTTGTGTTTTAAATGTCTAGAAAATTGCATTTATCATTTGAAATGGTAACTATATAATTTTTTCTACATTATTTTATGATTTAGGAGGCAGTTAAAGATATTATTTTTTACATTTATATTTTTAATCTATTTAAGTTTTATCATCCAGTATAATATAGTATAATTATATTTAAAAAATTAATAATTATAAAACAGATACAGTATATTTCCCCCCAGATAATAGGCAGTTTTGCCAGTACCATTTATTAAATGTAACTATGCATTAGTGCTGGCATTTTTAATATATATACATGTCATATATAATGCAGTTTATCTCAAAGTTCATTTTCCAGCCCCTATTTATTTGTATTATTACCGCTTTGTTTCTATTATGATTATTTCATGATGTTTTAATACCTTGCAATGTAAGTTATTCCTCTCTGTTCTTTATTTATATCTTTGGTTATTCTGGGAAATTTATTCTTCCATGTGAAAATTAACAACATCTTATAAAAATAACAGATATTTGGTATCCAAATTCATATTACATTGAATGAATGTAGTAATTTTCAAAAAGTTGATATTTTAATGTATTAAGTAACTCTATCCATAGACATAATATATCTTACCGTACTATATCTACAATGATATTCTTAAATACAAATTTTGTAAGTCCCACATCTTTTGGGTTAATGCAGTCCTAAATATGCCTTAGCTTTTGTTATGTTTGTTTTTTCCCATTTTCATTTTAATTCATATTTCCGTGTGAATGTTTATTTCTGTTTTCATGTCTAGCTGATGAGTGCTTGATTTAGAAAATGTCTTGATTTTTATGTATTTATCTTATACCCATGTATTTATCTTATATCTTATATGTCAAATTAAAGTGTTTTTGTCTGTAGCCTCTTAGACTTTTTAGATTTTACATTCCTATCAGCAAAAAGGAAAAACAATTTCTCTTCTTTTCAAATAGTTCAGCAGTTTATTTTTCTTGTCTTATTATATTTTATAAAACCTCCAGAAAATTTCAGAATAATACTAGTTATGCAGGTCTTACTTGATTTTTTTTTTATTCAATGAAATGGTTTTCAAGATTTTAAAGACAGCAGCTATCATCTCTGTTTGCCAAATCAATTTCAAAAATTGATTAAAAAACTTTTTTAAATTGCTTTACACATGGCAGATTTTAAAGGCTGAATTAGATTTTTTGTTGTTGGCGGTGAATGGCAGAAAGTGAACTCAAACTAGTTAAAGAGCATCTATAGATTCACATAGATAAATGTTCATGTTGATTTCAAGAAAAACTGGCACAAGATTCTCCATCTCTTATCTGTGACATTATCTCCACTGGCTTCCTGGTCACAGTGTTCCCTAGTAGTCTCCAGATTTATGTCCCCTCAATCCAGCAATCCCAGGAACAGTAGGTACTTCTAATAGTTCCAGCTGAAGTCCTGATTTAGATTGTCAACCCAATAACTAATCAGTTACTTTTACCAGGAGGAGAATAGTGTGTTTGAACGTTCCCAAGTTACTGAGTAGTTCCCCCTACTCAGGCTGATTTGAACACCCAGTATGGTCTTTTAGTTTTTGTTTTTTTAAGGTTTATTTATTTATGCATACAGGAGCTGGGGTACAGTCCAGAGATGTGGGAGGTGAGAGGATTCACCAGAGACAGAGTGGGAAGCAGAACAGGCAGATCTACTGAAATACACTGCTGAGGGGAGCAGCAGGTGAGGCAGGAGAGGTCTGCTGCACCATGTGGGTCCCCTCCCTGGCCGGAGATTGAACTCATGCTGCTGTGCCGCAGATGGCTTCACAGTGTGGCACTCAACCCACTGCACCACCAGGGAGTCCCCAGTATGGGCTTTGAATGGGGGAGGGGGTCCCAAAGGAGAAATGAATTGTTTGTTGTCCAAAGAATGACAATAGGCAAAGCAACAGAATCAATTAAGGCTTGTTTGATCAAGCCATTTATCCTACTTTTCCTCTAGATACATTCTCTCTCTTTTAAAAAATTAATATTTATTTACAACTGAGCACTGTAGAGGGAGACTGTCATTTTCTTTCCAGATAGTTTATTGCAGTATAGCCCAAGACTATTTCACATTCTGCAAACCTTAGCATATTTCTGAATCACAATGAGTTAGTGTTGAATAACTAATATCGTATGCATGACTGCTTTCCTAGTCCTATCTACCAACATTTAGTCCAATATTCAGATATATATATGTTTAATTTTATATATATTTTATATTATTTTTCATTTTTGTACAGTGTATATTTCTTATCCCTGTGCAATTCCCATCACCAGCTTCAGGTATTTTACAATAAATTCCATCATTCCAGATTATCAGAGTATTTTTTATATCTGATTGTGACAGTTAATCCTTTTTACACTCTTTCCAGCCTTGTGCATTTTATGTGTTTACTTCCTTCATGTACTCATAGTTCAAAGACTTTCCTCCCAATTTCCCATAGCCGGGGATGAATTTCTCTCTCTTGTCCATTTGATGACTCCATTGTCAAACTACAGGAGTTCCTGTAGCACTTTCCTGCTGAAAGTGCTCTGATAAGATTTTAGGATTTCTCTCTGACTACTTACCACATTATGCTTTAAAAGAATGCCCTATAGCAGGCTGAATGACATAAACTCTTCTGTTGCTTGAAGGTTTGATAGAATTCATCTCTGAAGCTTTCTGGGCATGTGTATTTTCTTGCAAAGAGGAATGGCCACTGTATCTGTGATTGTTTTCCCATTCTAATTACAATATTGTGAATTGAACTGTATTTTTCTTGGGATTAAGTAAAAGATTTTTTTTTTTCACAAACCATGTTGAGGTCATATTAATTCATCATTTCAACTATTTTGTTTTGTATTTTGTAATCTAATGATTTCTGTTTTTATCTTTGTAAATTGTTGCCTTCTGTTCACCTTACGTTTATCTTGTTCTTTTTCCTAGGTCCTTAAGTATATTTTCATTTGCATAATTAAAAATGCATAACTATGCATAACATTTAGAACTATAAATTTTTCTCTGAGAATTCCTTTGATTTCTTTAAAGGGTTCTCAGAAATTCACATTGAATTTTCTGTTCAAATTATAGTTTAAATAGCTATGAACTTGTTTCTTCTACAAGCTACTCATGAGACTTTTTAGTCTTCATAGCCGTATGTGAACACAGAATTGTAATAATGTCAATCTATTCTGTAGATAAATGTTCACACTGTTGAAAAAGAAATATCATATCCCAGCCTGTTATGCTTGGAATTAAACAACCAGACCAACGTGGAGATGGTGATAAAGTTAAGGGCTTGGTGTGTGCAAAGTTTAGAAACCCACTTTAGCTTAAGCAATAAGGATCTACCAGTTTATGCAGTAAACTTTTATGAAAAATCCTAGATAATGAAGACATCAGGGATGGCAGGAATAAAATCTTTAAGCGATATCTTCATGTATCTCTTCCTATCTTTTTTCTCTTATACACACACACTCACACTTCAAGTTACAGTTGTTTTCCCTTATTCCCAGGTATCTTTCTATACTGATAGAGAGTACACTGATAGAGAGATCCAAGCACACATGATCTTCATAATACACAGAACTCAAAGAAAAGAGAAGTCTTGAGAGGTCTAGATGAAGTCCAGATGGCCTAACTTGGGATCTGTGTCCATCCTTGTTTATATATTTATGACAAAGGAGAGGAAAGATCTTAGCAGGTTTCCTAGTCCCTGATACTATCCCTGGGGTCAGGGAAGTGGGGTCTCCCCCAAAGAAAAGCATGAGGATCAAGCAGCTTTTGTAATATTGGGAGAGGGCATTCTCCGAAGCATTGGATGTTGGGCAGGTAAACAGATTCTGCAATGGATGAGTCCTCCCGGGTTAGCCAGACACAGTTTAGTTGCCAGTATCAAGAGGAGGGGGATTTGAATTCCAGCAAGAGTTAAGATTTAAAGACCCGAATACCATTTGAAAATATTTGGGCTTTCTAGATGTGTTACCCTGAGAAGAAAAAGATGTTTAGTTATGTAATATAATAGTGCGGGATGTTTAATTTGAACCTAATCATGAAGAAACATCAGGCAAACCCCAAATGGAGAAAGTTGTATTTAAAGGGAAAAAAAAAAAGAGGCTATTCTTCCCAAAACGTCATAAAAGATAAAGAAAAGTTGTGGAAATGTTCAAGATAAAGGAAACTAAAGAGACATAGCTACTAAATGCAATTTCTGATACTCTACTAGGTCCTATAATAGAGGGAAGAAAAAAGCAATAAAGGATTTTATTGGGTCAATTGACAATATTGGAATTCAGACAGCAGATTAGATAAGAGTATTGAATCAGTGTTAAATTTAGTGGCGAGAATAACTGCATTGTGGTTATATAAAAACACCTGAAATTATTAGAAATACATGCTGAACTCTTTAGAGGTAAAAGGCTGCTGTGCACTATAACATATTGTAAAATGAGCCTGAAAAATAATTGTGTGTGTCTGTCTGAATATTTATATAGAGCAAATGATAAAGCAAAAGAGACAAATGTTAACAATAAGTGAATCTAGGTAAAGCATTTACATGTATTCTTTGTACTGTTTTTATTTTTGCAACTTTCTTATAAATTTCAGATTATTTCCAAGCAAAATGTTGGAATTTAGACAATAACAAAGTAACTGAGCTTTCTCAACAAGCTTGGGATAAAAGATATATTTTTAAGCTATTTCAAAAAGCACTGCAATTAATATAAACGTATTTCTGAATCAGAATGTGATTAATTTTATCCTGTTAGTAGAGGTAACTAACTAACAGGATTGGTTATTGTTTGGTTATTTGATGCTATTGGTTATTTGAGGGTATTTTAAAGGGAATTTGAAACAAGGTTTCCTCACTGCTGTGCCAATTGTGCTGTTTTCTCTAAGGCTCTGAAATGTCTTTTGAAGAGTGATCAACCTAGGAAGGGCAGATTAGGATGGAGATGACCTGGGATGGATTTTAGGGGCTACTGGTAACATTTCAGCTAACAATAACAAAGGAAAGAGAAGGAGAAAGTCTTTGAGAGATGTTTTAAGGGAGAGTTATCAAGAGCTGATGACTAATTGAACATGGAGGCCAGAGCAACAGTTGTCTGCTTTAGAATCTTGAATGATAACTACATTAACAGAAGTGAAATAGGCTTAGTGAAGTGGGGCTGGTGAAGTAGGTGGATGGCAGGGGCTGACGCAGCATGAAAGGGAATAAGATGGTTTGGTGTTGTTGCTTCCATTGGATTTCCAGTTGTACATATGGAGTAGGAAACTGGAATATGGGTGTGGTGTTCAGAAGAAGAGCTTCCCATGGAGACTGGCCCATAAGTGTTCACTGCAGTCTTAGCAATGGTTGAGTTCCCTTGAGGGAAAGTAGAGACATGAAAATTAGGGACACTAAATCAGGGCTAAGCGAACACTTTTTTAACAGACAACTCAAGAGCCCAAAGACAATGGGACAATATCTTTACCACAGTGAAATCTAGTTCATGAGATTAAGGAAGGACAAAGCTGAGCAACATTCTATTTGTTTATTATAGGAGTATACCAGAAACAAGAGGCTAAGGCTGAAATTCCTTGCTGACCAGAATCTGAGTGGCTGACAAGTCCAGATGAAAGGTGGAAAGGTGGGTGTAGATATTAGGGGAAAGCCGGGAAAAAACAACTATTGAATAGCTGAATGTTAGAAATGAGAACAAGATTTTGAGTTATTCTTTGTTTCTAGACAAAGGACTTTAGCTTCCTAGATGCATATTTTAGAATTTCTTACTTGAAAACGATTCACAGGAGAAGGGTTTGTAAAGGCATTTTACACAAATAGTGTTTACATGGTTGGCAGCTTCCCATCAGTTAAGATTTCTGGGTAGACAAGATAGTAGACTGGTTAAGTCTCTCAGACAGAGGGGACAGACATCCAACTCCAACTATCTTAAATGAATTTATAGTCACACAGATAACAACCTGGGTTTGTAGAAAAAGCATCATGTTTAAACTTGCAGGCTCTGAAGCCAAACCTCCTTGTGTTAGAATCTTCACTTCACTGTTTAACTTGTCCAATTTCCTTCCCAGTAAAGCAGAGATGATGGTAATAGCTACATCATAGGGCTGCAGTCAGGGCTAACTGACTTAATATGAGTAAATCTCTTAGAAGAGGATCTGAGACACAGTACCTGCTTAATAAGTGTTAGCTAACTTTTTCCAAGGACAACTGTCTTTAGACATGACTAGGCCTTGGGACTAAAACAAGGCCCATCACATATCCGCCTCTCTTCATATTTGGTGCATGATGTCCTGTTGGTTTTATTCTCAAGCATCCTCTCCCCTGGGGTAAAATGAGCCCCAGAAACTACACTCTCAGTTGCTATCCATTTAGCAGTTCCAGTGGAAGGAATCTGTGTGTTCCTTGCCTAATATTTCCAGCAAAAGTTCCAAGTGTGATTCATTGGAACAACTAGGAGTGATAGCTACCCATAAGTTGGTCACTTTGAGCAGGAGTGAGTTGGCTTGATTTAACCTTCTGGAACTACAGATTGTGTTAGTTTCCAGATTTATTGTTCTGGAAGTATTTTCAGTTTGGTATTTAGAAGAGTGGGTCAGGATCGGGAAGCTGTGGTACATATACACGATGGAATACTACTCAGCAATCAGAAATGAAAAACTAGACTCATTCATGGGAACATGGATGGATCTGGAG
>JAGFMF010011768.1:12113793-12167409 GCA_019455555.1 Galemys pyrenaicus
GAGATGGTGATGGGGAATACATGGGGATTACAATTAATGGCAAGTATATGTAAATTTTAAAATATTTTAATAAAAAAAAATGAAAAAAAAAAAAGAAGAGTGGGTCAGAGTGGGGCTAGGGTTTGCCTGGCGGTACAGGGTGGGGAGGGTAGACTTTCTACTAGTGCTGCTGTATTTAGCTTCAAGCCACTTCTGTGGTGCCTGACGAGGTCTTTCGGGAGGAGAAGGAGATAAATGCTTGTGTTCACTCCACTTTGTAATCCTGAGTCCTTACAGAAGGTTTCATAAGGCCAGAGTTCTTGCCATGCTGCCAGCTAATGTTCTTGAGTATAACAGAGTCCCATCAATAAGGTGTGCAGGATAAATAGGAGATGCTATGTATTCTGTGTACTTCTCGGTAAGTGCACTTCTTTCTCACCATTGATCTGCAGCATACCAGAACCATGCTTTCAGAACAGCTGATAAATAAGCTGGTTGTTAAGTATTCTACAAAGATGCTGTGGCAAGGACAGCATTTGGTAGAGATTTACAAGGACTAAGATCATGTGCCTGATCCTTTCAATCAGAAATATAGGCAGTAGAGTCCTCAAATGGAATGTAGGGCAAAACTCAACACAAGAAGCAGATGTGTGATTTCTGTGGACCCTTCTGGAAGCTTCAATGTCATGAGACAGCTATGACCATTGTCTCCATATCACACATATGCAGTTGTGTCCTCTACCTGCCAACACCCTGAGTTGGCATATGGAGATCTGAAGTTCATTGAGACAAAGTATTCACTGGGTCTTGGTTTCCCACCAGGGAAACTTAAATCATTTTGGTAAATTTTGATGGCTATCAAAATGGTAGAGTGTGCAGTGTGTATGTGCCATGTAGCCTCTTATACAGAATAAATTCAGGGGCCCTCCCTGGTGGTGTAGTGGGTTAAGCAACGCACTGTGAAGCAAACCGCAGCCACTGCAGCACAAGTTCGATCCCTGCTGCCGGCTGGGGAGGTGACCCACATGGGGCAGGCAGACCTCTCCTGCCTGGCCCGCTGCTCCCCTCAGCAGTGTGTTTCAGTCCATCTGCCTGTTCTGCCCCCTGCTCTGTCTGGTGGATTCTCTCACCTCCCCACACCTCTGGCCTGTACCCCAGTGCTTGTATGCATAAATAAATAAATCTTAAAAAAAAAAGAATTCAAGTACCATGCCAAGTGACTTCACCGTTATGTATTCCCAGATGCTTCAATCAATTATTTATACCAGAACTGGGAAGATATTGCTGTGTGTTTGGCCATGAGTATGGGAACACTGCCTATGCTTACTGTTCAGTGTTATAAAGTTCAGTTATTATAAAAACTGGTTTTGTATGTGTGTGTTGTTTTTTTTAATATCCCAACTCATCTTCCTGTTTAGTAGCCTCTCTTTCAAGCATAAAATTTCCTCATCTATGCTGAAATAGCATTTTAGAGAAAAAAGGGTTCCCGGGTGAATAGGACTCATAGCAGAGACCATGTTCAGGTGACCACAAAGCTCCACTTTCCAGGTTTGTCCTGGAGCTTGAGCCCCTGGGAGGATAACTCAGGCCATGTTGGGAAGTCACTAGAAAAGTGTGAAAGTGAAATTTCTAAATAATCCAGTCCATTCTGAAAACTAAGGTGGCTTTGTTTTTACTCAATAATATAATGCATTTTATTTTGAGTGAGGCTGGATTTAATGGCTAAATCAATATGTGTATTTAGTGTTGGGCTTTATTTCCTCACTAAGTGACAGGAGATAAGCAGGCTCAGAGTGTGTTAATTGGTTTGTGTTTAGCATTTACGCTAATCAGCAGTAGCAGGGGTGCCTGGGGCACTTCAGACCTGGTAATGGGGTTTATCTAAACCAGGCTTTGTTTACATTATTGACTAGTTTTGAATTGCTCCTGCTTCTTATACACTTGAACATTAAGCTGGATTTGCAAGTGTAACTCAAGACCTTCAGCATTAGTCAGAATCAACCCAGGTTGGAACAATGCAAACCCAAAGAGAAACAGATAAGCTGGCAGGGGAGGGGCTGTGAGGGACAAGATCTGGAGAAGCCAGGCTGGGTAGAGAAGGCTTTATTTATTTATTTTTTATTAGATTTATTTAATTATATTCGACATCATTTGTAGTCTCCAGGGAGTTCCCACCACCATTTCACCCGTGCACCATCATCTCACTCACTTGTGCTCCTTCTGCCTTTATCCCTGTCTGTTTTTGCCCTCCTCTCCCTCTTTGACCTTTTGGTCTTGGTGAGTTTTTTTTGTTTGTTTGTTTGTAATTGCCCATTTCCTTGAGCTTACTCTTTTTTTTTCTTTTGTAGTTGTTGCTCTTTCACCTTCCTCCTAAGAGTGTAGCCATCCAATATTTTTCTCTTGCCTTCTGACTTGTTTCACTGAGTATAATTCCTTCTAGCTCCATCCATGTTTCTATAAATGGCCCTAGTTTATTATTTTTGATTGCTGAATAATATTCCATTGTGTGTATGTACCACATCTTCTTGATCCAGCCAACCACTTTTGGGCATGTGGGTTGTTTCCAGCTCTTACCAACTATAAATAGTGCTGCAATAAACATGGGGGTACAGGTGCTCTTTTGGATCGGTGTTTTTGTGTCCTTTGGGTAGATCCCGAGGAGTGGGAATGCCAGATCATATGGTAGCTCCATCCCTAGTAGACTGAGGAACCTCCATATGGCCTTCCTTAGTGGTTGGATTAACTTGCATTCCCATAGAGAAGGCTTTAAACCAGGGATCAGAGCTTGAGGGGCTTCAGGTAAAACCTGAATGTCTCACCTTTGGCATGTTTGCTATTTGGGGATGGAAAATTCTTTTTTTATTTTATATGGATTTTACATTATTTTTCATTTTTGTACATTGTCTATTTCTCATCCCTGTGAAATTACTATCACCAATTCACCCGTGCAACATCACCATAGTCCCTTGTGCTCTTCCCACCCATTTTGTTTGGGGATAGAAAATTCTTTGCCCAGAAGGGAGAGTTGATTAGCAAAGTACCCCCTGTCCCACAGCCAAAAAATGTTTTCAGGGACTGACAGATGTCTTTTGTCAGTTGAGAACCTCTGAGCTCAATGAGGCTTAAGTATAGCTTTGGCCTGCAAGGGATAGCGTTATTTACTTAATAACCTATTTACTTACTTTCATACATTTACATATAGGTGGAATACAAACACATATATACATTATATACATTCATCTATAAAATAAAGTAAAATGCTATCATTTCATTTATGTAAATGTTACCATCTGTATATATACCTATATATATAAAGGTGATGACTTCATGTGTATATATACATGTATGTATAATTTAGATGGTAGCATTTTATGTATAGATATATGTATATAAGTGTGTGTGTGTATATATGTATCAGAGGGTAGCATTTTAATATCTTGGAGATTTCACATACATTATCTGGATTTTAAGTTTCTCTTGAAAAATGGGGGATTAGTCCTCAGTACCTCATGGCAGTTACCAATGGGAACTGATTAGCAGTGGCCCCTTGTCAAAAAATTCACACACTTGCCAGGTTCTCTCTCCTGCGCTTCTCCCAGAACAGTGCCCGTGTTAGCTGAGCAGGTGCCTGGAGGTGTTTGCTTCTCTAACTTCTGCTTTCAACTGTGCAGAATTGAAAGCGTATCCTCTGGCCCCAGGAGGATTTGTGTTTAGATGGAACTGGATTCAGGCCTAAGCTTGATCATTACCAAGCTGATTTCTCTGCGCTTCGGTTTCTGTCTGTGTTGTTTTATTTTGCCTCCGCATGTGCAAATGGGAGCCTTAGCAGACACAAACTTTAGGAAAGTTAGGGAATTAAAAGGGACAGTATTTAAAAGCGTCCTAAAAATAAATTGCTACCCTGTCCCATCTTTCTTCCCGAGTCCGCCAGGTTTCTGTTCAGAGGGTGTTCAGACACACGAGGCGAGGCCATTTCCTCCGGTTCTAATTTGCACTTTCAGGCAATGAAGACCCGAGCTCTATCCATCAGACGCAGTGTCCTTCAGAGACAGCGCGCTTCGTTTTCGTGAACTATGAATGGAATTGGGGGTTGATGAGGCACTATCAAGGAAGCTGCTTCACCCCACTTCTCTCCCCCCACCCCAAGGACACAAACTTGTGGGGCTCAAGGCTGCGGAACAAAAAGTCTATGTATATGTATAACTCCCAAGCAGGAAGTCAGGAATTTATGCATGCAGCAGGGACTCAGCCTCAACTGGCATCTGTGAGGAACTACCAGGTTTCCGTGGCTTTCCAGGTCCTAAGTGAGGTCACATGTCCTTTCTCTGCAGCACCTAGGGGTGGCATGCCAGTGCCCATCCTGCTGGTGGAGCGGAGAGGAAGCTCTGAGCTAGTGTGGTTGGAGAGTCCTTGACCTCCATTCAGCTCTTTCAATCAGGGGGTGTTTCCCAAGAGTATTTCATCCCTGTTGCCTCTCCCCTCCTCTGACCCCTTATCTAGTTAACCCTCCTTCATTATCTTCCCTCAGTTATCTGCTCCCTTGTGAATTGCTCAGGGAAGTGTCTTCTGAGTATATGATGCTATTAGCTTCTTTCATGACATCCTCCTCCTCATCTCAAGGCGTCTGTCACTGCTGTGCATTTACATGTGTGTCTTTCTTTAATACATATTTGTCTTTCCCAGTAGACTCTGACTTCTGTGAAGTCAAAGGCCATATGTGAGTTGCATACCATTTATCCCTATCTCTTAGTGTATCTCTTAATTGAGCACTGAAATGTATTAGGTTCTCAGTATATTTTTGGTAAGTGAAGTAAGTAAATAGGTTTGGCTGCAGTAATGAGCTCCAAGTACCAGTAGCTTAACACAGCCAAGGGCCTGCTTTGTGGCCATAGCAGAGATTCACCTTTGTTAGTTTGCAGACTGAGGGGCACCCCAGGACCCCCACACTTGCACACTCTACTGGGCGCATGGCCATCTCTGTGCACAAAGACAGAGCAGACTCTTCGTGTAAACGAACTTTAATAGGATTAGTGTGCATAGAGAGAGAAGAAAGGACAGTTTCCCAATAGAACACCCAAAGTGACCCATCCCCTAGTGCATAAATGTCCAGCCAAACATGGCCGATCCACAGCAGGACTGCTGAGACCTGAAAGTTCACCATGACTCTGAGGCACCTTCTGGCAGGGAACCATAAGAAGGTGGTGAAAAGGATCAGGCAAGTCGGGAACAAAAACAGCAAAGTCAAAGTACAGATCAAGCTAATGACTGCCACTGTCAGCCTCCCTGCCGGTGTCTCTCTCACAAGTCTCGTCCAAGTCCCTCACATCCCTAGTGCAAGGCCAAAGCCAAGAAGCAAGCATGACCTTCTTCTCCATGTGTCTTTCTTGGGTCACCTGCCTTATGTGCTATATAGCTTCACCTGGCCATTCAGCTCCGCCCCTTATTAGGGTGGGGCAGGGAACACGGTACCTCCCCTTTTAATGGAGATGCCTTTGTTATATCTCTGGCCCGTATCAAGCTTGCTCAGATAGGTAGGCAGATGCAGCCTTCTGCCATCTGGAGTGGCGCTTGGTCAGTGTGGCCTTGCAAAGGAAAAATAGCACATGTCCCAGGCCTTACAGCCTTCCCCACAGAAGTGACATATTTTATGCCACTGGCATGGTATTGGTGAAAGCAAGTCACACGACCTTGCCTAACCTCAGTGGATGGGGGAAGTACAGTTGTCCCATGTTGTGGGAGAAATATGAATTTGACTGAAAACTAGCTCGGTTGTCTGAAGTAGAAGGCCCTGTGTGAACTGCAGCCACTGACCTTGGGGGAATCAGCTCTGCAAAGTCAGCCCTTCATTTTAATTTATGCTAGTAACATGGGCCGTGCCACCTTGGTTCACAGGCTGACCACATTAGCATTCATTTATTCACTCATCCCACCAAGGTTTTCAGAAGCTGCAGTCTGCTTCCGGTCCGAGGCTGAGTAGTGAGGACCCAAAGATGAGTAAGACTTGGCCCTGCCTTCGAGGGGTCTGTAGACTGGTACGGTAGGATATCTGTGTAGCTTTTATCATCTCAGGGGCTTTACAGTGAAAAAGTACAATTTTTAAATATTTTTTTGTTCATTAGGAGAGGGCTTTTAAATGGGTTGCCAAGGAAACCTGGGTCGTCTGGACATGCTGCATGTGGGATGTCTGTCATTTCGGGTCTGGGAAAACCAGGTCAAGTGGGGTGTTTACAAGGAACCAAATAAATGCAGCCAACTCTGATAACTTCACAAAATCATGTCTAATGCCGAGGGACTGCTCAAAGAATGACTAATTCTGCTGTGGAACTCAGAGAAGGGATAGGTGGGCTTGTCTGGATCGAGTACTGAAGAATAAAGTGGAATTACTAAGAGGACCTGATGGAAAAGGGGTATGCTTTGGCGTTGATGGTCTGATTTCTCATCTGGGACCTGCAGGTATTAGCTGCATGATCCTAAATTATTTTAATCTCTCGAAGGCCAAATTTCTTCTTCTCCAAAATGGGATGGCAACATATCCTGTCTTGAAGAATGCTTAGCACAGTGCCTTGCTCACACCGTGCCTCAGCTTGTGGGGGAAGGGTCCAGGCTTGGGCAGCCACAGGTGCTGTGGCATCAACCTAAGGCACAGCTTGACGTGTTTAGGAGATTGGAAGTAGTTCAGTGTAACTGGAGATACGGATTGCAAACTCAAATTCCTCCAGAGACCAGGCAGGTGTGATGAATCAATGAAACCAGAAAATAAAGATTAGTGAAGACTATGGCAAACTGGAGGACCCCAGTGTGACTTGAAAGTATTCAGATTTAACTGTTCAAAACCCATGAGCAGGTGCCATAAAACATGACTCCAGGCTGGGTTTGGCTGGTGGACAACCAGTTACAACCTGACAACAGAAGAGTGTGTGTTTGTGTGTGTGTGTGTGTGTGTGCCAATGTATGCGGGAAAGGGGAATGGGATGGAAACTTTGGGATTACAATAGAAAGGGAAGTGAAGTTCATGTGTTACTAATCTATTAAAATGTAAGAGAATCTATTTTCGTTGTTTCTGCTCTTGCTGATAGTGGAGAATTTCCCCATGAGTCTTGTCATTTTCCAAAAAGACTTTATTGAAATAGTGTCCTATTGGTTTCATGTTTCAGAAGTTGATAATAGAAAAAAAATGATAATGGATAGCCTTGAATACGAGCCACCAAAATCATGTTTAAATGACTAAAGACATTTAAGAGAAATCAAGAGAAAATATGAGAAAGTGGGGACAGATTTGGAAAACATAACTTTTAGCTGTCAAAATATGATAGTTGAAAACAAAATCTCAATAGATGGTTAATTGTCAGCTTAGATACTTAAGAGAGAAGCAGTAAACTATTAAAAATAAAATTATACAGACTGTAGCCCAGGGAGATAAAAAGATAAATATCCATATCTGTGTCTTTTTATTTCTTCATATATATATATACACACACATTTAATGCATGTGTATGTATAACACATACATATATCTCAAAAGAGAAGATGAATGAAGGGTACCACAAAGATTTGGCAATAAAGATCAGAGTATTGTTTGTGCAATCTAAATCTTATAAATAATGTAACTTTAAATAGGGGATTTAATTTTAATATACTATTTTAAAGAACTTTTATTTAAGATTTAAGTTTAACTCAAAGTTAAATGATATTGTAAAAATGTGTCTACTGATGATGAAAGTGTAAACATTTTTACAAAATAAATACTTAAAACATGCTTGTACAAACAGTGGGACATATGAGGTTGAGATGGTGTCAGTTATAGAAATGAGAACAGGAGCTGACTGTTGGTCAGCTTCCCTTTTCTCTTTTCAAGTCAAGTCATGGAAGGTGGGCCAGAGCCAAAGAACCTTACGATTTTTGGAAGAGATTGAGAGGGCTTTAAAATTGGAGAACAGAATAGATTCTACACCTGTATAATCAATGAATGTCTCTTTAATGATTGTGAAGGAGATATGTACAAATTCCAAATCAATCTCAAGGATTAATCAACCAAGGCAACAGGACCTTGTTCTCAGCAGATAAGCCGGCAGGGTATGGTTCGCAGACGATCCTATTCGACCATAAAAAGACAGAGATTCATGTCTCACTTCCTCTTATGTGGCACACGGAGGGAGAAAAGACCAGGCATTTGCCCATCAGTGTGTATGAACTGGAGGAGCAGGGGCAGAAGAAATGATGTACGATGATATAGAATAAGAAAGTGAGGATTTGTTCCTCATTGAATGAACAAAACCTTCTAATAAAGAAGAAAGATCCAGGGAGAAAAATCTAGATCGTGGTAGCTGAGCAAACTGGTTAGCTAAGTCTCTTCTAAAGGTAATTGAAGAGTTCCTGAAATTTACAATTCCACTACTGTACATTTTGTTTCTCAGAAGCCACCAATATTTTTTCCATTGTTTATGAAAATGTCCAGATACACTAACCATAAATTTTATACATCACAACCTCTGCTGACATTTCCCTGTTGGGAAGACAAGCTGAAGACTCATGAGACAGTGAAATGACGTTTCAAGGCTTGAAGTAACACATTATAATTTTGCACTCGTCTCTCCCCCGCTCAGGTATGTATAGAGGCTGCGCCACATTCTTTATATTCTCTGTGCCTGTTCAAGGGCCGGAAGCCTGGCAGGTGTTTGATAAATGCTTGCTGAATAAATAAATTTATTAAATAAGAAATTCATAGTAAAAGTCCACGTCGGTTTTGAGAAGGCAGAAAGGAGACCAGATCTTGGGCTGGAGCCTTCATTAAAAGGTGTGGTAGGATAGAGTGGTTGGGGCCAGGTAATCCAACACCTCCCCCCAGTTCCTGCTTTGGCTATTTCCAAACTGTGTGTCAGGCTATTCAGTTAACACACTGCTTCAATTAGTGCATGGGTAAAAACAGTGAAGACAATGTAATCTACCTCAGGAGGTTGATTTGAAGATCAAATGAGTTAATTTATATAAAATATAAGGTAAGCACACAATCAGACACAACCATTATCATGTCTGGGATGTTTTCCAGTAACATCCAACACACATTTATGTAGACGCACTTCCATTTTTACTTTAAGCTTTTGAGGTAGCTCATTCATTCATGGTGCAGGCGTGATTTCGTTTTATGTAAATGACCATGCTTCTTTTCTTTTTCAGTTAAGCCACACTTGTTCCCACCTCAGAGCCTTTGTACAAATTATTCCTTCTCTGGGAAGCTTCTCAAAGGGTTTTGTTGAAAATAACTGAAAGGTTTCAGCATGGTTGGATGGGAGAGCAAGGGGGAGAGAGAAAGAGAGAGAGAGAGAGAGAGAGAGAGAGAGAGAGCCAGGCCATATTTCTGGCCAGCAGGAACCTTTATTGTGCTCCAGGCGAGGTTCTCTGATCCCCAGAAGTCACACCCAGGTTACAGGCTGTGGGCATTTTTATAGGTGGGGTACTTTGGAGTGGGAAATTTTGAAGTTCCTTCTGGCGGGAAGGTTGTGGCGGGAAGAAGTTGTCCATTGGTGGGGATCCATATCGAAGCCCCACAGGTTGCGTTCAGGTCCCCCCACATTCCCGGGCCACATTCCACTAGGATTGATTGAGCTACGTGAGTCGCATGTCAACCTGTTCCACATTGACAGCAACTTACTGTCGCCATCTTAACTTGGTTACTGCTAGCTTCTCAGAACTGCTGCCCTGGAGGCCTGGGTGAGAGGTTTGGGTGAGGGGCCTGAGTGAGAGACCTGTGTGACCTTTCAATAACATCCTCTTATACTGTAACCAGAAAATGTCGGGATCGGGCTGCCTGTCAATGCCATAAGCCAATTAAATAGAGACAGGAAGTGAATATATAATACACGCTTTATTATCTGAAAATTGGTGATATGAGAGAACTGGGCTATCTTTCACCCCAAAAAACTGTTCTGACATCTCATCACAAGTTGTTCTTTTTCTAGTGACCTAAACAAAGACAGTTAACTGAAAGCAAATCTCCTACCACAACAGCCCATCACAGTTGGTGTCCTGGTCTTCATGTCCCAGAGTTTTCTGTGGCCTCCTTGGTCATCTTGACACAGGCAGAACCTGTTTTCTGGGCCTTAGAAAAACATCAGTGTCTTTCCTGATGGCGTCAAAGCCTGACACTTCTTCAGGAGTATTTTGGGTAGGACTCTCAGTTCAAAACAAGGGTTTTAGTTCAAAGTAGACAGATTAGTAGTTTGCACGTAGCCTACGCTGTGTGTACATGCAGAGTCCTATAGTAGGTGTGGTGTCTTCCTGTTCTCCTTAGTCCCTATCAGTACTACTACTTCGCTTCTCTGACCATGCTTTATTTTCCTTTGTGGTACTTTTCATCATCTAAAATTATTTATTTGTTCTTCTCTCCTCTTGGAATATGAACTCCATGAGGAGAGAGCGCTCATCTTGTTTGGTGCTTTCTCCCCGGGGGCTAAATTGGTGTCTGTCATGTTGTGGATAGTCCAGAAATACTTGATAAATGAATGAGTGAAAGTTCATTGCCATTTTACATTTGAGGACAGCAGATCTCCAAAAGGAGAAGTGACTTGACCACCCTATACAAGCAAAGGGGTAGAGTTAGGGTTTACATTCATAATTCAGAAGTCGTTTCAATGAATTGGGAGCCCCTCTCCTGACTATCATAGTGAACTGAAGCTGTTGACCACAGCCCTTTCCCACAGCAACTATGGTTTTGCTGGAGAAAAGATGTTTAAGACAAGATTAATGAAGCCAATGGTTAAAAATAGATGATCTGTACACCTGTTCTAAGAATGAGCTGAATGGGAGGTCAAGGGCACTCTCTTCTAGATGTCAAGTCTGCCTGCGATTTCTGACTCTAATCACAGGTTTGGGGGTTCTCAGGGCTGCTTTTACTTCAGATGAGCTGGCTACAGATTTGGGAGGAGTCCCACAATTATCCCAAGGTGTGATAAATTGCTAGAATAACTCAGGGAATCCTGAAAAGTGCTATACTTACAGCTATGTTTTGTCATAGCAGAAGGCACACATAGACCATGCCCAAGGAAGAGATGTGTGGGACAGTCAGGTCGGGGGTGGGGGGGAGAGGGGGGATTCCAAATTTGTGAAGCTTCTGTCGTCCCCAGTGGTGCCTTATTCTTTCAACATTACGTGAGATCAATAACACATATGCATGTGTTATTACCAGTCCAGGGAGCTCAACCAAGCTTCAGTATCCATTGAATACTGGACCTCCCTTACTTAGGCATGGTTGACTGGATGACCACCCATGTGGTTGAACTGCTTCCCATCCTCCTCCCCTTCCTGGAGGTCAGACTGATATTGTGTGACCCAAAGCCACAACCCTCTAATCACAGTGTGGATCTCTGTGATGCTGAGGACTCTTGAGTCATCTGGTTAATATAAACTCTCTGTAGGTGAGTCACCTCATTAGCATAAGGTATCACAGGCTGGCCCACCATGAATAACAAAGATACTCCTGTCACCCTTAAATTCCAGGGGCTTAGAGGTTGCCTTCCTGGAGTGAGAGCAAAGGTGAGACCTCTCTTTGGAGGCTGGGTTTCTTTTTTTTTTTTTTAAAGATTTATTTATTTATGCATACAAGAGCTGGGGTACAGGCCAGAGGTGTGGGGGGGGTGAGAGAATCCACCAGACAGAGTGGGGAGCAGAACATGCAGATGGACTGAAATACACTGCTGAGGGGAGCAGCGGGCACAGCAGGAGAGGTCTTGGAGGCTGGGTTTCTTAGCCCATGACTTGTCTATACAATTTTTTTTTTTTTAGGCTAAACTAATACTTTTCACTTAGGGGTGACTGTCACCCTCACGTGGGGACATTTAGCCAGGTATCAGACATTTCTGGTTGTCAGAACTGGAGTGGGGGGGGGGGGGTGTTGTATGACTGGAATCTAATGGGCAAAGCCAGAGATGCTGGTAGATATTCTATTTCTCTATTACGCCCCTTTCTCCACAACAAAGAGTTATCTGACCCAGAAATAAGTAGTAATGAGGTAGAGAAGCCGTGGGAAGAAGAATTCCAGAAAACAACGCAGACGTGCCGGCATTGCAGAGAACAGGGTATGAGCCGGCAGACTTCACGTCTCCCAGGCTGTCTTGTTTCTGCAAACATAGGGCCTCTAAAGGGGCTGTTTTTATAGGTAGAGAGTCTAGGAACCTGCCTACAAATCAGATGGTCAGACAGGGGCCTCAGTGTCCAGTTTCGTCCACTCAGACATGCTCTAAGTCAGATTCACGGCTGTGAGAGGACGGCAGGGCATGTCAGAAGCGCCCCGGCAGAGCACTAACACACTGGTGACATGGGTAGAGGCACTTGCATCTCACTGCTCCTTCTGCCCGGGGAATTCCCAGGAGAGTCTGATCTGATGTGAGTGTGTCTTAACAACACTGTTGCACACGTACCTCTCTTTCTTTTTATAAAGGGAGAGCTGGTCTTGGACTTGGACTCCTCACCAACAATTTCTATCAAAATGTTGAAGTGCACTTTACTTCTGTTTCTGAAATATTTGTGCTTGCTATGTTTTTACCAGTTCTCTTTTGACGGATATATACCTTTTCCTTATACCTTCAGTTTTTCTCAAACTTATTAGAACTTTTTTTATGTAAAAACCATTCAGCTTAAAGAAGATATAGAGTAAATGGGGGGGTGGAGGGGCGAGGGGCAAGGAAACTGCTTTTAGAGGCTCCTGCATGGCTATCTTGGCGAGGCAGTGGCAAACATTCTGACAGTGGTCAGACTGTCCCTGTGATATCTTGGGTGACCAGCCATGTGGATGATAGACTGGTTGATCTGGGAAACAGTTAGAAAATAGGACGAGTGTGTGTGTGTATGGTTGATGTTGGCTGTAAAAACATGGCTTGAAAGCCATGGGCTAGGAACAAAATGGCTTTCCTGTAGTCAGAAATAAAAAAAAAAAAAAAAAAAAAGAGATGGCAATAGTGGTGTACATAGTGATAGAACAGATCTGGCAAAAGTCTGAAGGCTTTAGGGCCACCCTATACCAAGGCAACAGGAGTTACTGCTATAAGCAAAACCCTCTTGGACCCCTCTAGTGGTATAAGGGGTTAAGTTGAAGCACTATGAAACATCTGCAGCCACTGTAGCACGAGTTCGATCCCCCACCAAGGAGGGGACCCACATGGTACAGCAGACCTCTCCTGCCTCGCCCGCTGCTCCCCTCAGCAGTGTGTTTCAGTCAGTCTGCCTGTTCTGCTCCCCACTCTATCTTTGGTGAATCCTCTCTTTCACACATGCACTCACTCTCTTTCACACATGCACACACACTCACTCCACACACCTCTGGCCTGTTTTTGTATGCATAAATAAATAAATCTTAAAAAGAAAAGAAAAAAAGAAGCCCCTCTGCTTCAGGAAGATGTTGCTCCCACATCTGTCACGAGCACTCCACGGGCTCCAACTGAGCTCAGAACCGTGGGGCCTTCGGGGTGGAAAGAGTATGTAGGGTCTGAATTCAGAGATCCTTCCATAGGCTACCATACAGGTTTTGGATGGTCAGCCCTGGAGAGTGGTAAGAGGCCAGAGTCTTTAAAAAAATAGCAGTTTGGGAGGAAAGCACAGATGGCACCAGTGGGAGACTTAGGGTAGCCAGGATCAGGATGAGGGGGCTGTCAGGAGCGAGCAGACTCCTGACATAAATGTCAGCAGTCATGTAGCAGCATCAGGATTCCAGAGTATGTTCTAGGGGAGTCAGACAGCAGGGTCGAAGAGCTGAGTCCAAGTGGCCCCTGCTCACACACTCCCCCAGAGCTGATCTATTGCAGTCTGTTCACTTGTATTCATGGTCGAGTTTGCCTGAGAGCAGGGTGACACCTTGTCATCTGTGTGCCCAGTGCCAGGCCCATGGACACACTGCATGCCCAGTACCCAGTAGGACCCCAGAATAATGGGGCACAGAACAAAGGGCCCACAGGTGAATGACCCCAAGTGTGAAGGTGGGTGAGGTAAGGTCCAAAATGGGCAAGTGACAGTCTGAGACCAGGGTCAGTAAGTGCTCAGCCGGACGGGATTGGTCAGATCTGACTGTAAAGAGACCAGGAGGCCGGGTGTGGGAAGACAGAGAGGGATGCCGGGTCATTCTTTCACTCACGCAGTCATTCAGCAAGCACGCTCTTTGCTCCTGCTGTTTGCCAGGGTGCTGCCTGTCTCCAGAGTTGCTGTGGCGAGAAAAGGGGGATTTGCGTGTGCCCTCAAAGTGCCTACAGCCTAGAGGCTTTGCTTAACTTCACGCCTTCTTCACTCTTCAGGAGTCCTAAGAGACTCTGATATTTTCTTGGGTAATCCAAGCAGGGGTTGGCGTGGTCAGTTAAGGACATGATTTTCTGACCCTCTACTTTCCAGTATTTGGCAGTGGTGACCGCTGAGCTGTATCTGGTCTTCACAGACTTTGTGTTTGGCTCACCTCTGTTCTAAACGTGGGGAACCAGGCTGGCACCAGCTTTCCTGCCTTCTCTGGAGGATTAGATCTGGCAGCACCAGCCCCTGCTTCTTCATGGCAGCAAACCCGCAGGAGCCGAGAGTGAGCAGTCACCTCCTTTTAACACTGTCACTCATCTCCGTTCCCATCTCTGGACCCAGCCACCAGCCTGTGCCACCCGCCGGCCTCCTGGAGCCTCTGAGCCACCCTGCTCCACACCCTGTGACCTGATCTGCTCATCTGGATGCCAAGGATTCTTCTGGTGTCTAGAGACCCTCACATTTCCATTCAGCAGCTCAGGTTTTCCTCCTCATCTGTTCTCCCCCCTCACCCCCCTGTCCTTACTTCCAAACAGTGAGATGAGAGCCCAGGCAGGCAACGTCCTGGGGTCCTGAGCTGCTCTCCCACCTCTCTGTCCTGAGACCCCAAGTAGCCATGTTGGTTTATAGGAAAGGGCACCATGATTTAGTATTTTTATATCCTAATCATTCTGCTCTCTAAGTTCATTTATTCATTATGTATGCAAAAATGGTAATAGGCTGGTATTTTAATGCTCTTACGCACACAATATTCTTATTAATCCAAGTGCCTTTTTTCATCCTTAATTGAATGGTTTACTTTATTATTGCTTTATGGTAACGACTCCGCATTTCCATTTTTCTATAGGGTGCCTACTTTTAACAGGAGGGCGCTCGGAATCAGGAGGGCGGCGGTGCTAATTGCCTTCATTATGAGAACGGCCAGCATTCTGGCCACGCAGTGATAGATATTTCCCTAGGACAAGTGTGGAAACCCTAGGAGGACGGCGGGTTCTGCTGCTCCCTGGCCTGCCACTTCCTAGGGCAACAGATCCCCAGATCTACAAAATGAAACCTCTTTTCCTCACTGGTGATGGCTGGAACATTAACATGGATCGAGGGCTATTTATATCAGTTTGTACATTTAATCAGGTTTTTTGCAGTTTTCAGCGAGATGTGAACTCTATCCCTGTCCAAGGCATTTGCTTCAAATCAGCTGAGACAGAGAATAATCAAGATTTATGATTCTCGTTCTGACTCCCATCACACAGTCGCTGTGATTGCTGCTCACCAGCTGCCCCCCGCCCCCGACTGACACCCACTTCGCTTTCTCTCCAGCCAGTGATTTAATGTCCATCGTGAGAACTGTCAAAGCCCTTCTGGCGCTGTGTAACAGCATTGTGGGTGCTGTGCTCCCCGACACCCTCCTCCTTATGCAGTCTCCTACCAATCTTGCCTTGCAGAGGCTACGGATACCTAAAGCCAGGATGTGGGGCCCTCTTAGGAAGGGGTGTTGTAGCCAGAGGACGCAGTGACAGTTGCCTTTGACCGGTGGGCATAGAATCTGCAAGGTGATGAAGGTGATGAGTCAAACTGGGGTGAGGCTGGCTCACTTGCTGTCAGCCCGAGTGGCGGCGGTGCAGGGTGAGAGGTGGGGCAGGCTCTAAGGCCACAGCCCCTGCTTCCGTTCGAAAGATGCTGTTCTTCATGGGGCCTGGGAGTTAGAGATCACTAAGAACCAGTGGTGTCTCCAGTACCCAAGCAAGAGTCAAGGTCCACAGCGAGGAGGAGACTCACTCTGACCATTCCCTGCTCAGTTGCGGCATCGTCAGCAAGGGCATGGGGTCTACGGGAGCCCCAAGACAGACTCTGAACATTTAAGGACCTGAGTTTGCATTATAGAATCTGGAGGAAAACTCATATTGCTGGGACAGGATGAGACCTGGTGAACTGCAGTCGTAGGCGGCAGCTAGTGGTGCCGGCGCTGCTGCTCTGGGGACCCGAGAACCCTGCAGTGGCGGCAAGGCCTTCGTTACTCCGCTGTCGCTCATGGGCCAACATCTTCAGCAGCTCTACCAGTTACTAGTTTTGTCATTGCTGGTGAATTAAATGACCTCTCTGTGCCTCACTTTCCACGCCTGTAAAGTGGTGTTGGTGAAGCTGGCCCTCACCTCGCGAAGGAATAGATTAATATGTGTAAAGCACTTGCAACAATGATTAGCATATCGTAGGCACATGAAGTGTGATTATTACTGTGTACCTGAGTGTTTGGACCTTGCAGACTTCCAAGTAGGCCTTGGATAAGGACTTGAATATTTGTTAGGTGTACTCCAGAGCTCATCACAAACTTCCATGCTCGTGTATTTGATTTCAGCAGAGTTGGGCAACTGTCAGCTTATTGTGTAAATTTGGCAAGATACGGTGAGATTTTATCTAAATGTCTGATTTCCAGCAGCCTTAGAAAAGTTAAAAGATTTGGTCGCACTAGACCTGCGTTCCTGCCAGTCAGCAGCCGGATGGGGATGGGCAGCAGTCTCCATCTTTGGGTGGATGGAATGGGCATTTTCTCCACTTACTGCTATCCCCACCACTCCCTATTGCCTTACACATGGCCTGCTTTGTTCATTTGTATTATCTATAGATAGCCCCCCTAGGCATTTGAATAACAGTTGCCACAATTTATCATGTAAGCATCACTGAAAATGACAAAGTGGCCATTCCTGAGCTGTCCTTCCTCCAGAGACCCCATACAGCTGGGAGGTTGAGGCTGCTTGGCCATGCTCAAGGCCTCTAAATACATTCCATGGAAGTTCTCTTCTCAGTGCAATTGTCAATGCTCATGTGCGAATCTCCACTGAAATCAAGATAGCTAACTGTTAGTCATCGTTGTAATCTCATGATTTTCTCTATATCCCCTGTTCCCATAGGACTAATCCTGGCACTGGGGGAGAGGGTGTGTTTAAGCTATAGTCCTCTAAGTCAGAGGCCAGCATGCTTTTTCTATAAAGCATAGCCAGTAAATATTTTTAGGCTTTGAGAGCCAAGAGGCCATTGCTCTACCCTTCGAGCATGACAGCAATCTTCGGCTCCCCATAAATGGGATGTGTGACAGAGTGTGCAGCTGTGCAGAGCAAGCTGCAGGTCAATCTGAATGGCAGCCTTAGATTGCTCTCAGTCAAAAAGGTCCCTGTTTGCATGGTACTTCTAATTGTCTGAAAATGCGATTTTAGTAATTATAGTTATTTCGGTGTATATGCCATTTGGTATTTTTCCCCTTTCCTTCCTCACTATTTCTCTAGTGTTTTCCCCTTGTTTTAAAAATATCTTAATGATTTTCATTGTTAATGAAATAATGTAGATTATGTGATATTGCTATACCATTTGTTCCACTTTGTTCCATTTGTTGCTCAGAAAGACTACGTATACCTACCAATCTTATGTATGGTGACAGTATATGTATATGCATATAAATGTTTGTAAATACACCACATATTTATGGTAGCTCTGTGTGTGTGTGTGTGTGTGTGTGTGTAGGCACACATATTTTTTTCTACCCCAAACATTGCTGAGTTGTTTAAGGAAAGGTATTTAAATGGAAAGCAGGACAGAATTTTATAAATTTTGACTGCATTGAAAATCCAATATGCACAAAAAAGCCATGCATCTGGTTCTTATCCTGGGCTTTCTAGGTGATAGCATAGAGTAGAATGGAATGAACTGGAGATTTACAGCCAGAGGTGTCTAAGTTTACTTCCTGGTTTTGTCTCTTTGTCATTTATGAAGTCAAGTGAATCTACAAGTTATTTAACTGAGTCTTGGTGTCCTCATCTGAAAATGTCTTCCCTACGCGGTCACTCTTGGTGTTCGAGAGAGTGTCAGGAGGTGCTATAAATGAGAGGTCTGGTGGTCATAACAGGTCATTAGTTAATGTGACATCACAGTTCAGCTTAATAGCTCATCTGCTCGATAGAACTCTAATCCACTCACCTGAATGATTCAATACCCCTGAATGATTCTGGTGAGCTTTGTTTTTGCTTTTGTTTATTTTTTTAAACAAGTCTTGTTTCACAGAGTGCTTCATGGTTTACAAAACACTGCCAATACCTCTTTAATGAATGTTCACATAAGATCAGCCTTAGCCAAATTGATGAGACATAATCTAGCACAGGCCATGAATCAAATGCAGTATCTCCATCCTGGGAGAGAGGTAAAGCAAAAGCTGGATCATCTGAGTGAACAGCTTAGAGATGCTTCGCTAGCTAGGAGCTTGTCATAGGAGATGACCTGTCTCATTCCATTAGTAGCGAAGTTACTACTGGGTAAGTTTCCAACTTATATATATATATATATATATATATTTTTTTTTACTAAATTACATCCTGTACCCTCAAGTCCTTGGGGTACAGTTTGCTATTTTACTGACTTTCAGCTAATAAAAAGTACACTCCTAAGCCACCTCTGATTTAAGAGCAGATGTGTTACTTTTTAACAAAAAGATACGTTTTTCCAATAAGATGTACTCTAACATCACCTGATGTTACACTAGGTCTCAGTGTAAGCTTGGTTGATGGCCAGATTTTCTTGACCATCTCATTCTCTGTTACTGCTCCATTCTTCCCCTGGGCCCCCCATCTGGTACCCAGAATGCTTCCTAGAATTCAGGGTGGTCTTTGATCGCCTAATTACCGGTTAACAAAGAGGGTGGTGAAGTCCCTGTCTGAGAAGATTCATGTCACATGGGAGAATGGACAATAAGAAAGGACTATTTTAAGGGATTATGAGAAGATTTAAAAAATGTCTTTTGTTGAGAAGCCTCCCTTATTTCTCTTACATTAATAACTAGGACCAATTCTTTTATTTCAAAACTAAACAGACTTGAACTTAATCTGAAATCATACTTCTGGCCACAAATAACAAAGAACTCAGGACTATATTAGTTTACCCAATCAGAATAACTTATTGTTGCAGTAATAAGATGTTTGGGAAGTAGGGTGACTGTAAGGTTGGGTAATTCAATAGCTCAATGAAGTCTGGTGGTTCTTATCTTTCTCCTTGGCTGTTGTGATGGGCCATGTTTCTTTGCAGGCAGACTTCTCTCATGGTCCTGAAATAGATACAGCACAGAATCTAGAGTCAGTTCTGTCCAGAAGAAAATGAGTGTGACATCATGTCACTTTCCAGTGCCACTTTTATTCCAGAGGGGAAACCTTTCTCAGAAGACCCCCAAATCATTTTTACTGGGAATGTCAACATGTAGAGTTGACATGTCTACTGCTGCATTGCATCCTTGGGAAGGGGCATGGGATTTATAGTTATGAATATTTTAATTGTTTTAGACTAATTAGGTATGTCCTCAAGTCAGATAGGGAAAGTGGGCAGTAATGTTGAAGCCAAGTAGCACCAGAGTAGGATCCACTGGACAGAACCTTCTCCTGCGGAGTAAGGAGAGGGGTCAACATCTTTATATCTTATCCTTCTCGAGTGCATGCGTCTATGGGCTGCGCATGTGATGATTCCTGTGACACATGATGGTCCTCTGAGCCTGTGAATCCTCCTTCATAAGTCACGGCTTCCCTTCCTCCTTTAAAATGCCCCTGGTTACTCAATGCAATTGCCTAAGTCCCGACTGTGACCTTTGGGCAATAAAATATGACTGTGTTGCTTTCAAAAGGAAACCAGTTTGAATTTTAAAAATATAAAGTAAAATGAACTGAAGGTCACTTTGGATGGTAGCCATGCTGTGAGGAAACTCTAGAGAATTCCATTCCTAAGAAATACCTGTTACTCTCATCAGCCAGTAGTTGAAACACTCCCACCAATCTGCTTACTATTGAGGCTAAAAGCCAGCTCACTGCTCCCTCTTCCAAGAAACCTTTCTTGATTCATCCAGTTTGGGTGGGGGGGGGAGGTCTATATCCATGTTCCCATGAACATTGTCTACTTTTGTAGTGTAATTGTTTAGACCCATATTTATTCTTTCCTTGCCAACTAGGAGCTCCTCTCGATGTGTACCTTTCTCATTCTGTTTCTCTAAATGGTACAGATCTTGAATAGAGAAATGCAGCAGTGTCTCTTAATGTGGAATACACGAGGAAGAAGGGAGTGAACCAGCAGAGGAATTCAATGAGAACAACTTATTAGCACTAATGCTGGTTATACTACTACCGATCATTAACACTCATTAAGTGTGTTCTCACACACTAGACACTTCATAGTCATTACCCTACAGAGTAGGCATTCCTTTATTACTTAGGAACTGAGAGGCTTGGGAGTGGCTTAGGAGTAATATCTAGAAACACCAGGTCTGGACCCAGCTCCATGAAGTCTGACTCCCTGGTCTTGAGCACTTTGCACAGTGAGGACGTGGCTGGACTGTGTCCCATCACAAGGAAGGCAACAGTCTGGAGAGCAAAGAGTCTTACTTTTGAACTAAACAGAGTAAAAGTCAATATGAAGTAGGGGCTGTATTTTTAAGCCCCCTTAAAAATTGGGATGATTAAACAGAAAACTCTATTGGCTGTGTTTGCTTATCCAGGAGAGATACTTCTCCATCGCTGTTGAGAGCAGCGCGAAGGCTGGGCCCCAGGCCAGCCCAAGGAGTTTGACATGGCAGCGATAACAGTTTGTTCGGAAGCTGAAGTTCTCCGGTGTCTCCACTTGGGTGTCCACATTGCTCCTACTACCACTTGGACTTCCTGTCTAGGCTTTGGGGAAGCTACTCATGGCCCTGGTTGTTGACCTGTATGTTGATTCTGTGTCTGATCAAAAATCTAACTGGCCTGTACCGCTTTTTACAATCGAAGTATGAAATCATCTGAGTTCTGGATTGTACCCAGAATCGCTGAGCTTCCAGCGACTGCAGAGTGGTCTGAAAATCTTAGATTTCCGGGACTCCAGAAATGGTAACTGTCATGCTTTCATTATTATTCAGATCTTGACACAGTTACTCACTAATTCTGAGAAACTGATCAAGTCGTTCTTTGCCTTAGAGATTTCATTTCCTCAAATGGAGCTTGGACGTGATAATGCTCATTTCCCAGAATCATTGTGAGGGGAGAGTGAGATAAGGGATGTGACATAGCTCAAGAACACCTGGCAGGCCTGGCTCGCTGGGCAAGTGGCCCATGTGGGCCCATGACCCTGATCTGAAAATAGCCCCACGCTGGTGTTATGATCTGCTGCTGCCATCTCAGAGCTCTTAATAATTTTTGAACAGGGGTCTCTCTTTTCATTTTGTACTGGAACCTGCTGCTACCCCAGGAAAGGCCTTGGATTGGGCACTAGGCCAGTCCTAGGATGCAAGAACCGTCCAGAGAAGCATTACCCCTGCCCGGGTGGTGACCAACATTTGCACATCTAGTGTCAGGAGTGAGTGAAGCTCAGGCTTGTTTTCTTGGAAACCAGTGTGTGTTCATTCTCGCCCCTGAACCTCTGCTCCTTCTATCATTGCCAAGAATACCTTTCCCCTATGTGCCTGTCCAAGACCAAATCTCTAGTTCTCCACGTCTTGAACACAAGACCAGGCAAAGTGTGAACAGGTAAGTTCTGAAGACCTTTGGGAAACCAGGCTTCCTTTGACATGAGATCCACTTTTATCTCCTCTTATGCAGTTGGGGGTTGATGCTGAAGAACTGGACCTGGCCTCAGCTGAGCTGGGGCCACATGCCCTCCCTCTACCCCTTCCTCATCCCGTGTCTTTGGGGGACTTTTGTATATGCTTGAACCAACCGTACGTGTACTCATGGGCCACTCACAAGGAGCATGTGACTCCAGACAGGAAGTCACTGAAGGCCCAGCTAGCGGGTAGTAGGCCCCTTCTGTGAACAACAGATTATTGTGCTTCCCAATCTGCATAACCTGAGAAAGGAAAGGCCTTTAGCAAGAGTCGAAGCAGCTTGCAGGCTTGCCTGGGAACTCGCTCGGTGAACAAGCCTGGGTGGGAGCTGTTGTGTCTTCCCTCCCCCCTCAGCCATGGTTCTGGGATGAAAACCTGGCCCGGAAGTGATAGGATATAAAAGAAGGAGCACAGGCTTTATGTTTAGAAACTAGTAAGGTCTTTCATCTCTTCTCCTTATCACTGTGTGAGATTCCAAGTTATGAAAACTCTCAGAACCTCGCTTTTCTGTTTAGAAATGGGGCCAACAGCACTCATGTAGAGTTGCCCCTCTACTGAAGACTGTGTGCTCCATAAGGGCAGGACTTCCTGTGCTCCTCGCTGCAGCCCTCAGACCAGCTGGTCCCACAGTGAGTGCAAAAGAAATGTCAGGGGAGGAAGGGACTGTGGAGAGAACTGGATCATTTTCCCAGTGATTCCCGCCTGGAGACTGGCCCCAGGGAGCAGACTCAGGCAAGCCACGGCTGTGGCAGCAGGGAGTCAAGCAGGTCACTGGGCCTGGAGTCCAGCCATGGGCTCCCTTTGGGGAGAAACTGTCTGTCCCTGCTGCCTCACAGGCAGGTGCTGGGATTGGGGTAGGTGGGAGGAAGCCGACTCAGCAACAGTGAGCAGTCACTGAAACAGAAACCAGGGTGCAGGGTGCTTCACCCCAGGGAGAAGCAAGGGAGGGAGCTGGCCACAGCGAGAACCATCCCAGACCCCAGCCCCTGTGGCAGAGATGAACCCCGGTGTCACACACTTCAGTGGGAATGGGCTCTGAAGTGCGGTGGGACTTTGCTCTCTCCGGGAAGACATTTGTATTCCAGCCAGGGTGGGGGCTGGGAAAGGCTTGGCCACTGTACCACAAGGCACAAAGGCAAGCTGATTATCATTTCATTTATTTTGACTAGGCAAGTATTCGATCCTAATCAAGCAGAGAGAAGCAAATTGGTCCCAAATTAAAAAACCAAAAGGGAAGAATGATCATTTGGAAAGCGTGTCAATAGGGGCCTGAACTGATTCTCCAGCAATGCAGCCCAGCAGAGTGAGGTGTGGTTTTAACTCTGATTTGGAAGCTGGCCCCAAATCTCCTCACAATAAATTAGGAAACATTTGAGAAAGAAACAGCTTTAGCTCAGGTGTTCTCCTGATATTTACTGGGGGAGGTGTGGAAAGGGAAGGTGAAATTAGCTCATTAAGTCCTGGAAGAGGGTCTGTGAAGTAGTGGGGAAGAGCACAGGCCATGGAACTGGGCAATTCTGACTCGGAAGCATTTCCACCCCATTACTTGCGACAGTCCTAACCTCACAGCTTCAGTCCCTTCCTCTCTAAACAAAGATAGTGAGAATGCCAGGGTGCAATGAGGTGATAAAGAGAAGTGATGGATAGGGTAGAACACGTTGCAGATAGTCATGCTTAATAAATCTTATGACAAGGTAAACTGGTGCAGCCACTCTGGCAGCCAGTACGGAGAGTCCTTAAAAAAATTAGAAATACCACATGATTCAGACTTTACACTTCTGAGTATGTATTCTGAGAGTATCAAAACACTCATTCAAAAGGATATCTGCATGTTGATTGTAGCATTATTTGTAGTAGTCAAGTTATGAAAACAACTTAAGTGTTCATTAACAGATGAATGGATAGAAGTGTGATATATACACACAATGGAATACTGCTCAGCTATGAAAAAGATGCAGTTTTGCTAAGTGAAAGTCTTTTTTGCTAAAAAAGATACATTTTGCTAAGTGAAATAAGTCTGATGGAGAAAACAAATGCTGTGTGACTTTACTCATCTAAGGAAGATAAGCATAGCAAATGAACAAACAAAACAAAACAAAAACAAATTCTTAGATTATGAGAACAAAATGATAGTGACCAGAGGTCAGGGTATAGGGGGTGGGGAAATCTGGTAGAGGGGCTCAATTGTATTTCATAAATGGAAGCTAGATTTTTGGTGGTGAGCTTAATGCAGTATACAGAAGTTGAAATACAATATTATACACCTCAAAACTACTTAATGTTATAAACCAATGACTTCAATCAAAGTTTAAAAAAAAAAATGCTCATCCTAACCATGATTCCATAATCTAGAATCTCAGGTTCCATACTCAATTTCATCTTTCAGCTTCGGTGATCCCTGGAAAGATAGTGAGAGCTGCAATAGAAAATGGAGAGAGTCCCAGCCCAGACTGCCTCTACTCCAGGATCGTTCTGGAGTCTCTGTCTTCTGGCTCTGGGAGGAGGGCAGAGTGAGAGACGGGTTAGCTGAAGGCAGGCCTGTGGCCATCATGATATCAGGGGCAAGACTCTGGTGGGTTCAAAATGCATATGCTCAGTCCTCAGGCAGCACCTGGTGCTGTGTACCTGTGGACCTCCCCATTGTACTTCACCTTTACCTAGTCATTGATCCTTCTATTCATCATCATCTATAGAGTCATTCCACACACATTTATTGAAGCCTACTTTGTACCATATCTGTGTTGGCCCAAGAAATATAATCTTTCTAGGAGCCACACACATGAGTTAGCTTTCTCTTCTCCTTGCTACACCTCTCAGTAATACCCCCAAGTTATCTTCTTTCCTATCCCACAAGACCTCTAGGATGAATCCTGTCCTGGATTGTTGTCCACAAAACCATCTAGTTCATCTGTTTTTCCCTAATAATGTAACTTTACAAATTGGAGATGCTCCATGGAATGGCAGGTGGAAAGTCTCCACAGTAGAGAATAGGGTTTCAGATTCCAGATGCCTAGTGTCTCTGTTAGAAGAATCAGTGAAAAACAAATAGAATTAGCCTCATTATCTACCCAGATCTCTGGAAACATCTCTATGCAACACATTGCTATAACTGTGCCTTGGAAAATATTTAACAAAGTCAAATTGCCATTAGCAGAAATTAGCTGTGGTGATGATTAGGTTTATGTAGGAACAAGTCATGGGCAGATGCGTTTTGAAAGGGAGGAAACCCACCCCTGTAAATATAAGATGGAAACAGAGAATGATGACAGTGGAGACAGAGGGGGAAGTCCTCAGCTTGGTCTCTGGATCTCTGCCTCTCACTGATCTTATGCCATCTTTGGCTTAGTTAATATCTCCAACCTAACAGCCCTCCTGCTCCATATTTGTATATCCGGTGGCTTTTAGACTTCCTCTTAGGTGTTTGAGACCATTCCAAACTGAAGCCATGTTTTCGCACTTCCTTTCTTAAAGTTGGGTTCTCCTTCAGATTCCCCTCTTACAGTGAAATCACAATTATCCATTCACTCATGCAAAGCATAGACTTAGAAATCATTGCTGGCATTTCTTTCTCCCTCAATTCCCCCATTCAACTTATCACCAGCTTGTTGATTTAATTCCTGAGAATCACTTGAATCAATCTATAATCTAATTCTCTTGCTTCTGTCAGTGTTCTAGTCCAAACAGCCATCTTCTTTTCTTCAGAACTCTACACAGTCGTTGAGATTGGTCTTCATTCACAGTCTCTGCCTCACTGTGTAGCCAGAAGGATTTTCTCCAAATGTACATCTGGCCACATCGTCGTGCCATTGACCCTGTTCTTATACGTAGGTGCTAACACATTAATGGTATCGCCTCACTCATATGGTAAAGATAAAACTGTAGACCTGGAGGCAGAGTTGACACCTCTGACTAGACATGAGAACTGGGAGTGGAGGAAGGGCCCTTTATCAAAGCCAAATACAGAGCACAAGGGGAAGTGGACATGAGCCAGATAGAGCTGTGAACATCCACCAAGAAAGTTCCTCATGGGAGAGCTTCTCAAGGGAGAACTTGACAAGAGATTGATGGTTTCAAGGCTCCATTTGGTGGACTGAGATACCGATGTCAGCCAGAGCCTAAGACCAGATATGCTAGCTGCAACTAAGGAGAACCGGGGCCTGTCACCAAGTTTATGGCAGCCCCATTAATATCACACAAGCTGATGAGACAAAGGCAACTAGTATGCATCCCACTGCCGAAGTATTGCAATTCATGTAGCTCAACAGGACGGGGAAAGTCGGGACTGGTGGGAGTCTGGCATGATTTGGCCGTACTTAACCTCTGTTGGCTTCTCCCTGCTTGAAAACCATCTGTTCTGTAATGTCTTCTGAGTTCAACTGGGCTTGCATATTTTACTGCCCAACCTGGGATTCAGCTTTGAAGATCTGTGGTCTTGCCTAAAAATGAGCTCATTTGCCTGTCTCCAACTTCCAGGTATCTCTCCCACCCCGCTACCCTGACCATGCATTTTTCTTCTTTCTTTCTTTAAGCTCAAGTTTATTTCATAACAGATGCCTCCACTTAAGCCACCTTGTGAAGTGCTAGCAGAGAAAGGAAAGCCAGACATCATAGTTTCTTTCCTGTCTGTCTATCTTCCATGTCTCTCCAGCGACATTAAAAGAAGGACTTCTCTATTTAGAAGTCCTCAGTTTTCTACAGACTAAAGGTCAACTGCTTTAACATGGTGCATAGTTCTTTGTAACATGACCTGCATGTTGCAGGGTTGTTTGGTTGCAAGCAAAGCAACTATCACCAAACAGTGCAAGCCTTAAAGGGAATGCATTGGAGAAAGCTCATGGAATGGCCAAGCAAAGAAACCTACAGAAGGACTGGGGCCAGATCTCTAGTAACTCAGTAACTAGGCATTAAGAAGCAATCACTTCAAGACCTGTGCAAACCAGCTTCAAGACTTTTCCTTCAGCACTTCCATTCACAGGCCCCCACATTCTGCTTCCCACGCCTGTATGAATACCCTGGCCCCACATACTTGGTCACTCGCACTCTCAGCAGACCTGCGGGGGCAGGAATCTCCCAAGTGGTCATCCTACTGCCCTTCTCTTCCCACATCTTCTCGGCACAGCAGCCAGAGGGATGTAGGGACAGGCGCCTTCCCATTGGGAAACCCCCTGTGACCCCATCTCCCTCAGATAAAAAGTTAAAGTTCTTTCCTTGTTCACAAAGCTTTCCTGAACCTCGCCAGCCCCTCGCCGCTCTCTGACACTGTCGACCTGGTGGCCCGGGCCAGCCACGCTGCCCTCTGTCACCAGCGCATGTCAAGCTTAGACGCCTCTTTAGTGTCTGGTTTCTGCTTCCCAGGACTGTCCGTGTGGTTCGTTCCCTCGGTTCCTTTAGCTCTTTACGCCTGGAACCTCCTAGCACTGCCTTCTCTGGTGACACTAACTAAAGCAGGGAGCCCTCTTCCCACCACAGCCCTTCTCACCTGTTGTTTATTTGTGTATTGTCTGTCTCAACAGACAGTAGAGGCACTGTGGGAACAGGGTTTTGTCAGTCCCTTGTGGTCTCACCAGCACCTGGAACATTTCTGAGCTCAGAAGAAGCTCTACACATGTGGTTGTTGAGTGAATAAACGAATGGAAGAAAGCATACATGCCCATGTCCCTGAACCCTGCTCAAGGGCTCCCCTCTGGGATGCCCATCATCTTCCCCAGTGGCTGGTCCTTCAGGCCTCGCTCAGTGTTCCCTGCCCTCCGCCCCACCTCAGCAGAATCCTGCATACACTGCTGAAGAGAGGAGTGGACAAGACAGGAGAGGTCTGCTGTGCCATGTGGGTCACCTCCCCAGCTGGGGATCGCACTCAGGCTGCAGTGGCTACTGATAGCTTCATAGTACTGTGCCTTAACTCCTTGTGCCACCACGGATGTCCTTTTCTCTTATTTGTAACATCGCCACAAGATGCTTTGGATGGCTGTCCATGTTGTATCTGCATGCATTTGTCATTAAAAAGAAACTTTCAGCATTAAATTAGAATGATGATTTAGTCAGTTGTTCCCATCACAGGGGTATTTACGTGGGCTTAGCTGTAGTCACGTTCTCACTCAGGTGTCTCAGTGCACATGTGTTTCTACAGACCTGGTATCTCGAAGGGAAATAGAGGATTTGACAGCTACACAGATATTTAACCTGCCAATTCATCCTTTAAAAAGCCTGTAACAATTACACTTCCGTGAAAGCAGAACATTTTTAATATTCACATATTTGCTGGGAAAAACTGTCTCAAGTTTTCTTTCTCATTTCTTATTGCCAAAGTTGAACACGTTTGTGTATGTTTATTGGAAATTCGTTTTTCTTCTCTGACATGTCTGTCCACGTTCTTGCCTCATTTTTCTTTTCTTTTGCTGTCAATATCCTTTTATGTGCCTGTTTGTCTTACTTGACTGTGAGCTCCTTCAGGTGCTCATCTCACCTTATTTGTCTCAGTTTCCCCTTACAGAGGACATGGCTGATGCTAAGTGAATGCATATTCAGAGGCGTTGCTGGAACCCTAGGCACTGCCTCCATTAAGTTGTCCTCATCATTGTCATTCTCATCACCGGCACCACCATTTATCTAGACTTCCTGATGCCAAATCCTGTCTTGGGAGGGGCACACACATTGTCCCTAATCTTTACTACGGGCTGTACCCCACAAAGCGGTTGTTGTTACTGTTTGCAGATAAGGCCACTGAGACTCACGCGAGTTACTTAGGCTGTTCGTGGACACCCAGTGAGGGGGAGGTGGGATCGGGAAGCAGGTTACTCAGCCTGGTTCCAGGCGTCACACAGTCTTCTTTGGAGAATGGTCCTATGGTCCTGAAACTCGCTGCTTAGTAGAATCACCGAGTAGCTTTTCAGATGATAACTGAACCCTAGGTCAACTGATTCGGAACCTCTGGGAGTGGGCCTGGGGATGTGGCAATTTAAAAAAAAAATCCCTAGATAATTCTGATGTACAGAAAAGAAGAGAAAACCACTGGTCTGTGTGGGAAGTTTGGCACTGAGCCGGCTTCCTCTGTCAAGGGCCACACAGTAACTGTGTAGACTTGGGCATGCAGGACCATCTCTGGGGCACCTTGTAGGTTGTGCCCTTGTAGGGTCAAAACAGTCAAAGATAAAATGAAAGAGCCTGACTGTCTTCTAGTAAGACCTTATTTATACAACGAGTGCCAGGCACATGTGGCCTAGGGCTGTCGGTTAAAGCCCCTGGTCTCTACCCTCATCTTTCAAATAACCTGGGATTTAAGATCGTCCCTGTCAAGCCATGGCATGTAATCATATCACCTACCACGGCAGTTCTGGAGGGGCGTGTCTGAGAATTGAGCCCCACCTCAAGATTCTGCTTCAGTGCTGGGGGCGCAGAGGTCTGCGGTTCAAAAGCAGCAAGGCTGATCCTGGTGTGGATCAGACTTCAGGAATCCACACTGGGAGAATCAAGGTCTTCTCAGCATATTTCTGGCAAATAGCAAGAGCTTGTTGGGTGGAGCAGAACTCAATCAAAATTCTGGAGGATTCGGGGTGGTCATCGTAGGTGCTCTGTGCATCTCGCCCCTGAGGTCGTAGAACCGTGACTTCCCCAGCTCCCATCTCTCGGTAGGAATTCTGGAAAAGAGGAAGCCATCCTTTCTCCTTGACTCTGAAATTAGTAAAAGACCCAAGTCCTCTTATATTTCAAAACATTGAAGAAGAAAGTGACTGTTTAACCACCTACATAATAAAAGTGACGCTGGCATTTATCTGTGTGTGTGTAGTGTGTGTGTGTTTTAACAGTTGTCAGAAAATGGAGCCTCCATTCTCCTGTCATCAGCTTTGAAACTACGTGGTGGGTGTACACCATCATTTCTGTTTCCCGACCTCTTTAACATCCATTATTTCTCTGTTGTCTGCATCTAATAGTCTCAATCCTTTTAGTTGTTGATAGCTTGCCGATTACCCAGGCTACTGCTTTAGGATTACATCCTAATGCATTTGAACAGTTGAATTTACTTACTGCTTCCCTCCTAAAAGCTTTTTAGCATGATCCAGCTAAATCGGTTCTCCCAGTAGCTGTGTGCGTCGGGAAAACCATTATTTGAGGTTCTTTTTTTTTTTTTGGTGGTTGGGGGGTGGGGTAGATATAAATTTCCCAAAAGATGAAAGTGAACTCTGTTCAGTGCAGATCTGCAATCTTACTTATTCTTCTCTCTCCTTTTTACATTCCATTTTCACAATTTTCCTCGGGAATGACTCCTCTCTGGGGAAATAGGAATGTTCTAAATTGCACAATTGAGTCAAATCAATATTTAGAGTGGTTTGGATTTTTAAGCCTTTTGCTGGATTTTGGTAGTTCGATTTTATACTGTAAAACCCCCTTTTTCCCAACTTATAATATTAATATTGAACATTATTCACAGCTCTCTACCACCCCCCAATTTCACATTGTTATCAGCTAAGTAAATAGTGCCTAAGAGTTAAAAATGAGCTGTACTTCTTCTGTAGCACATGCACTTTTATGGTAAAAAATGGTGTTGCTGTTCACTCTTAATCCTCTGTCTGTGCATGGAGTAGCTCTCAACACTGTAATTGCAGGAACCACACCTCGCAAACATAATGCACACACATATTTGTAGGGAAGCTGTAATAAATGTGTAATATGGTAAAACACCTATACACTAGCTAAGGCAAATTGTGGAATGTACAGGTTGGGTTTTATTTTTTTTTAAAGATTTATTTATTTATGCATACAAGCACTGGGGTACAGGCCAGAGGTGTGGGGGGTGAGAGGATTCACCACAGACAGAGCACGGAGCAGAACAGGTAGATCAGAAGTACACTGCTGAGGGGAGCAGCGGGCACAACAGGAGAGGTCTGCTGCACCATGTGGGTCCCCTCTCTGGCCGGCAGCAGGGATCGAACTCGTGCTGTAGTGGCTGAGGTTTGCTTCATAGTGCGTTGCTTAACCCACTGCGCCACCAGGGAGGCCCAGGTTGGGTTTTAAATAAAAATCATTTAGAAGAGGCTGAGCTGTTTCCTGTGGGCAGATGACAGAGATAACTGGCTGGGTAGGTAGAGTGTATTGGAGGCAGTGTGTGAGACTAGAAGGCAGACAACTCAAAAAGTCCAATCCCTTTGGGTTTAAATCCCAGCCTAGGTGCTCTGTGACCTAGAGCAAGATGCTTTCTGTTTCTGAGGCTATTACATGCCAGAGCTAATAGAACATTTACCACCCAGGGCTACTGTGGAGATTAAGTGAAGTTTAGATGTTAAGCAGCAGACTCAGTTTCCTCGATTGGGATTGTAACCACAATGTGGTGATGAGAATGAAAGGAGATAAGTGATCATCACGACGACAGAGCTCCTCTGGAACATTCCCTTCCCTGCCACACACAACACATTTCAGTCTCTTATGAACTGTCTTGGTTCAAACACCTTTATTTACTCAGTTACCCCAGTAATATAAGGAAGAGGTATTCTTGAATGGTATTTCTCATTTCAGGGCTGCCAGTGAAATGGTGGGGGCAGGCTGCCCCCACTGCCAGTGAGACGCCAAATTGTGCCATTCGACCTCCTAAATAATCTTCAAATCCTACCTCATCTTCATCTTCCCTCTGCCTCAGATTCAAGCTCTTATTATTTTAATCTTAGTGCAAGACCTTCTTAACTGATTTCACTGTCTTCAGCTGCTTCCTCTATGATCCATTATTAGCCCCACTTCACAGATCAAGAAAGTGAGACACAGAACAACTCAGTAAACAGCTCCGAGTCCCACCACTAGTGGGTGGGGTTACAGGGATGCCAATCCAGGCGCCTGGCTTAGGATCCCTGTTCTTTCCCACCTAGGAGTTCTGGGTTCGCTACCTATTTGGCTGATCCCTCCCATACACGGTAATTGTACATCAGTTGCATCCTCATTCTCCCTCACCAGATGTTCTATCAGAGCTGCTCTAATTGTTACTCTGACTCTTTGGGTGCTCCAAGGGGCAACCTAGCTTTCCATGGGAAGAGAGCAGGAGAGGAAGGAAGAGGCAGAAACTTGCAAATGAGCTCTGATGGGAGACTCTCAGAGACCATGGCAGATAGGCAGGAAGAGAGCAGACAAAAAGGTGGATATGGACTAGAGATGGAGAAAGTAGGCTTTAGATCCATTTCAACATTCCAGAAGTCTGGCCTAGGAGATAGGACCTGGCATGGGGAATTTGCAGGTTAGGATGAGGCTCAGATTCTGGTGATAGCAGAGGCTACTGGTTGGAACAAGATCCCAGATAGGGCCTCCCTGGTGGCGCAGCAGGTTGAGCAACGCACTATGAAGCATCCACTGCACAGAAACATGGAGTTTGACCCCTGGCCAGGGAGGGGACCCACATAGCACAGCAGACCTCTCCTGTCTCCCCATTGCTCCCCTCAGCAGTGTATTTCAGTTGACCTGCCTGTTCTGCTCCCCACTCTGTCTGTGGTGAATCCTCTCACCTCCCAGAACTCTGGCCTGTACCCCAGTTCTTGTGTGACTAAAATAAATCTTAAAAAAAAAAAGATCCCAGATAAATGCGACACTGCAGTCCCTAGGGAGAAATCATCCGTGTCCCGGTGAAGCTACAGCTGGATGGAAGGATGCAAGTCAGGACCCAAGACTTTCCCAAGCCCTGTGGTCACTGGCACTAGAGCAACAGATAAAGTAAACTAAGGCATTAAGGTCTGCGGAGGGTTGACTGCTGACCAGTGGCATCTCAGTGCTCTTTCCTAGCAGCCTGGCCATGATCGCCCAGCCATGAGCTTGCAGACACCACTGACAGCCTGTGTGAATGTGTAATTTGTACATCAGGCTGCTCCGGGGCTGTGGGTGTGGCATGGAGGGCACATCCATGAAAGCCTGGCATATTACGATCCTGACATTTGCTTGCTCAAGGTCTACCTTGGCATTTCTCAACTGTATCTGAGAGATGTCAGGAGCTGTTACAAGAGGTGAAAAAGATGGGGGTGGGGAGGGGTGGGTTGGCATCGTGGTCAAAAGTATAAGAAGAAAATGACCTCTTACCTTTCTGATTTGGAAAATGCAGCCTGACACATCACTGCCTTCAAAATTTGCCATGTATCTTAGCATTAAAGTTCTGTAGTGAACAATTCGTTTCTAGTTCAGTTTAAAGTATTCCTGCACAGACTCACTTGACCAGAGAATTCTTTTCACCCAGAAGAGCCGTAAGATATTGCTGTGTCCCCCCGCATTCTGTTTGGGTATTACTGAGTCCATCGACCCCGCCTAGAACTTGCAGACCCAGGAAGATGCGAGGTGAGCAGGTCGCCATTGTAGACAAACCTCAGTGCTGGATTTTACTTGAGTCCTCCCCTGCTCCCCTCACTCACCACTGCATCTCCCTAAGCCTCAGGTTGCTGATTATTTTTCTTTTTCTATTCTGGCTTTTTCTTTAGGAATAACTGACATGCATGGATTTATCCATCTCTCTCAACATTTTCACCTTCTCTTGGCTTTCTTTGTTCTTTTATAACATCCTTGCTTTTCCTTTCACATTAAAGAGGATATTTTTCTGCATTAAAGGTGGACTCTGCCTTGCTGTGCCTATTGCATATTTTAATTTTCTGGTTTTATTTCATTTATGTATGTTTTGGGTCTCATTCTTTTAAAACCTCTTTCATTTTTGTAGTGAGGTAACATGAGTTTGCAATGTGCTGCTCGATGTGGTTTAGGGGAATAGATTGCCACCTCTTCAGAACCCACGGCTCTCTACCACAGGCCACAAGGCCCTTCCCCCTTTGCTCCCCCTCCCTCAGCCTCCCCGTCTGTAGCTTCAATTCTGCCGTCATTTTCAGGGTTTGTTGTGGTTTGGTTTTTGTCTATTCTTTGTTTTGTTTCTCTGTCTTCCACAGAGTCTCTGATTTTATTTTTTTTGTTGTTTGTTTTCCATACAGTCAAGCTTATCTCAGACAACTCTTTTCATTTCAGTTAGTTGTTGGATCATTTCAGGTTTATGTCTTATTTCATTGAGTTTATGTTTTTGAAGCTATATAGAAACCATAAAACATATGCTTTCAAAGATGTGCTTTCCCCTATCTCCCGTCTCCTTCATAGGCAGATTCTACCTGTGCGGACACCTGCAGCCTCCACCTCCCTTCTTGCCATGTCTGCTTTGCCTGGGCTTACAAGCTAGTTCTGCATGCAGGGGTGAGGAGAAGATTCCCAGCAGCCTCCCGCTCGCCTGTGCCACTCTGTGGCTTCGCCTTCATTCCCAACATGGAACTCTGGGCGCGATCAGATCTTGTCTTTCTCTGTACTATTCATTGAACCAAATTTATGACATCTTAGGAGTCTTTTAACCTGCGTGGCTCTTTAAGACTCTAGAGGATGGGTCTCCCTGTTGGCGCAGTGGGTTAAGCAACGCACTATGAAGCAAACCGCAGCCACTGCAGCACGAGTTTGAGCCCTGCTGCCGGCCAGGGAGGGGACCCACATGGCGTGGCAGACCTCTCCTGCTGTGCCCGCTGCTCCCCTCAGCAGTGTACTTCTGTTGATCTGCCTGTTCTGCTCCCCGCTCTCTGTGGTGAATCCTCTCACCCCCCCACCACACCTCTGGCCTGTACCCCAGTGCTTGTGTGCATAAATAAATAAATCTTTAAAAAAAAAAAAAAGACTCTAGAGGAATTTCCCACCTCTGCTTTATGCAGAGAAAAAGGTGTGCATCATATACATACACAATAGTTTATTTAACAAACGTCACAGAGTGCTTCCTGGGGTGCTAGACACTATCTTCAAGCCCTTTGCAGTCATTGAATCTGCACACTTAGCATCCCCATTTGACAGATGAGAAAACTGAGTATCATTCACTCGACAGTTAGTATCTGAGCAGCATTCAAACCTGAGCAAATTGCCAGCGGGGTCTGTGTTCCTAACCAAGGGGCTGTGCTTCTGTTTTGTTCCTTTCTTGAAAAAATAGTGTAGAAAAACTGGAGTTGTCTTGGTTTTCCTCCCCTGCTGAAGAGTAGCCACGTGATAGCTGTGTGCCTGCACAGGGCAGTGTAGCCCCGATGTCCATAGAAAGGGATGCACTTTCTAGAGGACAGGAGAGACGAAGTCTCCACTGTCCACCATCCACCGCCAGAAGGACTTGCGCTATGGGGCTGGGGGAGCTTCCTGCTCTGGTTGGCACTGGCCTTATTCTTCTGCAGCTAATGAAAGCTGCAGAATTAAATAAGCCGGAAACAACACAGTCCTGTTGATCCCGGTTGGATCAAAATCTTCTGGGTCTCTGGGGGATTTTTACAAGTCGAAGAATGGAGGGCTCCCTTCTGTGGATGTGCGCTTCCAACTGAAGTCCCTTTACGCTGGCACTTAAGTCCAACTACCATTTAAAACCTCATCGCAGGTGAGAAAACCGAGTCAGAATCATCTACTCAGCACCAGGCAGCTAGTGTCTCAGCAGCAGTCATACCCGAGAGAGACTGGACAAAACGGAGGCACGCACAGACACACCGACTGGGTGCCAGGAGGCTTTAGATGGTACTTTGGTGCTTGGATTTAAAGTACCAGCGAAGGGACTTTCACTGGAAGGTTCGATGCAAGGGAGCCTTCCATTCTTCAATTCAGGAAAATTCCCCCAAGGACCCCAGGAGATTTTGATCCATAGTTCCTGTTCCCGGGACTGTAGGAACCTGCATCTTTTTGTGTGTGTTCATGAATTTTTCAGTAGGAAGTTGGTGGAAAGCAAATTCAGCCCTTGGCCAGCTGGTACCTTGCCCTGGAATTCCCCATTATCTAGTCCTTAGGACACCTGGCGGGTGCACAGGTGAGCACAGGCCAGGGGCCGGCCGTGTGCGTGAGGTCACGGGGCCACCCGGGGCAGCTGGTCTTTTGGCCCTCCTACTCGCTCCCGTTTGCAGTCAGTTCATTTTCTTTCATTTACTTAATTCAATTTTATTGAAGACACATCGACTGCAACCCTGTGACATAAGAAAGACTTGGACTGGGCCGTGAAGCGGCTCGTGAGGAGAGGAGGGCAGACGTGGTTCCGTGCCGGACTGCGAGCGAGCATCGGGGCTTTGGCACAGCAGAACTCCGTGTGTGGGGTGACGGAAGGCGACTCAGCCGAGGGGGCGATGAAACTGTGGAGGGAGGGGAGCGTGATTCTGGCTCAACGGATGTGATGGAACAGCCGGACCCAGCAGGGCATCGGGAGGACGGGAGGCATCGGGAGGCCCCGCGTCTTCTGTTGGATCGTGCGTTAGTCTGCGAGGGTCCAAAAGCACCGCTGGTGGCTGATACTAAAAAATCCGATTTTTCACAATTGAGGGGTTGGCCTCAGCAGGGCGGTCTCCTCGCAGGCTTCTCTCCCTGTGTCTCCACGTCACCTTCTGCCGGTGTATCTGTGCCCCGAGCACGCGTATTGTAAGGACGCGGGTCCTGTTGGGGTATGACTCATTGGACCTTCATTGCTTCTTTAAAGAACCTGTCTCCAAAGGATCATCTCATTCTGTGGTCTGAGGGGTTAGGGCTTTAATCGAAGAATTTTGAAAGGGCACAGTTGAGCCCGGAGCCTGCAGCCAGAGTTGTGTCCAGATGCCGGCAGTAGGGGGAGCTGTGGGCGGCTCGCAGAGCTCAGGTGCAGCGCTCGGGGAGCCTTGGGTTTAGGCAACTCCAGCCGGCGGGTTCCCCGCGTGAGACACAGACCGCCCATGGTGTGTGAGCACGCAGACACACCCGGCTGTGTGCAATGAGGTTTTAAATGGTACTTGGATGCCATATTACAAGACAAAAGTCATTTGCTTTTCCTTTTTCAGGCTTTCAAGGAGAATATCTGCTTTGTCGGTGCCAGGGTGTCTTTCACACCTCCCTGACATTTGCTAATGTTCCCTGTTGAGCAAAGAGGGAGACTGAGAGCCTTGGGAGATAATGTTAGCGAGAACTCAGAACAGGAGCTGTGTTGTTCTCAGCTTATTTAATTCTGTGCTGGCCTTTATTTATGACAGGGGATTCTGGACTGCCGCATGCAATAGCGATATCAAACTTTCCTTTATTACTGAAGTGTAACCCAATTGTTTGTAAAAAGTGAGTTAATTTAAAGAAATGATAGAGTAATTCTCGTCAGCCATGGCAAGTTTAAGAAGGTAGAATGCGAGAGCCTTGGTACTAGGAGGCCTTGTGGGGGAGGCTAAAGCAAGGCGAGGGAGGTAATGGAATTAGCATGTGGAAAACGGTGCAGTTGTGAACACGTGTGTCTGCCTGAGCATGGGTGTGTGGACCTGGGGATGTGTGGCTAGGTGTGTGGGCATGTGTGTGGTGTGTCTGTGCTCGGTACAGGTGTGGCTGTGTTTGCATATGCATGTGTGTATGTGAACACACATGTGTGTGCATACTTGTGCAGTTGTGCATGCATCTATATTTGCACATGTGTTGTGTATGTGTGTTTTCATACCCTGGAGTCATCCCATGAGCTGAGATGAATTAGGAAGATTGACTAAGCCTTTGTTTTCTCTCTGAGAGCAGAACTGAATACATCCACACACACTGAAGTGCATGATGGTATGAATTCTGCTCATTTCTCTGGGAACAAATGGTTATCAACTGTCATTATTGCGAGCTTGTGGCTGTCAGCTCCTGTGTGAGATGCTGCCATAGCACCAGGATAAGACAGACAGATCTCCACAGAGAGGTCAGAGACTGGCCTGTGGTTCTGACGGGCCAGGCGCCTTGGCCAAGCCACTTTAACTCTTTGGGCCTCCACTCCTTCCCATGACGATTGGGCTGAGACAGAGCCCACATATCAGCCCTCATGATAAATGAGCTCAGGTACGTGAACGCACTCTGCAAATTGGGTGAGGGCACGTGGTCAGCCTTATTACTGTAAGTCTTACATTCGGTGTTTCAAAAGTGCCAGTCAAAGAATCCTTGCCTTTAGAACCCTCAAAAGCCTGCAAAAGATACAGTCTGTACCCAGAAGACCTAATTGCATAACTTGGGCAATTTATCTAGAAATGTTAAAAACTCTGCAGCAGGGAGCTAGCGTGGAGGGGACCACGCAATTTGGAGGTCAGGGATCTCCTTCTGGGAGCAGTGAGTTTGAAGGAGACCGTTAGCCACTGTTCATCTAGAGAGGTGTTGTGGATTAATACACTGCAGCCCCTGCATTTTAATAAGGAGCCCGACAAATGTGCAGGGCTCCGGGGAAAATAATTGAAAGGAAAGTATCTAAGTCAGACCTGGTTCATCTGAACCCATTTGCAATCTCTTCCAGGGGAGGTGGGGGGTGGGGAGGAAACTTCAGGTTAACAAGTTAATGACACCTGCCTACTGTGCCTTTAATTACCCTGCAAACCTCAAGCAGAGACTGACAACTGCAGGAACCGTATGCAGATTTCCTTGGTGCTCTCCACACAGATAGCGCAGCTGTCTTCCCACAAGGTTTCCTGACAAGGATGAGCTTTATTCCAGGAAACCCACCTTCACAGGGCAGGAGAAGCTAATATTTTCTCTCACGGGGTGTCTCTTTTAATCTTCAGAACAAGCCCTGTGAGGTCAGTGTTATCGTATTTATGTACCCAGGAGGACCAGAGGCTTAGAGCTATGAAAGCCCATAGCCGGGATGGCACAGAGCAGAGGACACTTGTGAGTGGAACTCAGCTCTGATCTGTCTCTGCCGCACTGAGAGGTTGTGCAGTGACCAGTTCAGACCCCTCCCTCCCTCCTTCCCTCTGTCCTTCCTTCTGTTTGTCTTTGTTTCTCCTCTCTTTCAACACGTGTAAACTGGACCCCTACCTGTGTTAGTCTAAGCACTGTGGAGACAAATGAAAGAGCTTCCACTCCCGTGAATTTATGTTATAATCAGGGGAGGCAGAGAAGAAATAAACCAAAACATTGACAAGTGAGCAGGTAAATAAGCTCAAGGAGGTGCTGGGTGACGGTGATGGAGTGGTGACCAGCAGCACCTTTAAAGTGGAGGCCTGTAGGAGGCGACTTTTATCTGAGAGCTGAGTGGTGAGGTCTGCACCGGCAGAGGTGCAGGTGGAGAAGCAGCAAAGGGGCCTGCACAGGCCAGCTGAGGTTGCTGTAACAAAAGGCCACAGACAAGGTGGCTTAACCCCTCAACCTTTCTTTCAAACAGTTCTGGAGGCTGGACATCTCAGCCAAGGTGCTGGCATCTCAGCTCCTGTAAGGGCTCTCCTCTTGGCTTGGAGAGCAGGCGCGCTGGAGTCTCCTTATATGGACACCGATCCCACTGTGAGGGCTGCGCCCTCATGCCCTCATTGAAACCCAATTACCCCATAGACTCCATCTCCTAATACCATCTTGTAAGGGGCTGGGGCTTCTACACGTGAATTGAGAGGGAACATAGGCGCTGAATCCATGACATGGGGGTGAATTTGAGGAGCAGCAAGAAGGTTTGAGTGGCTGGGCCAGATTTATCAATGGGATACTGAGAGGACGTGAGTTCAGAGAGGAGACGGCAGGGACTGGAGATAGCATCACCATTAATTAGGTGAATGTAGCAGTCTAGGCTAGACTATGCTGCAGTAATAATGGCAACCAAATCCCAATATTTTAAATTAATATTACTCATCCAGGAAGTATTTTGTTGTGCATCAGCAGGGGCTGGTGGCTGACTTCGGGGTGCGGGGTGAAAGCTGATGGAAGATCCCCTGTGACAAGAACTTCTTCTACCACAGACAGGGAAAGGGGGCTGTCCATAACATGACACACGGTGCTTCTTCACGCTGGTCAGAGCAATCCTGTGGCCGAGCCTGAGTTTCAAGAAGGTGGACACACTGACCCTAACTTGTGCGCCAGGCGAGGGAAGCAGCCTTTGAGGGGCCCTACCTCTGGGGTGCTTCTGCAGACTCTGGGCTCCTCAGCATCGCAAAGCTGTCCTGACACCCCATACATTTTCAACTCCTGAACAAGAGGTTCTCTGTGTACTGGACAAAGATTAGATCTGATTGCTCTGTTTATTCAGAGCTACTCTGCCTTGCCACATCACCGTGATCTTTTTTTTTTTTTTTTTTAAATTTGATGAGTTGGTCACTTTGGATCCAAAGTAGCTCTTTCCTGTGAGTTACTGAGAGGATTGGGGCTCTCAGTAGAGGCCGAACTCCCAGCTCTGGCCTTGGGAAGGTGGGTGGCTTTGGCTTTTGACTTAGCCTCTTTCAAGTTCAGTTCTCAGTTCTGGGGGGAAGGAGAAGACTTGTGTAAGGACCGTGCTGTGCTAGCAAGTGGCAAGACTCATGCTCTGAGGATGACGCTTCAGGGGAGACCCAGCTTCTGCATTGGGGTCGTGGTGATGGGCGCTAGGAACATGAGGGTTTGGTTGGTAGGGACGCCCTTGGGGAAGCTCAGGTGTAACTGCTATTGGATCAATGGCAGCAGCCTCATTCTAGGTGCCCCCCACTAAGGCAGCTAAGGCTGCAACCACACGCCAAAGCTTATAGTTTTGATGAAAAATTCCCCACCTAAGATCCCAAACTGCTTACCTTAAAATCCTTTGAACCCAGTCACTGTCCCTTTATGAACTGTCTTCTGCTCTGTAGAGCCATTAGTGAGAGTGTCTTGGGAGGCTCCATTTCTTCCCTGTCCTCATCTGTGTTCTTAGCATGAAAAATAGCTCACTCTATTGAAACTGTAATTTGCAACAGAGGGATATACCTTGACCATAAGTAAGTGATATGCTAACCTTCTGATTGATTTGATTCATGTAGACAGTGGAGCTTTCCAGTTTGGGCCAAGAGTTTTTAATGGCCTCGCTTGTCTGCCTATGTGGTTCAGGCTCTCTGGACACCTGGTAAAGGTTCACTCAGAACAGAGACACAAGACCATACCTGGCAAGCTGGATTTATAGCTTAGTGTGTCCTCACCTCCATGAGAGAGAAAGAGAAGGGGCAGGCAGGATGCATCAAGAGCCCTTAGGTTTCAGAAGGGTACTCACTCACATCCATCCATTAATTTCCACTCTCAACTGACTCAGTTCACCCACCAGTGCAAGGGCTAAATGCCTCTTTCCTGTGAGGCCTTGTCAATTTCTTTCAAGGCATCTGGAAATTTGGGGGTTAAGCAATCAGAACCATGACCAATGAATGGGCCAAGGTGGGAATTTTCAGAGAGCACATGGTCATGAAATAGTCATGAAAAAGTGTAGCTATCATAACTTCAAAATGAAGCCTAAAAGTGAGAACTAGGAGTTGAAGTGGGTTAGCACCAGGCCCTACTTTAGAGGTGAAGACCCAAGAATCCAAAGCTTCAAGAGACTACTTGAGCTGAGGACAGGAAGTACGGCTGTGGATTCCGAGATGTCCCAAGAACCTCAGGGGCGGTAAACAGAGTCTCAGGCGGGGCTAGGAAGAGCAAGGCTGATGTCCTGACTGTTCCTTGTGCACATGTGTCCACCATCCAGAGCTCCCACCTTCTTCTCATTCACAAGATGGCGCTTCTGCCACTGCTCCCCACCCCAACCTCCTAAAAAACTCACAACAGACATCATCTGTTTCCTCCAACAATGAACCATGACTCACAGGCTTATTTTATTTTACTTATTGCTTTTCATGGTAACACAGGTCAACTTGAACTTGGCATTGTCTCTCCTACCTAGAGATGGCAAATTCAAGGAATATATCATTGTAAGTGATAATAACAGTGCTACCTAGAGATGGCAAATTCAAGGAATAGATCATATGTAAGTGATATTTGTATTTATAATTAGCACTAGGCATCCCCTGTTGAGTAGTTCACATTATATTGTCCTATTTAACCTTTATAATGACTACAGGAAGCTGGTATCATCCCCATTTGGTAGGTGGGTAAACCAAGGCTCCCAGAGATGAAGTCGTATATCCAGTGTCAACCAGGAGAGTGACCTAAGCCTGCATCTGTGAGAAGCAGAGAGGCAGAAGCTTGGGACCAAGTGGGGTCTCCCTCTCATTGTGTTGTGGTGCATATTGGAGGAGATGGGGGGTGCGTCTCACAGAGGGCCCAAGACGAAAGAGCACAGTCCTGCTCAGAAAGCATGAGAGAAAATTAAAGCAGAGTGTGATGGCAATCTCAGAAGGCTGAAAAAGGATTTTTCAAGAGGTCCTTATGGATGAGCGAGAGTTTGACATGAAAAGGAGCGATGTGGCCTTATTAGAGATTTGCATTATAGAGGCCACCTGAGATATGTAATTGCCGCTGTGTGATTTCTAGCAAATCACCAAACCTTTCTGAAACCCGGTCTCTTGATGGGGAGGTGGAGGAGAGTGGAGCAGTAAGAGTGCCTGTTATTTGAGCGTTATCTGGGCATCAGCTCAGAACAACCCCTGGAGATTTTCCATTTGTCAAAAGAAGAAAAAGAAATCAGGTCCCAAGTGATGGTAATATTTTTAGATTGCACTGCTCCACGTAGGCCTTTGGTCAGCTTGAATGTGGGCGCCCCAGCAGCGGCATGAGTAAGCTAAGTGGGGGGAGCATGGGCCCCGGAAACTGGGAGGGACACAGCGCACGGGCACAGCGGGAGGCCGACAGCTCTGTGGTGGCTTCCACTAAAAGGTCTTAATGGATTGTGCTCCCTCCTGCTTCATGATTACAGGAATCTCTCCTGTCTATCAAGCCTCCGCCATAGAGCAGTGCTGAAGAATCGCTGCATTTATGTTTTGCCTTCTCACTCCCTATGGCAGAATCAAGCCCACTCAGGTGGACCGGAAATCACTTCTCTTAGAGTGTTTGCTTCTGCTTTCTTCCACCTAGAAGCAAATAGGTCCAGAATCTTGACTTTGGAAGCATCCTCTGGGAATATCTCATCTAGCCCCTTTCTGGTACAGAGACGGAAACTGAGGCCCAGACAAGGAAGGGGAATGAGGGCGATCATAGGGCCAGAACTTCAGGATGGGTCCTGGTGCTGCCCATCCGTGCAGATGAGCAAGTGACAAGGGAGCACCCTTCGCCCAGCCCCATTCCTGATCTGGGCTCAAACCTGTGGGGTGAGGCCCGGGTGGGGGTTCTGGCTGTGAAGGTGCAGGCCGTGGTGGGAGAGCCGGTGCTCAATTCTTTTTGGGAACAATGGAAAGAGTGTGGTCTATGGGAAAAGTTCAAGTGGGGATCGAGTAGGGGTCCAGCAGAGAAACAATTGTAGGGCTCAAGGCCAAAGAACGATGCACTGAGATGGGGGCTTATAAAAAGAGAGACAGGAGATGGAGGTGATGAGGGACCTGGTCAAAGTGGCAGGTTAAGGGTGATGATGATGATGGTGATGTTGATGATGATGATGACGATGACGATGATGACTGGAAAGAGTGAAGTCTGATTTTCTTACAGAAAACTACCAGGCCAGAAGAGGTGGTACTGTTCCTGTGAAATCATTATCTTTTATTTCTGATAATGAACAATAATAGACAGAAGAGGATTCTGTCACTGCCAATATTGAAAAAAAATAGGCAGGGTACTGACTTAATTAGTCAATTCACTGATTCACAAAGATGCCTGGTATTTTCTAGGTCTCCAGCTCTGTTCTTCACTGGGTGAAGTGGGAGAAAACGTATACACTCCCTCAGTCTGATCTGTGAAGATGGTGATAATGACAGCTGCTCGGTGGGATTTTGATAGGATTAAATGAGTTGTTCTAGCAAAGTGAAGGCATTGCTTTCTGAAATCCCCTAAATTCTCTTGCTGTTACCCTGATTACTTGTGATTGTGTTGATTGTTATCAAAACCCAGGGTCTGTGCATTAGCGGTCTTGTCTTATGGCCAATTCAGAGATGCCAGTTTTGCTTCCCAAAAAAAGATTGGGGGCCATCCTGGTGGTGAAAGGGGTTAAAGCACCGCACTATGAAGCATCCACAGTCACTGCAGCACAAGTTCGATTCCCCAGCCAGGGAGGTGACCCACGTGGTGCAGCAGATCTCTCCTATCTCATCTGCTGCTCCCTTCAGCAGTGTATTTCAGTCAACCTGCCTGTTCTGTTCCCCATCCCCTTCACCTCTGGACTGTACCCCGGTTATTGTATGCATAAATAAATAAAATCTTAAAAGAAAGAAAGAAAAATTGGGAGCTCCTGAAAGGTACAAGGAGCCAGAATTCCTGGGGCGTAGGTGTAGTGATTTGAACTTGACCTTGGTGCTCCTTTTATTGGACCTTACGGATGTCTGTAGCTAGTAACATGGGTAAATACCAGTGATGAATTAGTTGGAACCTTTTCCAACAGAGTGGAACCCACTTCATCTTTGCAACTGCTGTTGTCTTGCTTCCTTGCTCTAAGACTTTCCTGGTGGCCATGGCATTGCCTTTGAAGTACCTGTTCCCCACCTCCCTTGCATCCTCTGTCAGATGGTTCCTTAGAGTCTTCAGATACTCAGCATATTTGCACTGTCCTCTGTGTTGTTGTTTCTTTTTATATTATCTGTTAGCAGATATTGTTAACTGATCACAATGCTGATTCTTAGCATGACAGAGATGGGAACTCTTTCCACATACTTCTCTAGCTGACCACCAGGTTATCTGTTATCTGAAATCTGGAATAAAAATTAAGATCTATGGAGTGAGCACCTAGTGTGTGTTCAGCTTCCTACCAAATATTGATGGTTGAATAAGATAGCAATTTCTGTCCTTTTTGGTCTAGAAATGCCCGTGAGAGCAGTGTAGCTCCAAACACAATGCTACAGTTGGTCAGGTTGGATTTGTAATGATCGGTCATTGATTACTCAGTGACTGAGAATTTCAGATGGAATGTCTCTCCCCTCCCTTTGGCTTCTCCCTAACTGGAAGAATTCACTATTCTCCATGTGTCAGGGCTTTCTGCTCAGTGGTACGTCCTCCATGTTTTATAAAGACGTTCAGAAAGACAAGTGCCATCTTTGATCCTTGAGAAACATTGCTTATTACATGTCCCCACTCTTTAAAGAAACTGTTTACTTCTCTGTTCTTGGTTTCTGAGCAAATTCTCTATTCGTTACAAAAACACACACCATCCCAACCCCAGGGGGATGCAGTGTTTTGAATGACTTTTGAGGTGGAAATATCTAATATTTGTTTTCTTGTCTTCTTTTTTAAGTCTGATTAAATTATTTCTACAAACTCCTTTAACCAGATGCCTGTTAACTGTCCCAGAAAAGCACTAACACATAGGTGAACATGACTGTGGAAACCTAGTTGTCTCTACCAGGTTATTGCTCATTACACAGCAGACTGAAAGGTCTCATACCAGCTTCAAGTGCAGTGTTATGTGGAGGCAGAAAATAAACCCATCTTCTTTCTCAAGCTCTTCCTAACCAATCATTAGTGGGAGGGTATGCCAAAGAAGTCCTGGCCAGCTAATCTGGACTTCCCTTTCCCCAAACAACACGTGTAAACATTTGGTCATCTACCTTCTCCATCTAGCTTCATATATCTCTTTTGGTAGTGAACCTAATTAAAGCCCTAGGAACTAATTTAAGGCCATTTTCTCCATAAAGTATATCTTAATGGTGTATTAGTTGTTTCTCTTAGCAAGTATGGGATGTTAATTGTCAATCAATGTTCTGAATTATTGTGAGGTGTGGGGAGTCTTCTAAAAAAAAAAAAAAAAACCCTAGCCATTATTCAGCAACTTCAATAGATGTCATAAAGGAAGGAAAACCCAGTGTAGGCAAATCTATTATTTCAAGAAGTTATAGAAATCTAGATGTTTAAACTAAACTTGATTCTTAATATTGGATATTTTTAATCACTAACAATAAAAAAAATGGTTGCAATATCTGTCCTAATGTTTAGGAAGATCTTAAGGGTGTGTGTGTGTGTGTGTGGGTGGGTGGGTGGGCGGGTGGTGGGGGAGTGGGAGTCAATCCAGGTATAGGGAGAACATGAGCAGAGACTCACAAGCATGACTGAGCACCATGCACAGGAGCCAGAGTGTGTGAGTAGTCAGGGGGGAGAAGAATACAAAGTCCATAGAGCCAGTTCACAGACCTGAAGTCAGCTGAGTAGTTTACTGATGGTTCAAGAACTATAGGATATTTTTGTAGGTGCTGGAACATCATGAGTGCAGGAAATAAATTTGGCAGAAGGTATAGACCAGAAAAAAGCAGGGGAAGCTTAGGAGCATGATCTCAGCTGGACATATATTCTTATACATCTGGGTATTGAGTCTGTGTTCACTGATAAAGTGAATTTGAGGTTAAGTCAAAAATAGTGCAGTAAGATTGGAGATTCAGCATAGATTAAACCAACCACAAGCCAAGAGATTTTAAAAGAAGAGGGAAAAACATTCCCATAGATTTCACATATATCGAAGGCCCTGATGTGCAAGCTTTGTGCCTCAGTCTAGTAACAGGGACCAGACTTAAATAGGAAACAGATCCCCCCACCTTGAGCTACTCACGGTCTGGCATGAAGAAGTTCACAGAAATGAAAAATGAAGACCATGTACCAAACTCTATACCCATTGCTTCGATATCTTAGAAAAAGAAAAGACAACAAAGCAAGACAGCTGTCTGCATCTCATCTACAGTAATAAAATAAATTGCTGTTCATCTTAATGTCATTATACCATTCAAAACAGCTGAAAGGATTGTCACCAAGTTTGGAGGGCGGGTTTGAGATGAGATTGTCCTGAATTTATGTTATGTGACAGCTGAAACTGGATATTGGATAGGCCATGCCATAGCATTAAAATCTCATAGAGAAGATAAAGGGCTGATTTCCATGATGAACCCTACAATGCAAGATATCAGGAGGATCACCTCATAGGAGACTTGCTTTGCAGGGAAGCTGCTTGTGATGCAGCAGACATTGGTCCATGAGCAATGTGAAAGACATGAACCAGATACAGGAGTCAGATGAAGCAGTTACACTCTTCCATCATATGAAACTTAGGTTTCCTTTGCCTTAACTTCAAAAAATGTCAAGGCAGGTAGCAGAGGGTTTTCTTTCTGCAAGATACAGTGAAAATTTTAGTGACTGATCTTGTTATACATTAAATGTGTACCCCCAAATTTCCTATATAGACATGCTAATCCCAGTGTGATGGTTATCTGGAGAATGAGACCCTTGAACAGTAATAAGGGTGGAGACTCTTGAATGGGATTCGTGCCCCTATAAGAAAAGGCAAGAACACTCGCTCCCTTTCTGCTGTGTAGAGGTACAAGGAGAAGTTGGCAGTCTGTGACCTGACAGAGAGCTCTCTCGGGACCCAGACACTCACGCTTTCAGAATTCCAGTTTCCTGAACTGTGAGAAATAAATGTTTTTTATAAGCCACTTCCATCTCTGGGACGTTGTTAGAGCAGCCCAATTGACAAGACAGTCCCTTGGAGAGAAAGCATATTTTTTTCTTTGCTTTATGTTGTTTTATGTGTTAAGGAAATGAAATGTTCTACATCAGAATGAACAAAGGTAGAAAAGTTTTCATATCTTCCTTCTTTGATCCATTTCATTTTCTTTCCCTCTCTCCTTTGCCTCTGCCCTCCTTTCCTTCCTCCTTCTTTGTACTCATTCATTGAGCATCTGCAGGAGACCTGGATGGCTCCCAATAGGAGCATAGGCCTCAGGTAAGTGGAAATTGGGCTGATATGAGGCTCACTATCAGCAGCTGCAATGTTGAGACACATGAAAGGTTAATTACAGAAAAACAGCATGCACCTGCAGAGGTGCGGTTGGAATACTGTGCTGAATTCCTCTTGCCTATTTGGTTCTGCAAAATTCCAAATGATTTCTTATTCTCACCTTAGAATAGGGGTGTCTGTCACTCTAGTGTCTTTCTGTGACCAAAGGAAGGAGATCCCTTTACAGTGTGTGAAATTCAGGGGCATCTGCTCTTTAGAAGTCAGGTCTATATGTGGAATGATTCCTGTGGGGTTGTTTAAAGCATCAGCAGATTCTATGTAGCAAGCAATCAGCAGCAAGCTCTGTACCAAGAACCAGGGATGCAGAAATGGATAAAACTATGTGAGGACTGGAAGCAATGTGGTTGGATAAGAAGCGCCTCATGAGTACACAGATATGAGAGGTAGAGGGTTATTAAGTAGCATTTTACGATTGGAGTGGTTGCCCTTAGGGGTAACTTGTCCCTCATAATCTCTATTCAAACAATTCCAAACCATCCCCAAACTACCATGCAATCTAAGTAAAAATCTTGTGTTTCCTGTGTAAAAATTGTTTCCAGACTGTCTTAGTCCCTTCAGACTGCTGTAACAAAATGTCACACACCAAATGGCTTATCAACAACTGAAATTTATTTCTCACAGTTCTGGAGACTGGAAAGTCCAAGATCAAGGTGTCAGCACGTTCAGCTTCTGTGCAGTCCCCTTACCTAGACTGCCATCTTTTTTACTGTAACCTCACATGTTGAGGGGCAATGGAACTTTCTCAGGCGTCTTTTATAAGGGCACTAATCCCTTATAAATGAGGGCACCACGCTTATGATTACTCACCCCAAATCTTCACACTCTATAGGATTTAACATATGAATTTGGGGAAGGCAGAGGAGGGGACACAGCACAAGGTCCTCAAAACCCACTTCTATACAAATGACTGCCTCTGAGCACCATCTGGAGAGAAGTCCTGAGTCAGTGTGGCTGATTTAACACAATTTTGAGCACTGAAGCAATAGAGTATTCCTAAGGGAGATGAATGGCAAGAATTTGGAGTCAGAAGTCTGCACTTCTTTCACATCACTAATTGATTTTGTGACCCTAAGCACACTTTTCCCGACACCATGTTCATTTTCACCTTCAGCAAAATGGGCAGATGATATTGTCCTCCCAGATTTGATGCAGTCAAGAAAAAATTGCTGCTGATGAGAACCAGTAATCAGTGAAGTTCAGTTATTTCTCCTGAAAAGAAACCATATAGGAACAGATAGAGTTGCCTGCTCTGTCAAATCGTCATACTGTGTACAACTAGAATGGACAGTCATTGTTAAGTCTTCTTTCCTACATGTGTGCCAGATGTGAATTTTCCTCCTCTTCTTCCTCATCACTGACATTTATTGAGCCCTTCTAGAGACTGTGCTAATCAGTCAATAGATTAGCAGAACCCTCTGAGGAAGGTAGGAATGAAGTCAAAAATATAATGATCTAACATGCCATCAGTTGGATACATAAGACTTTTATGTCTGATTTTAACATGGCACCGATTGGATGGTGCCTCCCAATTTCAGAGGTATAAAAAAGTGAAAACTGTATCTTAGGGTCAATAAAATAGATCAATAAAATTTTCTACCTTCATTTTACAGATGAGAATACTGGGAAATTGTAAAACCCAAGCATCACACCCATGTTTTTGCAACAAGTAGAGTTTGCGAGAAAATTTGAAACTACACAATCTGACCTCAAAGACCACACTTTAAGTCCCTTTAGTAAACTTCCTCTTTCCATCAGCTGATGGATGGACATTTCAGGCCATCTTATATCCAGCATCAATTATTTTCCCTTTGAGGCTCAAGTGGTCACTTGCTTCTGCTCAGTTTTGAAAGAAGAGAAAGAAATTAAAGAATAAGTACAAAATCCTAAAGCGCATCATCAAAAAATTGTGTCTAATAAAGGAACTGTGATTTGGCATTTTATATTGTTTTGCTCTGGAAGTCAAGTGCCTTTTGATATGAGGGTAGGTCATCTGAGTTTTTATGTGTTCAATTTTTGAGTGATTTCTAGGGTATGTTACATATGAAAGTTGGTTTATTGATATATAATTTGTAAAAATGATAGTAATTGTCCACTCCCACCACTACCCATACCCCTTGCAATGGGATGTTGCATCCTCTTCCCTCATGAAATGGAATTTCCATAGCTTTTGAATCTTGGCTGGTCCTGCATTTTGTCTTGGTCATTGGAATGTGGTAGAAGTGGTAGTCTGCTAGTTCTAGTTGAAGGACCCAAGAGATCTTCTGAGATTTGGCTTTATTTTTGGAACCCTGCTGTACCATGGGCACAAATCCAGCTGTGCAGTGAAAAAGTCCATGGTCACAGCCAAGACATCTCAGCTGATATCTCCCTAAATTGATCAGCCCCTGTGAACTGGCTCATTGACTACAGAATGTTGAACAAGTCTGGCTGAAATCAGATGAGCCTGGAACAGATAATATGAATCCCACCCAGATGGACAGAACTTTCCAGCCAATCCATAGTCTCAGGAGAAAAAGAAATGATTATTGTTTAAAGTCCTTACAGTTCCAGATTATTTGTTATACAGCAATAGCTAACTGATACAGTTTCTGAGAGCTTTGCTAACCAAACAAAATGATGGGGTAATTCTGGACTGATAGAAAAGTGTCCTGGTGATCATTCGCCCAGAAGAATGCTTTATATTTACTTTTGCACTGAAAACTTCCCTATTGAAACAACTCCATTTTCTGTATATCTAGTTGCTATAGCAACCTGATACTTTTGTTCTCTGCTCTGGTCTTCTTGATCATATCACTTTGCAGTTAGTCAACATGATGTTGGAACCTTGGTTGTTATGGTAACCTGGGACCATTTTTTAAAAATGTATTCCATTGACATTGTTTTGAGGAGACCAGCGATTTAGTCTTGTACTCATCTGGAGCAACTTGTGGTACCGAGTGAAAAGCATTTCAGGAAATGTTCCTCTGGGGAGAAATTCTTCATTAAAGCATCCTTCCAGAAACCTCAGACATTCAGTGTTTTTATGGATTTTTCCTATTTAAATGACTCTCAGAATTTTGGTGAATTGCAAAGTATGTTTTAAAAGTCCTAAAAGAGCCTGAATTGCTAATAGAAAACATGTGTAGCTGAATTGTCATTAATTATGCATGAAGCCCCATAGGCGCTCCTACACAGAGCTCCACAAACCCTGGAGATGATCTGAGGCAGAGGCACATGAAACAGATGAGGGAAAGATCAGTGGGAGTTGGTAAGGGGTGAGGGAGAAAGGGGGTCAGGCTTGCAGGCCACAGGGAAGGGGCTTTCCGAGCGAGAAGTTGAAGGGGACTTGAATCTGTCAGTGCTGCTTTAGGAGTCAAGAGGGGGGAAGGAGTGAGGTGAGGGATTGAGGGATCTACTACCAAGAGCAAAGAGAATTTTAGTACTTGAAGACAACTCCATTTCTGAGCCCAAGGCACTTGCCTTTTTTGTGACATTTATGAGGTGCAAATGGTTATGAAATGATGGCCTACATGACATGTTTACATTTAATGCTTTTACTAATAAAAATGTGGCTCAAGATAGTCATGCTTTCCAGAAGATCATTAGAGGATTTATTTTTAAATATGCTCATCAGTAGAACCCCAAAGCCACTTGTAGGGCTTATTTTCAAGCTGTGGGTTGTACAAGGTCTGAGACACGGGTAAAACATGGGATGTGCCGAGGGTGCAAAATTTAGGAAGTGCTCGCTCTCACGAAAGAGCCCACTTCAGTTTTGTGGCTTTGGTACCTCACTCTCCTTGCTCTGGTCCTTGTCTTCCTGGAACGTGCCCTCTGTTTTTCCAGACACGTTAGCACATCATTGTATGAATGCCTAACCTCCTTGGGAACATTCATTGAAGTCTAAAATTGATGCCAATTGAAATGTGTGATTTGGGCAAATGCTGCCCCCACTTTCTCTTTTGATAGGCCCCACCCTTTCCGACTTTGGGTTTTGATGTAACAGATGGAAAGACCATCAAACATGGGTGGGGGAAGGATTGTTTGAAGCCTCAGAAGGCCTGAGTCTGGACCCAGTGGGCCATAACTTACTGTGACCTTGTGCAGGTGCCTTTTGCGTTCTGAGTTCTGTGTTCTTGGTTCTAAGAAATTCGTCTTTTTCTTTTTTATTGTATTATTTCTTTTCTTTTCTGGTTGTATTTTTTTTTCTATTGCGGTAATGTACTGGTTCATAACTGTCTATGATTCAGAGGCTCAGGCTTACCACACCAAGGCACTCATAACCCTCCACCATAATCCATTGGGCCCCCTCCTCTCAACCCTTCATCTGCACCCCCACAGTCTCAATTCTGCAGTCATATTTCTAGGATCTGTTTGGCTTAGTTTTGTCCCTTTGTTTTCTCTTCCACATGTCGTAGTGAAACCTTTGTAGATAAACTATTTCTTAAGGACATTTTGATTCATTTACCCAGGATTCCAAATGATGACTTTAGATGGACACTTAGCATTTAGAAGGGCAAGGCAATCTAGGAGAAGAATGTTGCATCTTCTACCTTCTCTCTGGAGTCTCTTACTCTGGCTGATGAGCTGGTAGTATCTTTGGTATGGGATATGGGATATTCGACTTGGTTCCCTGTGTCAGACCATTTGTTTCTAGAGTCCCTGATGGATGAGAAGGAATATCTGTGTGATGGTGGCCTGTCTTAGAAATTCAAGATCCTATTTTCTTTTTTTGCAAGGGAGGCAGTGTAGTACACTACTAAGCACATGTTTGTGAAATGGGGCAAATCCCTACCATTTATTTCATAGGCTTAAAGAGTTAATATATGGAAAGTCTTGAAACAGTGCCCAGCAATAAGAAGTTCTTAATATTTTGTTCATTTATTTCTTCAGTAGATGTTTATTAAGCAACCACTCTATACCAGACACTGTGCTGAGCACTTTATATGCACTGTTTATTTCATTTTCACAGCATCCTTTACAGCAAGTGCAGGGACATTGGGTTTAATGTCATTGCTGGGGGCTACATTTGTGTAGAGTCAAAATTATGCTTTAGGATTATGCAAATATGGGGCTCTACAGTGCTTTCTGACTCTAGAACTGATACTTTTAATTTCTACATATTATTTGAAGCATCATACATAATCTAGATATCCTTAAATTTCCTTGATAGTCTGTCAGAAATAATGTGTGGTATTGGTGTGGTGGTGCCAGAAGTCCTGGATTGAAGACCTGACCCTTTGGTAGCTGTGTCATGTCTAGGTGGACACTTCATTACTTCCACGCTGTGATTCTTTCATTTTCTCTACTCACAGTGTTGTTGTAGGATTGAACAGGCAAAGCATAACTATTTATGTTGTAAGCAGTAGTGGACTACTGGAAATTATTGTGAAAATTATATAGACTGGTAAAGAAGCTTATATTTATGCCATCAGTAGCTTGCTGAGAAGCATAGCTGTGTGGGTTTGGTGGAGAGGGAAAGGAGCAACTTGGAAATCTAGTAGAAATACAATATTTGGGTTGACATGGTTAAAATAGTAACTATGAGTGCATCGAAATCATCCAGCTAGCTGAGCTGGGCTCTATACCTGAAAGATTACTGAAGATACTGTCACCAAGTGGAATGGATTGGCAGGGGGTATCTTAGGCTCACCTGAACTCTGAAAATGGCTGTGCGAAGGACAGTAGCTTTGAAAGAAGGGATCCTGACATTTGAGCATGTTAGGGAACTGAAGGTCAGAAGTTAGAACAATTTTTGACTTTTTCACTCACTATGTTGGTATAAAACTTCTCCCAAGCAAAGTTTCTTTATCTCTAGATTGGGAATAATGAAATGCTCCATATAGGCTAATATAAGGATCAAATGAAGTGATAAGAAAATACCTTCATCAATAGCAGCTATTGTTATTGGAAAATGAAGAGACAGGTGTCTTTGTCTTTAACTACTTTTATAGGTTCATATATATGGAACTCTGAATTCCTTAGACGTTCAGGATAGCCAAGTATCCTTGCACACTTACCTAGCAACAATGGCCACTTTGGGCTTCTCTGAACCACCCATCCCCTCCATTCCCAAGTGCTACTGCCATGTATAATTTGCCTTGTGGCCTTTGTGTTCCTATCTCTTTTTTTTCATTTTTTTTATTAAAATATTTTAAAATTTACATCTACTTGCCATTAATTGTAATCCCCATGTATTCCCCATCACCATCTCACCAGGGCACCATCACCTCAG